>JASPKZ010002323.1:245000-845000 GCA_030220185.1 Diploptera punctata
AGTTTGCGAACTCATGCAACTTTTTCTTATTTTCAGAATGACTAGACAAATTTCTCGTCGTTGGTTTTCTTGACATTTGGTTTTCTAACGACAAAGAATCGAGATAGGATGCTTTGTTGCATCATATTTTGCAAGAACTTGGTGTTCAGTCAGTTTAGGATAATATTTTGAAGAGTTTAAATGCAACAATCAGTAGAGTTAGTAAAAACTCGACGAAAGATGGTCGAAATCAGGAAGACATCGAGAACGCTTCTTAAAAGCGAATTTTTCATGGTTGGAAGCGAACATTTCATTTATTGGTATTGTCAGTGAACCTATCGTTGATTTTTCAGTACCTGGAATAAGTAACCGGGCCGGAAGACCATCGAAAGACTTTGAAATTTCCAGTGAAAAAAACAAAGTGACGGCGAATTCGTCGTCTTCTTGAAACTATGTGTCCGGAAGAGATATCGATAGCAAACGAAGTACAGCCTCGCCAGTCAGGAAGAAGGGATTCAGCAGCTATTATTAAAGAGCTTTGCCAGTTTTCATCCAGAAGAGGTATAGGAATAAAAAAAACACGGAGGTGTTTAATCAGTACAAAGCAAGGTGGGATTTCGAATGACCAAGCTCTTGCATTAATCGTTGATGCAAATCTGTCGACATACAATACGGTATCATACGCGAGCAAACAAAATTAATTAACAAAAATGTGTACCCAATGTCAGTAAGCGTGCCTACAATTTTATTTCATGGGAAAGATATAATTTCTTCATGTGTTTTACCAATCGGTCAAATGTGTGAAGAAGCTCAAAAGGCAAGAAGCAAACACAATAGGAAATTTAGAGAACGTTTCACAAGAAAAACTTTTAGAATTGATACAAACCGAGATTTACCGAATAGATTGTTAATTTGATCAGATACCTTTATTTCTAGTTTGCGTGCAGCTCCAAAAACAAAACGTGGTAAAATTAAACCGAGGTATACGAGCTATTAGAAGTAACAACTCCAACTGTTGAACGTGAGATACCAATAGAGGAAACACAGAGATTCTGAAGAATCTGATACAGAATATGAAAACTCGGATCGAAGTATTGAAGAATATGATGGTGATTCTAACTAATCGTAATTGCACTAAATTTCGTATTGCTCTTTGGTTTTATTTACCTTTATATTAATTTTAATGTATATTATTAGTTTCAAATTTTTTTTTTTCAAATTATACGTCTAAAACTTTCAGAATATTTTTTTAAAATTTATTCATTTACATTTCACCACCTAATAACACGTAAATATGGGACAAAATAATTTTGTCCAGCTAGATTTTCAAAATACCACACTGTGCCCCGCATGGAAAAAACTATAGAAAATAGAAAGATAAATGGCATTTCTTCGGCAGTTCCAGTCGAGTCAGCTCCTGCTACCAGGAAGGAAGCACTGATTCTGTTGAGCCAGCTGCTTCAGCATCAATGCGACCAAAAAAAGGAAATAACGACAAGTCAGCCTCAGCTACCACAGCCGTTAACAAAAACTCCGGAATGTAAGCAAGGCCTCGCAGACCGAGGACCTGTGTCTACTCAAAACCAGGCACGAAAAGCAATACGTCTCTATAGGCATTCAATCTGCCCCAGAGAAGACAAATAAAGAATCAAAAAGGTCGAAAGCAACACTAGTAGACCAAGCAACACAGTGAACTTTCAACACTACAAAAGAAAGATCCACACAAACAAAAAGTCAACGGTTCACGTCTGTTAACAACACATGTACATGCTGGAACAACTGTCCACAGTATAGGCGATACATTATCTCGCGTGATCGGAGATCTAATAGATGACATGATCGGGATGGATAAAATAATACAATCAGAATTCGAAAAGACGACTTCAAACCCAATCGGCTATGAAGTAGGAATGAGATATTCGTAACGTCTGAGAAGACGATAACTCACATTTAGGCGATTTCGGTCGGCTATACGCCTAAAGAACCGACCTTAAATGAGATAAATAGGTAGTTGCCGGCCAGCCATCTCTAAGAGCCGGAAGGTCCTGACTGGTTATTGGCCACATTTCAGAATACAATTGTTAAATTCAACCCTATTCTGCTAAGGTTTCGATGGGTTCCCTTAGCGTTAAGACAAATGTCGGAATATGTCCTTTACTTCCCAAACTATTCTAAATTCAAATTTACGTGGGGCAATTTCACTAAATTAATCTCAAAATACTAAATTGATAACCTCTTCAGAAACATAAAATAGCAAAATTATTCTATTAATCAAGCTACTCTACTCCCTTAGTGCTAAGGTAAATACCGGAGTAGTCCCCCTAGAACCCACCAGTAAATTCATTAACTTCCCATCGACCGGGTAAAAGTGAGTGATTAGAGGATTTCGTTTCAATTTGGGGCTCCAGCTGCTGCCTTGCTACTGCCTTCACAACATATAAGCGTGCGAACTTCAAAGGGTCCATCACGGAAACATGGAAAATTGCCAAATTCAAAACCCCGCCATTACAGTACCATCACGGTGAGGCCAATCTAGCTCTCTAATTGGCTTACGGGATACTTCACAAAAAGCCAAAAATAACAATATTAAAACTCGTAAAAGATCAAACCACAATATTAATCAATTTTTAATAGCAAAAAAACATTAATTTAAAACTTACAAAACACTAATTCCGAAATTAAAAACAGGAAAAAACCGATAATACTTCTCAACCAATCAGAGTTCAAGCTAGCCTCGCGTAGCTACTTGACGAAAAACAGCTGCTCATCGACGCGAAAATCAACGAAATTCAAAGAAAAACATATCAAAATGACTAAATCGAACATACTAAATCCAAAAACAATAATAAACAAAATTAAAATAAAACTGTAGCCGGGTACTTGCTGCTGCTGATCAACCAGCCATCCATCATCACCATGGGCTATGCAATCCAAACCTCAAAATTAACCGGGACGAATGGACTGTGTCTGGGAACCCTGGACTCCTCCCTAGGGAGGAACCGAAGGACTACCCGCCATTGAGTCAACCAGATGCAGGGTAGACCACTTATTCTCAAGATCAACGCATAACCAGTCTGCAGCCGACAGTTGAAGAGTTAGGAGGTCATAGAGAACGCAGAATCTCCTGAGGATGTCTGGGGCAGTAGTAGACGAAACGTTAAGTGTCAATAAAACCAGAACATGGCCATTTAACCCGAAAGACATAAATCCTTTGTTATTCATCTACAGGCAAGTAGATTTCTATGTGATTTTTCGTGCAACAATCTATCTTGGCATGTGCGAGTCTGTCGGAATGTTGTTCTTCCTATACCATTATGGCCACTTACATTTACTTTCTATTTCCCTTTTCTTATATTACTTGCGATGTTTATTTTGTTTTATTTTATTTTTCCTTTTTTGTTTTTTATTTAATTACTTCGAGTCTACACACATATTCTTTATAATTTCCAGATGGGGTTTTAAAATGAATCAATTAGTACCTACTAGGGTCTTATTGGGGATGGATATCAACCTGTATCTTATGAAATCCTCGTCTCTTTGCTAAAATTTTGTTTCCTTTACATAAAAGTTCCGAGATTTTGAGCAATCATGTACACACATTATATAATCTATTTCTAGAATCAAGTTACCTCTAATTGCTACTTATGGTATTACGTTACCTCAATGGTACTTTAAAATTAATTTTAGATTTAATCCTATAGCCATCAACTTCTACTCTGGTACAATTTTATCCTTGGTTTTTAGATGTTAGCTAGATCTTTTACTGGAATCAAAATTTTCTTGTGCCTAGAATATATTTTACATGATTCTCATCAAGAATTACAAATAACTTAATAGCAAGTTTATATTTTCTCTTGAAAATTGTGTTTGGACAGCAATTCAGGTTTGATTTTCACTTTATTCAGTTATACATATCGTTTGATCTTACCATTATTATTGTAGGCCTGTAAAGGTTTGTCTTGCTCTGATGGTTAATCTAATTCAGTGCCCACTAAAAGAGTCCTAATTTTGATATAGTGCGTTCGTCTACACTCTCAATCGAAAGAGCTTTATATACTACATTATGTATCATATAAATGCAATTATTAATAATTTCCGAATTCAAACTGACAATTCACATTGACATCACGCATACTGAATTCCTGTCAACATTTTTCCAGGGTCCTGAGTTGAGAGCATTCCTTTCCTCGTTACGTCTTGTCCTCATTGGATTAAGGGGGTTGCAGATATTTTTTTTTCGACTGTAAACCTTCCGAGTACAAACGAACAAATCAAAAGCACAAAATACAACCTTTATATTTTAAACTAATTTCAATATATTTCGGAAGAAAACTACAGCGCTATTGAAGAACAAATATGAAGAATATAGTAAAATAATTGCAGAATTTTAGGCTTGGCGAATTTAATTTTTTGTCAATATTACTTCTCAATTTTTATGCTTAATTGTATTGAAACTATTGGCTATATTTTAGCTACTAATAAAGTAAAACTACACACACAGTTCGACTCGCTTTTTCGTTTGATAAAATTTTTTTATGTACGTTTTGTTTGAAATTTTCAATATAATTTTTAATAAGTTTTTGTGCAATCCGAGCATACATAGGCCATTAAGGCGATTTTCTGTCATTGTAGAACGGCACCATGTCTTCACTCTTCTTAGGGTACTAAAAGTGCGTTCAATCGATGCTGTAGTGCATGGTAAAGACAGGCATATTACAATTGCTTTTTCGATCGATTACAAAAAATTGTACTCGTCCACGATGTTAACAAAATCACCTTCTTTTTCCTTGTCACTTCGTTTCATCCACATACGGTGCCAGAGTCCAATTTTGGTGGACAGACTCTCGATTTTATAATACTCTGAAATTTTGCTTGCCATTGCTTAAACATCTTTCAGAGATTTTTTAGGTTCTTAGGGTGCAGCATTTCAAGTTCAAAAGCAGAACCTTGTTGGTCTCCAAACCTATGTGACAAAGCTGTGTGAAAGGAATCAAAGTAGGGATTTAAGATGGAAACTTTAAAGTAAACTTCGAGATTACATTGTAGATTAGCTCGATGTGTCTGTTTATTGGATATTTTTGGTAGTGTGATTTCTACACCTAACTCAGATGTAATAGTCTCCACTCTTTCATGATGCCTTCGGAGATCTGATAACATTTTTTTTTGCGATGATCTATTACCATGCTTTCAACATGAGCCATGCATTTAATTAATATATAGCCACGGCAAGCGGTGAATTAACGACAGATTCCAAATAACTAGAATATATTGCTATCAGGCACAAACAAAAGATGAAAGTACTCCTACTTGCAGCAGCATGCAACTGATCAGCTTGTTTTCGGCTTAGTGGGTTTCTTTCTACGGCAATAAATTTCAGGCCGTTCATCAATTCCAAAAAGTGTTCCTTAAATATCCAAATACTTTTAAATTTTTGCGACCAACATATTTCGCATAGTGTGGGGATGCTTGAGACATGCTGTCTTCTCAACGGCGACTCTCGAAAAAAGTTTATCGTCATCATCATCATCTTCTTCTTCTTCTTCTTCATGGTAGGCTTTTGGTCTGTTCCGCTCTCAGAATTCATCTTCCATCGTCTTCTAGGATGTCCCATATCTCTATAGCCTTGAGGCTGGTACAATAGTGCTTGTTTTGTTAGCCTAGAGGAGTCCTTTCTTAAAATATGTTCATGCCATTTTTGTTTATAGCTTCGTATTTTTTAATTTAGATTAAAAATGTTGAGTTCTTGCATTATTGTTTCGCTAGGAATATGGTCTTTTAGAGTTTATCCAGCAGCGTACCTGAGGAACAGATGCTGAGAACTGGTACCTGTTGCTGGCTGTGGACTACTTCATTATATGATCAGAAGTCTATACCATCCCCAACCACGAAATATACATTGTAGCCGACTCACTAGTCAACAACTCATTTCGCTACGGAGTACCAATGGTGCTGCACAGCGACCAGGGTTACAACTTCGAGTCCCAGCTCATGAAGGAGTTGCTGCAACAGCTGGGGGTACATAAGACCACGATTCTGTCACACATTTCGCATCAGATTTATACCTGTGTGGGTGTCCTTGTTAATTTTGTATGAACTCAACAGTTTGTGATTAATATTCTTGTTCAACACCCTTAATTATTACTCATTAATCCTAATTTATCACACATTACTGACAAAGGAAATCACCATCCAAGAAAAAAGAACCCATGTACGAATACCACCTGAGCTAACATACACATTAATTCCTAATTACTCTCATTACTATTCCTCTACCCACATTGCACCATCTTCATTATCACCCCCTTTCTTCTCCTGCTGCAATTCGTACAATTTATCTTAAGGCGATAAAAATATTCTTAAAAACTTAAATTCTTTAAAAGCTATATCTTCAAAATACGATTGATTATACCGTTCTGCATGGATTTTGTTTTGTTTTAATAAATGAGCGTTTCTGAATCTCAATTTCACACTGATTGCAAAAATGAAATCTGTTTTCGCGTACCACGTCAGAATTTTTTACAATTCAAAATTTTATGTTTTGGATATTTTTCGTAATGTATATACTGTAGTAACATTACAGTGTGCTTATTGTTTGCTAGAAAGGCCCAACAGTTTATAATTTCAACTTTATTACTTAAAATGTAAAATAATATAACTATTATTATGTTTATATTTTACATTATGTTTATATTTATTAAAATCTATTAACTGTATCCGCCCTAGGTCCGTACAAAATGTATGTTCCCCTTAAAATGAACAGAGGTTAAGATATATGTTGTTATTCTTGGAGATTTTTGCATTCATCTTATCTATAAACAAAAAATTGAAATGTTTAGTGTCTCAGGCCATAAAAATTTATTGAAGGAAATGTTTATTCTTAGAGTTTGATATTAAAACAAACAATGCATTAAAGAACTGACAGAAGATCCCTGTATATATCGAAGTACAATCCAGCTTATCAGACTAAAGAAAACCTTTCTGAGATAATAAACCTATCCCATTTTAAAAGTTGTTTTCAAATTGGAGATCTGTCTTGCGCTGTTCGTTGTCATGAAAACGTGAAGTGTGTGAGTTCTCATTTATCTGCGAGAGTACAACATAATAGTTTTGTTTTTTTATAAATGACGAAACGTGGTTGTGTAAATTATCCTAATTTGTTTTGCTATATATGTGGGTCATACGTTAGTAAAACAAAGACAGAATATAACAGCTTTTGTAAAGAAAACTTACTTTCAATAATGTGGCACTAAGTTAGGAGACCAGGATAAATCGTGGTGCCCTCACAAAGTGTGTCGTAGTTGTGTTGCAGAGTTGAGGAGTTGGAAAAATTGAAAAAAAAAAAAAAAAAAAGTCTTCACCCTTTGGTATCCTTATGATTTGGAGGGAACCTAAAAATCATGGAGATGATTGCTATTTTGCATAGTTAAGGTAGCAGGATATAATGTTAGAAACAAGAAAGATATTGTATATCCTAACATTCCCTCTGATATTCCGGTTCCCTTATACCTTGAATCAGATACATTGCCGTCTGCATCCAGTAGCATTGAAACTGAATCTCTAGTGGATGATGAACCATATAATTCTGTTGATGACAGATGTTTTATTCAAAGTGAGCTTAATGATTTAGTTAGGGATTTAAATTTGCTTAAAGAATCAGCAGAACTGTTAGGCTCAATGTTAAAAGAAAATAAAGTATTGACTGAGAGTACATATTTTTCAAGGTACAGGCATTGTGATAAGGAACTTGTACTTTTTTTTTGCTGAAGTAGAAAATTTAACGTATTGCCAATCAGTCTTAAAATTTTATAAGATAAACTATCTTCTTCTTCGTCATGGTTTAGGCTTATTTACTAGCCTGTTCCGGCTCCAAATTGCTGCTGTTCCCATCTTTTCTTTGGACTTCCAAAACTTCTTCTTCTTCATGATGAAAAGTTGTATGTTCTTTTGGTATTCTATTCTCAGTCATCCTTGCTAAGTGTTCTTTCCAGTTTGTTCTGTATTTCACTATTGTTGCGTTTAATTCCTCTATTTTTAGTTATCTTATTTCTGGGTTATGTTTTTTGTCTGTTCTTTGATATCCTGCTATTGGTCTGAGGAATTTCATTTCAGCAGCTTGTATTCTGGCAGATTGTTGTGTTGTCACTGTCCATGTTTCGGATCCATAACTAATAATAGGAACTGTCATTGTCTTGTATAATATCATTAGAGTCTTTCCTGGCTTTATTTTTCAAAGTTATTTTTAGTGTTCGTGTTATATAATTAAACTTATTTAGTTTGTTATTTATATCTGTTTCCACTGTGTATAATATTTCGCAACCTAGGAAGTTATATCTTACCATTTGTTCTATTGGTTTATTTTCTAATATTATCTTTGTCCGAACTAGATGAGCGTCCTTGAAAGCCATTGTTTTTTATTTTTCTGATGATATTTCCATGTTGTATTTTTTTTATATTTCATTTAGTTTATATAGCATTCTTGTAATCCGTCTTCTGTTTTTGCTATTAAAATCTGGTCATCTGCAAAGGCTACTGTTTTTATTACTATATTTCCTAAGTTAATTTCCCCAGTCGTCATTTCCTTCCATGATCTTATCATGTCGTCAAAATAAATGTTAAAAAAAAGAGTGGTTGATGGTGGACAACCTTGTCTAATTCCTGTTATTGTTATTGGTTCCCTTTGATTTATTTTTATTTTTGTTTTCTCATACATTTTCTTAATTACTGCTACCAAGTGTAGTGGAATTCCTTTTTCACTTAAAATGTTCCATAATTTTGGTCTAAACACTTTATCAAAGGCCTTCTTTCAATCTATACAGAGGATTGCGTTTCTAAGTTGAATTCTCTTCGTTTCTCTATTATTTGTTTTAAATAATATCACCTTGGCGTGGTAGGAGGCTTAGCACCAATGACCCAGACAATCATAACCGGGAAGCCTTGGCTTGCGGTTAGATAAGAGGAGAGGGAACTAAGAATAATCCGCAACGTGGGAGCAACGACCACATGGGAAGCTGCAAACATGAAGACCACAACGGCAGACAACGGCGGAGATAGAAATATCGGAATGGCAAAAATGGCGCAAGTGGCAACCCAATCTCTGGGGATGAAATAAGAGACCCAGCTCGAGGAAACAAGAGTGAAGTCCTCAACGGCAGAAGTCGGAAAAGGCAACCCTCCTTGTGGAGATAAAACACAAGGAAGCAAATCCAAAGGCTTTAAGGGGGCAGCCCCTCCAAAGGACTAAGCCTGCAGAACGTTGGTAGCGTACTCAGGAGACACTTAAAAATACTTACAAGCTCCAAAGAAATAGCCGGACTGTTCAACGGATAACGACAAACGCAAAGCATAAGGATAAACTTTTGGAATTCAAGACCAAATTAAAGTAGCAACATGGAATGTCAGAGGAATACATTATAAAGAAACCGAACTGGAAAGAGAATTAAAAGAAAGAGGTTCAGATATAGCAGTGATAATAGAAACAAAGAGGAAGTCAAAATCTAAGTAATTATATAATGTTTTATAGTGGAGTTGAAATAACAAAAGAGCTCAAGCAGGAGTAGCAATATTAGTAAGCACAAGATAAAACTATAATTCCAAAAAGTGGAGGTTCTTCGTAGATTCTTCTCAAACAAGTCTTAAAGGTGTTTTGCTTCATAATGTAAACATTCATCCTCCCATTCCTGTGGCCCACTCTTTTGTTTTAAATGAGATATATGAAAATGTAAAGTTTTTGTTACAAAAACTGCAGTACGAAAACCATCTATGACTAGTTTGTGAAGATTTCAAGATTATTGGACTATTACTTGGCCAGCAAGCTGGTTTCACAAAATACTCTTGTTTTTTATGTGAATGAGATAGCAGAGCTAGGTCAGAACGCTGGGAAAGGGAACAGTGTCCACGTAGGACTAATTTAATACCGGACGAAAAAAATATAAGAAGTGAACCTCTTATTGATCCCTCAAAAGTATTGTTGCCACCTCTCCATGTAAAATTAGGTTTAATGAAACAATTAGTGAAAACTCTAGATAAAGACCGTGAGTGCTTTAAATACATTTGTCCTACATTTACTTCATTATACTATGAAGAAATTAAAGCTGGTGTATTCGTTGGCACACAAATTCGAAAACTGATGACAGTCAGTTCGAGAATACTATGAGTCGAGAAGTGAAGTATGCCTGGAATGCTTTCAGAAGTGTTTTTAATTTAATTGGAAATAAAGAAGACCGAAATTATGTTAACACAGTGAAAGTGATGCTACAACATTTCAAACAGATTGGTTGCAACATGAGTGTCAAAGTACATTTCCTTCATTCCCATCTAAATTATTTCCCTGATAATTTAGGAGATTTTAGTGAGGAACAGGGTGAAATATTTCACCAAGATATACAAAATATGGAAATGAGATATCAAGGGAAGTGGAGTGTTTAACATGATGGCTGACTATTGCTGGATGTTAAAAATGGACTGCTCAGAACAACATGCGAGAAGGTTAAAGAGGAGAAAATTTAAAATGCAATATTGAGGTAAGGTTATGAATGTGCTTATAATTATTAATATTAAGTAATGATTACTTAGTGGCAAATAACAAATTTTGGTCTAGTTTTTCACACAAAATTCACGTTGAAAGTAATTTTTATTACGTTTCACAAAGCTATAATTTCATTTCTAGTTATTCATGAATATTTTGAAAACCTGACATGATGGGAGAAAATGAAATGATATTTGAAGAGAATTTTTTTTCAAATATGATTTTTTCCATCATTGGGATGTATGAAATTAATAATAAAAACATCGAAAAAGCCGTAGTGGCATTTATAATGTAATATATAATTTCCAAATATGTCTTATTAATAAAGGAGCCGCCATTTGCAAAGATAGAAGCAGAGGCTTCATAGCATTTGGTGAGCGCAAATTACAACGTATATAGAGAACAATTTGCGTTTAAATCGGTACTTGCTCAGGTAGCTCAGGCGGTAGAGCACTTGATTTAGAGAAGCAAGGGTACGGGATAATCCATATCAAATCGGACAGCAAAAAATCTTGCAACTTATTTTTTTAATTTTATGTATCCCTAAATATAGTGAATCAATTTATTGACGTATTAATATCGAAATATATTTTTTTATAATTTATAGGCTCATAGTTATGACGATCTAAAATTATCGTAAATATGATAAACTAAAACGTTTACTGTTATGAATGCATAGTCTTTTATATAGATTTTTAATTGTTTTATAGATTATTTTAATTATTCAAGCAAAGTCTTTTGAAATAGAGTTTAGACATGCAAAGTCTGTTGAAATAGAGTTTAGACATGATATAGTTCAGAGCAAAATTTTGCTTAGCTAACTGTAAACATCCCTACATTTAGTTTATTGGAATGTTAGTGAGTACAGTTAGGGTAACTAGAGGTCAAATTGAGTATGTAATACTTGAGAAGTGAGGGTCTCGTGTCTGTGTGTGTAAACTGCTGAAGGGTAAGTCACCGACCATTTTTCTTAATATGTATTCTGGACTTTAGAAATCTAATCAAGTACAATTAACTATTTTGATATTAAATTTTCAAAAGGGATATAACATTTTTAAACATGTAGATTAGGGTAGATTTATAACTTCCACAACCCCCTCTCTCTCTCAAACCCCAGAAAGCACTGTAGTTTTTAATATAGGCTTATATTAGTTATTTAGGGCTAGAATACTTAGGGATTCTAATTATTTATACTTAGTAATAAAATAGTTTAAAATAAGACTCCTTTTGTTTATTTCAAAACATGTATAACTGTACATCCTCATACTAACGCTCGGCTAGATAAACACGCTACCAGATTTTCCAAGTCCCGAAGGTCCTTTAAGCCTAAGAAATCCAGTTGGGCTTATAACATTGGTGAGCAGTCGGTGGTATATCGTATAAATAATGTTTTATTATTTTTTTCTGATAGGGAAACGGACCCTTGTAAGCTTTCTGGACCGTTTGGAATACAATAAATATTAAAATTTGGTGATACGTACATTTTTTAGGTTAAAATCAGCAGTGTAAGATTTATGTAGAACATAGGATATTTATTATTTAATAGAAATTAAATAAATAAAAAGATATTCATTCTGGATTTGTATTTAAATGAATCAGACCTTGTAAGAGAGAGGGAGATGTGGAAGAAAAACAATTTTTTTGATGTGGCCTATAGTGATTGAGCAACAATTTTTTTTCTCTTGTAAAATCTGTGCATGATATATTAAGAGTGTATACTATTTTTTTTGTCTAGAAAATATGTCTGATAGGAGTGAATAGGATAAGATTATACAACCATTATAGATTGGCAAAACTCATGCTGAAACGTGGCCCTACTAACGGGATATGTCGACGTAGCGTATCAATTTATGTTGCTTGAGGTGCAGATAAAATACGGGATGTTCACGTATTTGGGTGCACTTGATAATTATTGGAAATATTCAGGCGGAATTAGCATTGTACTCAGTATAGAATTTAGGTTAAAACATGGCATGGATATTGAACATTGCCAGGACCGTGGATGACGTATGCGAACCGAACTCGTGGCTCGTGGACGGGGCTGACACGCCATCATACTAACATGAATATTTTTCCCTATGGTGATTGTGACCAAAATAATTACTCTGCAATAATAAGTACGAGTAAAATAGCATGAACTAATTACCTTCGTGGAAAATTACTTACATATAATACTGAAATCCCAATTGTTTAAATGTCTCGGATTATCAATTGCAACATCAGACTATTAATTGCAACATCAGGGCAACTCAAGCGATACCAACATAACAATTATGTAAAGTAAAAAAAATTAGAAACGTTATATAGGGAGGTTAGGAATTATTTTTAGATCTTTTCCTGCGAACAGATCGTTTCTGCATGCGTTGGAAAATATATAAATATAGAGATTAAATAAATAAACGGACTGTGTGTCACTCCTAAGTTGGCAATACATAATGTCAAGTCGAAATCATATCGACTTTGTTTAAATAAGTGAAAAATTACAGTTCGTATGATATATATATATATATATATATATATATAATATATATATATATATTTATGTAGCTATATATAATAATTTACGGGGTAACTACAGGGTATTGTTGAGAAGAGATTTAGCGAAAGGAGTCACGGGTTCGAACCCCTGGTGACTAGCTTTACAAGATGGTGACTGGAGTGAAGGCTCAGAAATTCAGTAAAATAAGTTAATAACTTTCACATACGGTGTCTACCAGATGTTTTTTATTAGATTTCTTGTCCGAGAACGGTAAGCCAGGAGTGTTCCAAATTAGCTATAATACAAGTTTATTCCTAGCAGGAATGTTAAGATATGTCGGAGGAATATTTAGTTTGAAATATGTCCCCGTATGCGAGGCTATCTAACGGGTTTTCGATTAAGATTCTGAAAATTTCCCAACTTGAATGAAGGAGTTACACTTCAAATAATTCGCTCTACACTATACATTTTACCGAACCATCAGATCAAATATCCAAAATCATAAAGAGTATCAATTTTTTTTACAGATTGATCTAGCAACACGTGTAATGTGTTGGTTAGGATGTTTTTCGATAGAAGTCTTGGATTCGAACTCAGGGATAATGTTTTCGGTTTGGGGTAATCTCTCCATGATAGCACAAGATGGCCATAGTGTAAAATTTATTCTAGGTTTTTAGCCTTTTGAACTAGTAAATTATTTTCCATTTTTATACAAGTCAGGAATATTTAGCATTTGTCGGGAATAAATTGGAAATGTTTCACAACTCGTATAACTAATTTATCTAGGGAAATTATGGAAGTATGGAACTTAGCTTCTTTTACAGATTAAATAACAAAAAAAATTAATTAAAATAAAATAAAAGTGGCTCATGGAACTCAGCTTCTTTTACAAAAATAAATGATTAACTTAGTATAAAATTTTGTTTTCAAGGGAATTTATTTAAAGTGTAACTTATAATAGACCTAATGGGCACTATATCAGATTAGATCTCGTAACGGTGTAATGAAAATAGATTCTGAAAACTTTCCACAACTGGTACAAGGTATGTCAGCTGATGGTTCGAACTGGGACACATATTTGTCGCATAACGTCCTTATAATTTAGAAACAAAAATAACATAATTGAGGGGTGTAGAATTTTAATCTATCTTATCGAATCGGTCGATGAACGTTAATAACCATAAGCGGTAAATTTATTAAATAATGGGTTGGATACAGGATAGGATAGCATCTAGTTGATGGATTATAATGATTTAAATGATGTTGATTCATAAGACGAGAGATAGTTAATACTGCTGAGGGAACCTTGATGCTGACCATTCTTATAATTCTCTGACCGAGTAAACGACCTTGCCCGCATTAGACAGAGCATTTAATTAAATAATAATAAAACTTTATGATTGGCAAATTAAATACACTGATATGTTCGAAGACGTTTAAATAATTACTAGGAATCATAAATATTCTATACTTAACGATCGCAATGAAATTAATGATAGGAAATAACTAAAGTATATCACATACAGTAACGTGCCTGTATATGCTAAAGGAAATGTAGGAGCGCGAGAGTCATAAACATTTTTTTCTAAAAAAAACATTAGGAAAATTAAATAGTCCTTTGTATAAGTGCGGCGATAGTTGCGTCTAATTATTAATATGGTTGTCTCAATTCAGAAGGAAATAATATTAAAAAATAATATCCGCAAAAAAAATGAATAAATACATGGTATTGTCTATTAATCCTAACCCCAAGTGATATGATACTACATAACCAGGGATTTTTGAGTTTCTGTTGTGAAGTATAAGGCTTATGTTTTATCTACATTATAAAAAACATTTTTTTTTAATTTTCAACCGACTTTATACATTACTTAGGACTTATGAGTAATTATTTGAAAACCCATATGGTGAATGGTGACTTGCAGTTTCCCCAGAGATATTTTATGCAGTGAAGAGTTTGGATTAAATCAAGAGTGTCTAGTTGTTTTAGGCATTATCTTTTAATGCGACTACATACTTAAAACAATATAATTTAGATTTAATGGTGGCAGCATTTTTGTAAAATTGTGAACTGTTCCGATAAATTTTATAATATTATTGGATCATTTAATTTCATAGTGAGGTGAGCCAATCTAGTCGTAGATCGTTTTAGCATATTATTGTAGCAAGCGAAGTTGATAATTGAAACGTGGTGATAATGCCGGCGCACTGTAGGACCATAGGACTTTGGAAATAATTTCTTGTCATTTCAAGTGCAGTTTTCGAATAATTGAGGAGTGAAGTAGACTTAGTGGTTTAACTTAATCCGTAAACGCTCGATCATCCTAAAAAAACTTTCATTATATATTCCCGATGAAGGAAATATATTGGGATTGAAGAACATGTGGAAAGTTGGAACTCAATCAATGGACGTCTTAATAATAATAAATAACCAATAAACAATGATAACAATAAATAATAAATAGTAACCTTACTAAAATAAGCTAATAATCTGTGAATTTAAACTAACTAATTTAATAGTAAAACATGGGCAAGTAACTGAACTAACGGGAAATGGTAAATTATACTAACTGAGGAAGGGAGTAGATAATCTTAACCACTACAATAAATTAAACCCAAAGATTATGAGAACCACAAGTAAATATGGACCAACTACGAGTAATCTTAACAAACTAAATTGAATAATATTAATAATTAAATAATTAATGAAAAAAGTAGTTTGGAAGGTATAATGGAGCATCAGATTACGAAGACAGGTCATGAGGTAAAAGAGGATGACCGAGACTCAGTGAATAACCAACGGGCAATCTGAGCTATAAAAGTAAAACATGATAACTAATCGACATAATAATGAAAATAATGATAATAAAAATAATAATCATAATAATAATAATAATCCTAGAAGTAAACAAAACGTGAAAGGAGTGACAAACAAACATGGACGAATAACCCTCAAGCTGGGCAAGGAGAGCATGCTAGAGACTAGTTATGATATCCACGTGGGATTAATACGATGCAACAAGAAAGATCAAACTGTTAATATTAATGAAGATCCTAAAACTTAATAAAAACGAAATATATATAGGCATATATAATAAGAATAATAAACCACTAGAATAGTAAATAATAATAATAATAATAATAATAATAACAATAATAACCATATTAATAATAATAAAAAGATAACAGACATCAGTAATAACAATAAACCTTAACGATCATAGTAATAAAAATAAAATCAAATTACCAGTATTGATAATGTATTATGATATTAATAAAACACAGTAAATTTATAACTAACAATAATAATAATAATAATAATAATAATAATAATATAATAATAATAATAATAATAATAATTCACGGTAAATTAATAAACCACAATAATAATAATGATGATGATGAAATAAGAGCGAGCTACCAGAAATAAGACTTATGCTTATGAATAAAATGAAAGATAACGGAAAACCACAATCTCAATTTCAGCAATTAGGACTCATTTAAGTATGAATGGGTTCCGGGATAAGTAGTAGGCTAGTTCGCGAGAAGATAACGTGAAAGCAGTCCAGATAGAGGCACGTAGTATGTTAAGCCTATAGTGGAAGACGAATGATAGGATAAATTAACCAGCAGTTATGCCAACACGGAGGGTAGGAATTATTCTAACATCGCGAGAAATAAGGAGTGACAACAGTTTCAGATTAAGAAGGAAGGATGTGCATTATCCAACTTGGTTAAAAAAAATTGATTAGTAAAAGAGAACGGAAGAGGGGCATGGTGTAGATAAGTTTAAGCATAAGCAGTCTAAAGTAAATTTAAGCCCTTAGGATACAGAGCAGGTGCAGGAAGGAGGAGGAGTTCCGAGTGGAAGAAGACGTAAGGAAAGAACCCCTGGAATAGGACGTGGGTAAATGGTTCAGAGTGAAAAGAAGGAAAAATACGAACCCCACTAAATGATTATATGTATGTAATAGGAAATGAAGGAAACCGCGGGAGTAAGGAGTAGAAAAAAAAGAGAATTTTAAATATACATGTAGATAAAAAACAATCAGGGAATAAAGTATACAAACGAAAAATAAAAGTATAAAAAGTTCAACAAATCAGCTATGAGAATTTGCCAATTAAACAAACAGTTAGGTGAGGTAAGAGTGTAAAGTACGCCGTATCAGAAGTTAGGGAAGCAGAAGGGAGAATGACGACAAGGACTCAGGTTACGTAACATCACGGTGACTTCTAAAATTCAATCAGTAAGGATTTAGAGGTTAAACTAAGTGGTTTGATAAAGTATGAAAACGTCTATGTCCCATATAGAGGAAGGGAACTGCGGTTAATTGTAAAGAGAAAATGGATTAACTTGAACACTAATTTTTATGACTATGTTAAAATTGTTTCTGTTAAAATTCCTGGTTATGAAGAGTATTTTGTAAAGGGAACCAGATCACCTAAAAAGCTTGTGCGTAGTCTAAGTACACAAATTCAGCGGCCCCAAAAAGGGCCTTAAAAGACCCTTTCTTGGGTTTGAGAAGGGGGGAATATGTTATGAATGCATAGTCTTTTATATAGATTTTTAATTGTTTTATAGATTATTTTAATTATTCAAGCAAAGTCTTTTGAAATAGAGTTTAGACATGCAAAGTCTGTTGAAATAGAGTTTAGACATGATATAGTTCAGAGCAAAGTTTTGCTTAGCTAACTGTAAACATCCCTACATTTAGTTTATTGGAATGTTAGTGAGTACAGTTAGGGTAACTAGAGGTCAAATTGAGTATGTAATACTTGAGAAGTGAGGGTCTCGTGTCTGTGTGTGTAAACTGCTGAAGGGTAAGTCGCCGACCATTTTTCTTAATATGTATTCTGGACTTTAGAAATCTAATCAAGTACAATTAACTATTTTGATATTAAATGTTCAAAAGGAATATAACATTTTTAAACATGTAGATTAGGGTAGATTTATAACTTCCACAACCCCAGAAAGTACTGTAGTTTTTAATATAGGCTTATATTAGTTATTTAGGGATAGAATACTTAGGGATTCTAATTATTTATACTTAGTAATAAAATAGTTTAAAATAAGACTCCTTTTGTTTATTTCAAAACATGTATAACTGTACATCCTCATACTAACGCTCGGCTAGATAAACACGCTACCAGATTTTCCAAGTCCCGAAGGTCCTTTAAGCCTAAGATATCCAGTTGGGCTTATAACATTTACTAATTAATATTTCTGAAACAGTAAACAGCAAAAATTTGTTTCAAACGTATTTATATAGGTGATATGTAGTTTAAGGATGTTATTTTTATAATTAGGATATTACTAATGTAATAAGGATTAATTTCCAGCAATTAACTTTTTGGAGGGATGAATAGTTCAGACAATATATATGTTTTTTTAATTCTATTTTCGTTAAAACCTGTCGGATCAAAAAACAGCTGTTTCACTTCACAACCAAGGTCGCGCGCGTAGTTCTTATTGAAACAGCTGACCCGCTTCATCAGCGATTTTTTCAACTCTCATAAAATTTAGTCGATTATTAAATCATTAGAAAAGTTCTATTGTTCTGCGTATATGAACACATTACTGTTTTTCCGCTACTTATATATATATATATATATATATATATAAACACTTCATTCTTGATAGCTTTTAAGTGTGGATTGTCCGCACGTTCCAAAAAATTACTGAATCCACTTAATGCATAGTTTCACTCTCTACATTACGTTATAAAATTTCTTTCACACGCACACACACACACACACACACACACACACACACACACACACACACACACAACACACACACACATATATATATATTAATGCGTGATGTTTGTAATTAAGTGGACATTAGTACAAAATATAAGTTTCTTTTTGTATAAGTAATCCATAGTGTGTACTACACACAAAACAAAAAACAAAAAACTAAATATATGCAACGAAAAATATTAATAGGCTTCCTTCAAAAGTGCATGTCTGATGTTATATGTTCTGCTTAATAGAACAGTATCGTTAATTGATAATAAGTGGCGATATTTTAATTCTTACGCAGTAAATGTTTATTTATGGAATTTAATTGCTGAAGCAAATTTATACTAATCAAGGAGTTAAACAAGGATGCAGTATCTCTCCAGTTTTATTTAACATATACGTCAATGATATAATAAAAAATGGAACGAAGAAACAAATAAAGGAATACAATTAGATAAAACACACTACTTGAAAACATTATTATACGCTGATGACCACGTAATAATAGCAAATACAGAAGAAGAACTTCAAAGGAATATTTTTAAACTACATAATATATGTGAACAATATAATCTCAAAATATCCATAGAAAAAACTAAGGTAATGACATTCCAAGGGAAAAATCAAATCAGATCCAAAATAGTAATAGGAAACAAAATCATAGAACAGGTGAACCATCTCAATTATTTAGGATGTGACATTTCATTTAATGATGATAATGATATAAATAATAAAATAGCAAAATTCCAGGGAATATGTGGTACGATAAAATGATCACTAAATAACAAAACAACAAGAGAGACCCAATTGAAATTTTATAAAATGTTGGCAGTACCGGTACTGCTCTATGGTTCAGAAGCCTGGATACATAAAAAACAAGATCTAAGTAGGATAACGGCGGCAGAAATAAAATTTTTGAGATCTGTTAAAGGGTGCACTAAGGTAGACAGAATCAAGAACACAGGAATAAGACAGGAACTTGAAATATTTGCAATAACTGATAAAATAGATACATATAGACAAAAATGGAAGCAACGCATAGACAGAATGAATGAAGATAGATATCCAAAACAAATAACAACATACAAAACTAAAGGCACCCAAGATGTAGGCAGACCTAGAAAGAGATGGGTTCAAGTCGGAACGGGTCAACAGACCTAATCCATGAATGCAGATGATGATGATGATAATTGCTTAAGCGAGAAGTAAAGAGTTCTGTTACTTACGTTTACTGTGAATTATTAAACAAATAATTTATTTTGTTACAAATTTTTCATTACAATTTAAATCTCATCAGATGATAGACAATATTAAAATAAATGGTTTATATGCAGATACAAAAAGGAAGGTTGAGTTAAGGAAAGAGTGGAGAATGTTGGGATGGCAGTAAAAGACCTGCGCTTGGGCAGAACACTACGATTGATTGAATTTAAATCTAATATTATAATAAAAACTCTTACATCATTAATTGAATAAACTGGTAGAGATTTTTATTATGTTTTAATTACTAATTTCAATCTTAAAATAACGTTTTATTCAGTGCTCTGTATTACACACTGAAAACTATGAGTTATAAGATATCCTTCCAAATACACTACTCAAAAAAATTAGGGATATTGTAGAATAAACTATTAAGACTATATTTTTAGGAACAGTATTAGATGCAATCACTTTCTATTACTCCAAAATAATGTAAACAAGAGTTTGAAGCCATTACGTAACCTCTGTACCACACCAGATGTCAAAGAGATCCTGATTAGAAATATTGCAAACAAACAAAGCAACATTAACATGGGTGAAAATGTTTCTTTAGTATGGTGTATGGTCTCCTCGAACGGCCAGCACTGCCTCACACCTGTGTGGCATTGAAGCAATGAGGTTAGCAATGAGTTCTTGGGGGATACGTGGCCACTCTTCCATAAGAGCAATGTGCAGCTCTGGAACAGTTGTGGGAGTGCTGGTCTGCCTGCAATGCGCCTGCCTAATGCATCCCACACATGCTCAATCGGATTTAAGTCCGGGGAAGAAGCTGGCCATTGCATACGCTCGATACCCTCCAATTCCAGCATGTCGTCCACCTCTGTGGGGTCGTGCATTATCGTCCATAAAAAGAAAAGAATCACCTATGGCACCAGCACAAGGCACAACGAAAGGTCGGAGAATCTCATCTCTATACCTTACCGCAGTCAAAGTATCACCTTGGATGACGTAGAGGTCCGTACGTCCACCACTACTGACTCCTGCCCACACCATCAATCCACTGCCACCATATGGGGATCTTTCACGTACAAAAGCTGGATTGTTTCGTGTCCCTTTTTGCCTCCAGATGAATACACGCCGACTATCACATTCCACGTTGAATCGCGATTCGTCAGAAAAAAGAACTGATCTCCATTCGGCATGCCTCCACCCACGATGTTCCTCCGCCCACTTTCTGCGATTTCTACGGTGTTGTGGAGTTAACCTGGTACACACCATGGGCCTACGGGCATAGAGACCACTTCCATGCAGTCGATTACGGACAGTTTGAGTTGACAACCTGCGTCTTGTTGCTGTTTGAAGTGTATTTCGCAGTTGAGTTGCATTCTGCTGTCTATTCCGACGGGCTGTTAACAAGAGGTAACGGTCATCCCTTGCTGTTGTTGCCCGTGGTCGACTTGTCCGGCTCTTCTGTGAACAGTATCTGTTCTTTGAAAACGATTCCAAAGTCTGGAAATCACGCTTTGAGACACCCCAATGGCTTGTGCCACCTCTTATTGTGTCTGTCCAGCTTCCATCCTTCCTATGGCCCTCCAAGCCATTGGTTCAGGTAAATCACGTTGTCGAGGCATTACTGTCCCTAAGGCAAGTCATTCACTAACTGAAAACTGGACTGGATTTAAAAACAGCAACAAAACATTCACCCCCACAACACCCTTTCACATCAACAGTACAGACACTGCCCTCTGGTGTGGTACCGAAGTTACGTAACAACTTCAAACTCTTGTTTACATTATCTTGGAGTAATAGAAAGTGATTGCATCTAATACTATTCCAAAAAACATAGTCTTAATAGGTTTTTCTTCAATATCCCCTAATTTTTTTGAGCAGTGTAAAACCGAATGTTTTAATACTCCTACCACTTCCTACCAAACGATAACAATCCAGAATCAGCAAGTCTCCCTTACATATCTGCTTCTCCATAAACAATTTTCAAGTTCAGATTTTTTACTAGACAGTTAATTTAAATCAGTGCGTGTTTAGTGCACCACGTCATTTTAAGTGTCACATATAACAATAGTTTAACTTATATCGTGCATTTTAATATCATCCTTGATATGTCATGAGTAGGGGATGCAAGATCAGTAAGTGATGCCAAGCCAATAAAATATATTTATACCTCTTAAATATTACTTGTAATAGCATGAAAATTGTTATAAATTATTATCGATAGCTTAACATTCCTTGCAATATTCAACATCAGACGTTAGTGTAGTGTACAAGTACAGAATATTACAACACATTGCAAACTACTCTCTTCTCTTGAAAATCATTTTTAATACACATATAAGATTGAATTTGTACATGCTTAGTAATTTAAATTAAACTATACATTAGCCTAAAACAAAATTAACCACCTACTGGAGACATCAATAAAGATTGTTACATTTAACGACGCTCACTAACATGTGAGGTCATTTTGTAGCAATTTATTTCAAGCGCGAGGTTCTTCTTCGTAAATCTACGACACGAGACTCACGGATTTCCTTCCCTCTGAGAGAAAGCTACATACAGAATTGTTACGCCTTTAAAATTCCATCGATTCCTAACGATTTTGAACCCGCGAATCTCGGAATCGAAGGCATGCAGAGTAACTACTAGTCCACGACGATGATGAATATGTATTAATAGTAATAATGATAATAAAAAGAATGTAATGATGATAATAACAATAAAAAATGTTTGGAAGTGCACAAAGGACTATTATCAAGTAGCTCCGTCATTGTTTGTACGAGCGAGCGATCTTTACTCACGTGAAAGCTATTGCGGGCAGTCTACACATAGGAGATTTTAGGGAAAATGATTATTTTTGGTAGTTTCCTTTCATCCCTCACTTTAATACTAATTACAAACAATGAACTGGTTATCAGATAATAATCTGGTATTACTTGATTTTATAAAATGTTTGGTGAGAAAGGTCTATTGCATATTAATTGCATTTACACCCTTCAGAAGAACGCAATTATTAGTATACATATATATATTTTTAAATTTACAACTAATGTTTATAAGGAAAGTCTATTTATAGTTTCACACAAACTTCAGTGCCAGGATATTCTAGCATGCTAATTTTCAAGCGTTAGAGCATAAAATCATCTATAATGTGACTATCTTCTCAAGTTGAGTGAGTAGATATACTTCGAGAAACTTATTTTAAAAATATACTTTTTAAAACAATACGATAATTTGACAGTTCTATTACTCTTTAATTACATCAAACGAAGACCTGAATTTCGGTTCAGATATTCAGTATATCATAAAGTCTCACTGTAAAAAAATGTAAACTTTTAAAGATGTGAGTTCAATTCTCACTATTTTTTGCCGATTTCGTATGGAATGTCCCGTCCCGGATTCAAGTCCCGGTCTGAGCGTATAATTTTTCTCTTCAAATATGATTTATTCATCATTGAGATGTATGAAATTAATAATAAAAACATCGAAAAAAGCCGCACTGGCATTTATAATGTAATGTATAATTCCCAAATATGTCTTCTTAATAAAGGAGCCGCCATTTGCAAAGATAGAAGCAAAGGCTTCATAGCATTTGGTGGGCGGGAATTACAACGTATATAGAGAAAAATTTGCGTTTATATCGGTACTTCCTCAGGTAGCTCAGGTGATAGAGCACTTGGTCTAGAGAACAAAGGATCCCGGGTTCAAGTCCCCGTCTGACAGTATAATTTTTCTCTTCAAATATGATTTATCCATCATTGAGATGAATGAAATTAATAATAAAAATATCAAACTACAGTAAGTATTCGTAAGTGAAAATCGCATGGTTCAGACGGTAGAAATAACAAGGCTTACTTATGCATTAGCGTAACCATTACTTCAGGTTAAAATAATACTGTATGAATATAGCATCAAGCCTTATGACGCGAAACTTAACACAAACATGAAGGAAAGACATAACAAAATTAATAAGTAAATCAATAATTAAATTAAGGTCTACTATTGTTTGACTTGCCAGTGGACAAATAGTAAAGGAAATCAAATTGGTATTCATATTTTATTTTAAAGTAACATGTTAACATTCAGGAATAATAATAAAAATAAATGTAAACCAACTTGCTACATTATATTACAGTACACTTAGTAAAGGAGGCATGATTTAAGCATACAGAAAAATAAAATCTCTTTATTCATGTTTGCTTCAAAAACAGATCATAGGTACTGTTCAAAACGTTGCCCTTGATGGAGTAAACATGTACCGATATCACCATTTTTCGGTACGCAACAACTACGTCATCGTGTCTTCCTTTTACAGTGATGTTATAGAACAGTGCCAAATTCCTGTCTTCGTTGTCCTCTCTCCTACATGCCCCCCTCCTTTCCTTCTGCGCTGCGTCTGACTGCGCAACTTCCCCTCAAAAATTATCGAAAGCCGCAAATAAACTGTGCAAGCTAGCATCAGAGTCATCATCAACTTTGGATCATCGTAGACAGTTCGACTGTAGCTTGAGTTAGCTGTTTGGTTTCATCAGTCCCATAAGCCAGGGTACGGCAACAGGACTGTGGACTCTAGCCCTCGGCTGGACTGGATTGTGTGCGTGTAAGTATGTTTGATTATTATTATTATTATTATTAATTATTATTATTATTATTATTGTTCTATTGTAAATCCATAAATAGTGAAATGGTTGATGACCGAGTTTGTTAATTTATATTATTTCATTCATATATTTTCTTTCGAATTATAAAATGGTCAAGAAGATAATTTTTTGTTAAATTAATTGTATTTAAAGATCCGACTAATGATTCTCATTAAAAGTTACTTTTAGTTAACTGATGTTTACTGATTTTGTAGCTAGTCATGATATTTGCTGTTTCATATATATATATTCTAAAGCTTTCTGAAGCCAAGTTGATCCCCTTTTTCCTTCTAGCTTCCACGACTATAATACTGTTTAGCATCCAGTACTATATATTAAGTAATTTACAAAGAACAGGTGGATTAATCTTTGCCTTCTATGGGCCCGGGCAAAGGATTGTTGAGATTGTCACTCAACTTTCAAACTCAATGTTATAAAAAGGTAGGATCGCGGCGCAAAAATGGTAGCAGATCGTTGGTTTATTATATTTTTGCCCAGAGAGTGTAACGGCGCAAAAATGATAGCAGTTACCGTGACTTTGAGTTTTGAAACTGTAGTTTTGAGTTTTGAAATTGTACATTTTAATTTAGATTTTTTTTTTAGCTTTGAGTTATACTTTGTATTGGAATTTTGATTATAGATAGTTTGGCCTAGATTTAAAATCCCTGTGAGGAAACGTGATTTTGGGTTCAAGTCCCAATACAGAACGTTGGTTCTGGGTTCAAGTCCCAGTAGAGAAGTATAAGTTCTGAATTCAAGTGTCGAAACGAGGAATGGTAAAATTTGTGGAGTATTCTATAGCCTTGAAAGATTCGTTGAATTATAGAACGTTGGAAATTAATATAAGTAAAAGAGATTGCCCTGTGTATAATTGTTTGCGTTATGAGATTTATTATCTACGTAAATCCATCAAAGTAGTATTTATTTACGTACTTAACTTGAATTGTATGAATGTATTACTGCATATCTCCTACTATATTACGTACTATGCTATTTATGTATAATAATTACTCTTACAATTGTTTATGAATTTTGTTATTGACATTTGTTAGCTGTTGTTTACTATAGGCCTAGTTAGATCGGTGTTGTCTTTAAAGACAGCTTGATTCATGAATTAAGATAACGAAGGAGATGTAAACACTTTACGTCAGAGACTTAAGACTCATTTGAATAACCTCTCTCCTTCTGAACAGTTATTAATTAAGCGAAAGTTCATAGTGGATAGTTTAGTTAGTGAAGATATTTATAAGCAGAATACTAATCTTGCTAATCAAATGATAGATTCTATTGATAATTTTCCTACCGGAGATGTTCGAATAATTTCTTCTGACATGGAAGAAAATAACCAAAGAATTTTCCGTGATTTAATTAGAAAAGTTGATCCTTGTGATGGAAGTGACACAGAGTTGTTGATTTTATTCCCAATAAAACTCAATTCCATTTTTGAATTAAATCTGTTTAAGAAAGAATATATCATCAATTCTATTTTAAGTTGTGTTGAACGAATTTTGATGAAAGTATGGAGTGATGTCGTAAGATTACACTTAACATAGATCGAAAGTTTGGAACACGTGAAAGGTTCATTATTGCCTTCCAGAATGTTAGAAGACTACTGTATTAAATTTATTTCTCGTCGATTTCAACTTCGCGAGGAATCTTTGGTGGAGTTTATTTCTGAAATTCAAGGAGCTTCAGTTATATTAAATCCTCAACTTTCGAAAGAGAATTTGATTAATATTATTCCTCAAAATGTATCTCTAGCCGTTAGACAACATTTGATTTTCGCTACAAAACCTAGAAATGTGGCAGAAATGTATGTTTTGGCAAGAGAGGTAGCCAACTTTGAGATCGCTGAAAAGCAAAGAAGTCTTAGTAAAGAACATATTGCAAAAGTTTCTAGTAAAGCAAATGTTCCTTTGTATCGTTCTTCATCTAAATAATTCCTGGCGGCAGAAAAATATGGTCCAATGCTGGAGATGTCATCGTTTTGGGCTTTTTTCTAAGGAGTGCCGAGTTGAGAATTTAAATACTCCGCATGTTTAGATATATTGTGAGAGTGTTTTTTGTCGTAACAGTATTTTGGGCTATTTGAGCCATTTCGTTCGGATATATATATATATTATGGGGAATATCTTGAGAAAGTTTTTTTTTTTTTAAATTAATATAAATTATGGAATATTCACCTGAAAGGTCCGTCTCCTCAACTTAATTAATCATTTAACTGTAGCGCTTTCGGGACTTGTCCCATCATCGGCAGGATTCAAAACTGGTGTTTCACTGAAGATCTGGTAGAGGGGGTTGTATGTATTGGGTTCGTTTTCGTTTATCAGGCTGTCGTTGTTGTGACATAATTCCATAATTTATATTAATTTTGAATAAACCTCAACGGAACACATCATGAATCTTATAAAAGTTTTTTTTTGTAATGTGGACCAGGTTATGCTTTGTAGGGCGCTACCTAAATTCTAATTTGAGAGTGACAAAAATTAGAAAGCGTTGGTGGCTACTAATATAAACAGCATACTAGCCAAATAAAAGAGTGTCCTGTGGTGGAATAATTACTATGGTTGTAAATTTTCTTGTAAAGGACATAGAATTCGTTAACTAATATTTGTATATTTCTTGTGTTAAGCTTTTTGAGATTCTGTTTTCTGTTTCCCTATGTTTTGTCACTTCAGTTACCCTTTCCTGATTTGGCACTGAATGGAAGATTGGACTTCTGGTAGTAGTGTACTTGGTGGGTTCGGCCGACCCCGAGTACCCGCTGACCGACATCTGGTTCTCAAAATTGGTTGTTGCAAATGGAACGGCTAATCGGGATTGCGACCCGGCAATCCGACTTTTTGGATATCGTCTTCCTGAGTTCGCCTGGAACACCGCGAGTTCAGCTATGGCGTCTGTAGTACTTGCAAGATTCCAGTTACTGCGCCTGGATAGCTGATGAGTTGGTTGGTGTGGTGAAGATTTTGGAGACGATAGAAAATTGTGAATATTCTCAGCCGAATAATATTGTGAACTTACCCTCCCAACGTTGGATTACACCAACTTGTGTCTACCTGAATAATGGTTTTCTTTGAACATTATTTCTCCGTTTGGTCTTATTGGGACTCTTTCTTTTCCCGGTGGACCTGAGGAGGCGATATTGTACCGAAATCGCCTTTTTCGGTAAGTAACAATTACGTCATCGTGTCTTCCCTTTTACAGTGAAGTTATAGAACAGTGCCAAATTCCTGTCTTCGTTGTCCTCTCTCCTTTCCTTCTGCGCTGCGTGTGACTGCGCAACTTCCCCTCGTTATCGAAAACCCCAAATAAGCTGTGTAAGCTAGCATCACAGAGCACTCGAATAGAGGGAAAACTGAGTACAGTGACATCTAAAAAATTTCGGTCGTTTACGATTAACTAAGATGAGCACACTACAATTGTAGCGCTGTTTCATAGTAATAGAATATGTAACTAAATAAAACAAATGCAAGGCACATGGCATGTTCACTCGGGATTATGGGAAATTAGCCATTTTGTAAATTAAAATTTTTAACTGCTATTCTTTGGTTCTATGTAGACGATACTGTAAAAATTATATATTATCGAAAGTTAAAAATCATTATTTAGATTTTATTTTACTCTAATTTGTAAGTAAATTCAAACTTGTTTAACTTTTAATGTGAATCTATTTTCAAAGATAAACCTACTAGAAGTGATAAAATTCTAAGATTTGTTAGGTTAGCAAGAGTAATTTTAGTGTACAGCCGTTTATAATAAACATTTAAAAAATATTAGTGGCTTTATAATGGATTTCAGATCTACGATACGGCTAAGGTTCGTTAATAAATATTGTATAAAATATGTATGTGAGAATAAGGGGGTAGGGTTCAATTGTACATATTTATTAAAAGAGTTCATAATGCATGTTTTTAAATTTTAATAAACGAAAATAAATTAACATGTTTTATTTATTTCCATTCTTCCGTTCTGTTAAAATTAAAAAAAACATATTTAGGTCTGAGAGGCTGGGTAGAAATAATTGCATTATTTAAGATAAATTAAAATGTTATTTATTCCTATAAAAGTTCAATTTCATGATTATTCACCAGATGGCGTTATATAAATATAATTCATAATTTTACCACCAGACGGTGCTGAACTTCATGTTAGTACCAGAAAAAATTGAAAAAATTAGATATCGTTACTTGTCCTACACTAGCGCCGCTTGTGGCATGTACGCGAAACTTGTCCACTTTCTTCTCTGGCTCCTCTGTGGCTAGCATCAGGGTCATCAACAACATTGGATCATCGTAGTCAGTTCGACTGTAGCTCGAGTGAGCTGTTTCGTTTCATCAGTCCCATAAGCCAGGGTAGAGCAACCGGACTGTGGACCGTAGCCCTCGGCTGGACTGGATTGTGTGCCTGTAAGTATGTTTGATTATTATTATTGTTTCTTTTGTAAATCCATAAATAGTGAAATGGTTGATGACCGAGTTTGTTAATTTATATTATTTCATTCATATACTTCTCTTTCGAATTATATAATGGTCAAGAAGATAATTTTTTGTTAAATTAACTGTACTTAAAGATCTGACTAATGATTCTCATTAATCGTTACTTTTAGTTAACTCATGTTTACTGATTATTGATTATGTAGCTAGTCATGATATTTGCTGTTATATATATTATATTCTAAAGCTTCCTCAAGCCAAGTTAATCCGATTTTTTCTTCTAGCTTCCACGATTATAATACTGTTTAGCATCCAGTACTATATGTTCAGTAATTTACAAAGGAAATGTGGATTAATCTTTGCCTTCTATGGGCCCGGGCAAAGGATTGTTGATATTGTCACTCTAAACTTTCAAACTCAATGTTATAAAAAGGTAGGATCGCGGCGCAAGCACAAATTGCATCTGCGCTGAAATGATGATCGCACTCCTTCAAATATTCATGGAATATTTTTGATTTCGTCACAAGCAGCCAGAATTCTCGCCAGTAACTCCTCATATGAGTCGACTGGAGTCTGATATATCAGGCTCTTAACGTGTCCCCGTAGAAAGAAATCTGAAGGAGTGAGAGCAGGTGAACGTGGAGGCCATGCTACAGGACCGCCGCAACCAATCCAAACGTTCAGAGAAGACATTATCCAGATGGTTCCTTACATTTCTATTAAAGTGAGAAGGTGCTCCGTCGTGCTGGATCCACATCTGACGTCGGATATCAAGTTTCTTTCAGGAGTACAGGAAAGACGTGTATCAAAAACTGTTTGTCCACATGACCATTTAACCGTGGGGGCAGAAGATAGGGACCAATGATGTAATTTGAAAAATTATACCAGCCCATATGTTAACGGCGAACCTGTGTTGATAGCCTATTTCTACAATGGCAAATGTATGTTCATGTTCCCAAATATGGTTATTCCTCTGATTTTAGACCACAACCCCATCTCTTGTAAAATAAACCTCGTCAGTGAAAAGCACATTTGAAAAGAAATCAGGCTACTCAACCAGCCGCTCAGAGACAAAACTACACGCGAGGTCCCAAGTCTTAACGATGTAAAGCACTCTACCTTCAAATAGTTGGAAGGGGTGGAATCCTTCATCCTGCAAGATCTGCCACACGTTGACGTGATCTTCTTCAAAATCTAGGGTAGGTCGAGTTCCTCTTGCGCCGGAATCCGGTTTATGCACCACCGGGTTCCAGTTTCCCTAGACGTCGGTGGATGGTTTGGAAAGTTGAATGATGAGGATGTTGTCTACCAGGATATCCTTTTCTGTACATTTGTGCAGCTGCATGCGCATTTCCTCTTGCCTCACCAAAAACATAACACATATCTGCTATTCATTGACTGCATAAACATTAGCCATAACGTTCATGTTAATGTTGCTCCTACAAGTGTCAGAGCAATAGTGAAACAGACTGGTATCAGTCGTTAGTATCACGGGCACGCGCATGAGTTACTTACTTACTAACTGGCACTATCGAACCCGTAGGTTCATGGCCGCTCGGACTTAAGTTCTCCATACATCCCTATCCTGAGATAATGCTTTCCAATTATGCCCTGTATAATCTACTTCCCTCAAATCATAGTTAATGTTATTCTCTCACCTCATTCATGGTCTACCAACTGGGCGTTCTCCCTCTGGCTTCCCTACAAGAAGCTTCCATGCACGTCATTCATTCCCCATATGCGCAATATGTCCTGCCCATCGCAGTCTACGAGACTTAACTGTTCTTATTATATCTGGCTTCCTATAAAGATCATGTAGTTCATTGTCATGTAGTCTTCTCTATTCACTTGTCTGTTCATCTCTCTTTGGTCCAAAATTTTTCCTAAGTACTTTATTCTCAAATACCCTTAAAGTAAGAGTCCATGTTTCGTACCCATATAATATAACTGGTAGAATAATAGTTTTAAATATTTTCAGTTTAACATTTTTTGAAAGGAGTTAGGACATCAAAAGTCTCTGCAATGCATAATAGCACGCATTTCCAGAATTGAGCCTATGTTTAATTTTTTTGTGCATCTCATTCCTATTTGTGATTATTGTTCTTACTAATATATTTGTTAGAATTTTGTATGAAGTTGAAAGTAATGTGATTCCCCTGTAGTTGTTGCAATCAGTTTTATCTCCTTTCTTATAAATTGGTATGATAATCAATTCTTTCCATTCATCTGGAAGAGTTTTTTTTACCCCAAATCATATTAAGCAACCGGCGTATCTTGTCCATCAATTTTTCTCCCCCTGATTTTATCAGTTCTGCTGGGATCTCATCTGAACCTGATGCTTTATACATTTCAATTTTTCTACTGCCATTTCAACTTCTAATGCACTTGGTTCTGCGACTAGCATTTCTGCTGTCTGTAAATTATCCTCCTCAATGTCCTGTTCTGTATGTACATTTAATAGCTGATTAAAGTAACTTTTCCATCGATTTAATATACTCCTGGAATCTGCAATCATATCCCCATGTTTGTTCTAGCCTGAAACCTTTTCCCCTCTATACTAATTCCCTGATATAATTCTCTAATGTTCCTATTTTTTGCATTCATTTCAAGATCATTAAACTTCTCTCTCAAATATTCCCTCTTTTTACTCTTTAGTAATCTGGTGGTTTCCCCGTCTGATACTACCCAATTGTCCTAAATTTACCTCATTTGACCCGTGTAACCATTACATTTTTGCTAGCTTTCTTTTCTTTACAATGTCGGCACATTCCTCATCAAACCATTTCTTGTTTCGGCACGCGCATGAGTATTTAGTATAAATGTACAGTATTTTTAAAAAATACGTGTTTTTATGTAAACAAATCACGAAACCAGTTTAATTAAAAACAAATACTAATGCTTAAACAGTATATCAGAAAATCGATTAAGTAACTATAAAAGCAATATCCTGCTCTGAATAAAAAAAAAAAGGAAATAAAAATTAAAAAAAACAAAAAGAGAGATTTGAACCCGGTATTAAAACATTCAATGATAAGCATGCTACCCATTGAGCTATTATTGCGAACGGCGCGGCGTTTGAAATACCAGACATATAATATGTACGATTGCATGACAGGGTACGAAATACAGACTGTCAGTGGAGCACTGACTCTTACCAAGAGATGAAATGTCCATAACTTAATGGCTCAAAATTTTGAAAATGCTGCTATATTTGTAATTAAATCTAGAGTTATCCTACTATTGGAGCAGAACTGAAGTATTTCCAAGACAAACCATATTCACAGTTTGCTTCATTGTTGATTAATGAGCATGGGCGTAGCGAGGTGGATGCAGGTTGATTTTCGATCAATTAACACTAGATAGAATAAGATTTTTTTTTCTATCCGAAATTAGGTGTAGAATGTTAAAAATATATGTAAAAAATATAAAAAAGAATAGCATTACGCCTGTCAAACCCCATCGATGTGATATATCAATTTATCAAGTACCTGTCTCCAGTTGACATAAGCATCGCCAATACGCCAGAAAATTCTAGACCTCTATTATGAACGGCTACGCAGTGTTCACTTCTCGAATTTCAGATGAGTACCTGAGTTTGTTTTTTCGACGCCTAGATGCTTGTAGAAGCTTCACCTGACCTAGACTCTTCATTAGCCGCACGTAATTCTGTTAACTGCACATAATTCTGTAATGTCGCTGTGGCGTAGTCGGTAGAGTCCCTACCTTCCACTCCGGCGATCCGGGTTCGATTCCCGGCGGGGTAAGGGATTTTTAAAAAATCTCAACCTAGGGACTGGGTGTGTGTCGTGTCCTAGTTGTACCCATTGGGGTTAATTCCACAAAAAATAATAATTCTGTAATGAATGACTTTTTTTTACAGCCTTATATTGGCCACTTACTGTGATTGCTCAAAGGTTTGCCATGCCTATATCTCGTATTTTCTAGTACGTTCGATAGGCTCAAATAATTATCCAATTGACATATTCTTTACTCGAAGATTCTAGACTCATGCTTTAACGTTGAACTACGCGCATTCGTGCGTGTATGCTTAAAAATGGATGTAAGAAAATTCTTTGGTAAGTACCTACACAAGTTGTATCATTGCAATATTATTTTTTCCCGGATAGTTTAGAATTCATTATATCCGAAGAAAATATACCCACCATTTACCAACCTAATATTGGTTCGGGAGATCAGAGCTAATGAGTAAAGAAGATAAAGTGAAAATTCTGACAAACTGCTGGAGTCCACCCGAAAGCTACAATTTCAGCAAAAATGCTGAACATTTAAAACGGAAATCCAAGCATCGTTGGATCCAGCAGTATTCATCATGGCTAAAGTATTCCGCAAGCTCAAAGGTACACTCTGTATATATTGTGTTCTATTCTCTCCACATATTGTGAAGGACGTTAAAGGGTCATTCATAGTGAGGCCCCTCCAGAAGTTTTTGAAAATGTATGAATTCGCCAAAAAAACTTTGTGAGTGCCGCTGGCATGTAGAAACTGCGCAGTCAGCACGCTTGTTTTTAAGTGAGGCCCCTGTTAGCCAAAAACTCGAAATTTACTTTAAGAAGATTGCGGCGGATAACTTGAAATATTTGTCTTCTATCTTGGATACAATTATCTTCTGTGGCTTCCATGTCTTGCATTTAAGGAGTTAAAACACTGGACGAAGGCGTCTTCGGTGATTTGATTCAGTGGAGAATTGATGACGGTGATATAACCTTATAACTTCATTTAAACGCCAAGAATGCTACCTACCTTTCTCCACAAATTAAAAATGAATTGATTGAATTATGTGACTTGAGGCAAAGGAAATTATTGCGAGTGATATAAAATGCCAGCTGCAGGCTGATAAAAGCTGTGATATTTCTGGAAAGGAGCAATTGCCCATTGGTGTGCGGTTTTTTGATGAGAAACTGAATAAAAATCAAGAAGAGTTTTTGGAAAGGAGCAATTGCCCATTGGTGTGCGGTTTTTTTATGAGAAACTGAATAAAAATCAAGAAGAGTTTTTGGACTTTGTTGAACTGAAATTAATGGGCGCTCAGTCAATTACTGCAGAAATTGAGTTTTATTTGTCTTTTTTTTAAGAGATAGACTTTGACCCGCACAAATGTGTCGGCCAGGGCTATGAAGGCTGATCAATAATGGCAGGTAAAGATAACGGGGTCCAGAAACGTCTGCGCGAGTTTTTTCCCAAAGGTATTTACTTCCACTGAGCGAGCCACAAAATCATTCTTGTGGTAAATGATTTGAATAGTGTGCCCGAGGTGAGAAACACGATAGTTACAATTAAGGATACTATAAACTATTTTCGAGAGTCGCCGTTGAGAAGACAGCACGTCACAAGCATCCCCATGCTCTGCGAAACACGTTGGTCGCAACAATATAAAAAGTATTGCAATGTGTAAGAAACACTTTTTGGAATTGATGAATGGCCTGGAATTGGTTGCCGTAGAAAGAAACGCACTAAGTCGAAAACAAACTGATTAGTTGCATCTTGCTGCAAGTAGAAGTACCTTTTGTTTGTGCCTGATAGCAAAATATTCTAGTTATTTTGAACCTGTCGTTAATTCGCTGCAAGCCGTGGCTATAGATTTAATTAAATGCACAGCCCATGTTGAAAGCATTAAAATCATGATAATAGATTATGAGATCTCTGAAGGCATCATGAAAGAGTTGGAGACTATTGCTTCTGAGCTAGGTATAGAAATCACACTACCAAAAAAATCCAATAAGCAGACACATGGAGCTAATCTACAATGTACTCCCGAAGATTACTTTAAGATGGTCATTTTAAATCCGTACTTGGATTCCTTTCACATAGCTTTGTCAGACAGATTTGGAGAACAACATGGTCCTGCTTTTGAACTTAAAATGCTGCACCCTAAGAACCTAAAAACATCTCTGAAAGATGCCCAAGCAATGTAAACAAAATTTCAGAGTCTTATAAAATCGAGGGTCCACCGAAATATTGAACTAACGCACCGTATATGGATGAAACGGTGGCAAGGATAAAGAAGCTGATTCATTAACATAGTGGACGAGTGAGATTTTTTCCCATCCATCAAGACAACAATTGTAATACGCCTGTCTTTACTATGCACTACGGCGTCGATTGAACGCACGTTTAGTACCCTAAGAAGAGTGAAGACGTGGTGCCGTTCTACAATGACAGAAAATCTCTTTAATGGCCTGTGTATGCTCAGTCTGTACAAAAAACTTATTAGAAATTATATTGGCTATTTAACTCATGCCCCAAATGGGAGTCAATGACCAATCACGTTACAATGATTTTTTATATACGGCCAATCACAGTCGTGTTTCGCCTAGAATTTACCAACTAAATTTTATCATAATAAAGAAAGCGTCTCCTTTTTACACGCTTTATATTAGCTTGACCTGTATCTATCTATCTATGTAACTGAATTTTTCAACGCGTTTTTCACCAACTTACAATAATTGGATCGACTTGAAATTTTGTATACTTGTAAAGGACCCGTGACATTACAATAATTTCATATTTATTTTCTAAAATCCTGGCCAGAATCATCAGAAAATCAAAAAAAGTGTCTTTGTATTTATGTAACGGAATTTTTGAACACGATTTTCACCCACTTAGAAATATAGGATAGACTTGAAACTTTGTATACTTGTAAAGGACCCGTGACAATACAATAATACCATATTCATTTTCTAAAATCCTGGCCAGAATCATCAGAAAATAAAAAAAGTGTCTTCGTATTTATGTAACGGAATCTTTGAACACGATTTTCACCCACTTAGAAACATTGTATACTTGTAAAGGACCCGTGACAATACAATACTTTAATATTTGTTTCTAAAATCCTGGCCAGAATCATCAGAAAATTAAAAAAGTGTCTTTGTATCTATGTAACGGAATCTTTGAACACGATTTTCACCCACTTAGAAATATTGGATCGACTTGAAACTTTGTATACTTGTAAAGGACCCGTGACAATAGAATAATTTCATATTTTGTTTCTAAAATCCTGGCCAGAATCATCAGAAAATCAAAAAAATTAAAACTGGTATAATAGGTTGCGGACTTGTCGACTTTTTTAGTCAATCGTTGTAATCGGTGAACTGTAGTGGTATATAATTTCAGTAATCCATAGGTCGCTGGTTCAAATCCGGCTGGGAGGATTTTTTTTAGAAGAGTATTACTTTTAGCTCATACTACAATAGTATCGAATTTAAAGATATTTACATTTTTCTTATTCTGTAAAATATTAAAACTAAAAAATTAAAAATAAATAATAGTTTTAAAAAAGTAAAACAACACGCTTTATTAGAAAACCGAAGTAAAAAATGAAAAATAATTTTAATTTCCAACACGCTTGGGATAAAATTAAAGTGGTCAACAAAAAAAATCATCTCCAACACATATATAATAAAACTAGAGTTATCAACAAAAAGAAAATAATTTTACCATCAAAAGCGTGGGGTTCTCTATATCAATTAATATATTTGATAATAAACATATATTAGTAAAAGTAAAGTCTCTAAGAAGAAAATGTAAAAATCATAAAAAGCGTCCCACGCTTTTGATGGTAACATTATTTTCTTTTTGTTGATAACTCTAGTTTTATTATATATGTGTTGGAGACGATTTTTTTTACCACTTTAATTTTATCCCAAGCGTGTTGGAAATTAAAATTATTTTTAATTTTTTACATCGGTTTTCTAATAAAGCGTGTTGTTTTAGTTTTTTAAAACTATTATTTATTAACATTCTGCGTAGGTCATTGCATTATTTTACAGTGACTGCCTCACCAAGAAATACGTGCATGAACGTCAACAAATACCACATGCGGGAGTTAATATAAAAACATTTGTAGCAATTGATTATACCACCAAAAAAAGAAACCACTGTTTGCACTTTCTTAAATGTATTTTTTTTTCCCCAGAAAAATATAATTGTCATATTTACATCATAGGACATCAGAAATTAATTAATATACAGTTTGATGTGTTTCATTTTTTCTTCACTAGAGTGCATTCTTACAATATTGCGTTCCTTTGGCAATAAATAATATGATCTGGTTGCAGTGACGAACAAAAGAAGCAATTGAAGCGTACCAATCGTTTCTCATTTGTTTTCAAACATCGCCGTTTACATTATAAACATTTTAAAATAACTATATTTAAATAATGATTTGTGAGTAAACAGCTTAATTTTATTCGTTAAATATTCCAATGCCACTCTTGATTTCCAAATTCTCTAAATAAATTCGGAAATCACTCGTGGCATTATTATGAAAAATTGAAACAAATCGTACTTAAAAAATGCTCTCAAACGAAAAGGCGAGTCGAACTGTTTAGCAGCTATAATATAGTTAATACACAGCTCAAAAAAATTAGGGGATATTGTAGAATTACCTATTAAGACTATGTTTTTTGGAATAGTATTAGATGCAGTCACTTTCTATTACTCCAGGATAATGTAAACAAGAGTTTGAAGTTGTTACGTAACTTCGGTACCACACCAGAGGGCAGTGTCTGTACTGTTGATGTGAAAGGGTGGTGTGGAGGTGAATGTTTTGTTGCTGTTTTTAAATCCAGTCCAGTTTTCAGTTAGTGAATGACTTGCCTTAGGGACAGTAATGCCTCGACAACGTGATTTACCTGAACCAATGGCTTGGAGGGCCATAGGAAGGATGGAAGCTGGACAGACACAACAAGAGGTGGCACAAGCCATTAGGGTGTCTCAAAGCGTGATTTCCAGTCTTTGGAATAATTTTCAAAGAACAGATACTGTTCACAGAAGAGTCGGACAAGGTCGACCAAGGGCAACAACAGCAAGGGATGACCGTTACCTCTTGTTAACAGCCCGTCGGAATAGACAGCAGAATGCAACTCAACTGCGAAATACACTTCAAACAGCAACAGGACGCAAGGTGTCAACTCAACTCTATCCCTAATCGACTGCATGGAAGTGGTCTCTATGCCCGTAGGGCCCATGGTATGTACCAGGTTAACTCCACAACACCTTAGAGATCGCAGAAACTGGGCGGAGGAAATATCGTGGGTGGAGGCATGCTGAATGGAGATCAGTTCTTTTTTCTGATGAGTCGCGATTCAACATGGAATGTGATAGTCGGCGTGTATTCATCTGGAGAGAAAAAGGAACACGAAACAATCCAGCTTCTGTACGTGAAAGATCCCCATATGGTGGCGGTGGATTGATGGTGTAGGCAGGAGTCAGTAGTGGTAGACGTACGGACCTCTACGTTATCCAAGGTGGTACTTTGACTGCGGTAAAGTATAGAGATGAGATTCTCCGATCTTTTGTCGTGCCTTATGCTGATGCCATAGGTGATTCTTTTCTTTTTATGGACGATAATGCACGACGCCACAGAGCTTGCTTGGTGGACGACATGCTGGAAGTGGAGGGTATCGAGCGTATGCAATGGTCAGCTTCCTCCCCGGACTTAAATCCGATTGAGCATGTGTGGGATGCATTAGGCAGGTGCATTGCAGGGAGACCAGCACCTCCCACAACTGTTCCGGAGCTGCACATTGCTCTTATGGAAGAGTGGCCACGTATCCCCCAAGAACTCATTGCTAACCTCATTGCATCAATGCCACATAGGTGTGAGGCAGTGCTGGCCGTTCGAGGAGACCATACACCATACTAAAGAAACATTTTCACCTATGTTAATGCTGCTTTGTTTGTTTGCCATATTCCTAATCAGGATCTCTTTGACATCTGGTGTGGTACAGAGGTTACGTAACAACTTCAAACTCTTGTTTACATTCTTTTGGAGTAATAGAAAGTGATTGCATCTAATATTGTTCCTAAAAACATAGTCTTAATCGGTTATTCTACAATATCCCCTAATTTTTTTAGCAGTGTAGTTTCAATAAATTAAATATAAAAATTAAGAAGTAATGTAAAAAAAAATTCAATTCGCCAAGCCTAAAAAATGCTGCAATTATTTCACTATTATCCTTCATAATTCTTCTTCAGTAGCGCTGTAGTTTTCTTCCAAAATATATTCAGGTTAGTAGAAAGTTAATATTTTGTATTTTTAATTTATTCGTTTGTACCCGGAAGATATACAGTCGAAAAAAATTTGCACCCCCCTAAATCCAATGCTGGCTACGCCCATGTTAATGAGTACGAAAGTCCAGTTAAAAAAAGTCATATAACTTCAAAATTTGGCTTCACACACCCTAAGTTCTTTATCTCAAATTGTTCGTCTAACTCTCCTCTACAATACCTGAAGTTTGTCGGTGTTATTCATTAATACCCTGTATGTACAGGGTGTAAAATGATTATACCGCATAAATTTAACTTATAGAGGGTATTATACGAGTAATTTGAGATAGGGAATCAATGGTCTACGAGGGAAAATGAGCGAGTTATAGGGAATCAAAGTAATCGACAATTAAAAGAGATAAATCAACAGGAGAGGAAAGAAAGGCAGAATCTATGTAGTTAACTTGTGGCTTAATTGTTAAAGCGATGGATTTGAGATTCGAACACTGATAGTTCACATCACGGCAGGCCACTTTTTTTCTCTTTCTTTCCCTGCTTATGTACTGTGATATGGTGACACTGAAATTTGTTCAGTATAGACACGCGCAAAATATCTATTCCCATAATGGTTATTACATTAACATCTTATTAAAGGTTACTTCAGTATCAGTCGCATACACGAAAGCATCATGGAACATTTTTACAGTTATACTGAGCTTGCCGAAATGCATCTGATTTATGATGCAGCACAAGGTAATAGTGCAAGAGCTGCTTCCATGTACGCATAGCAGTATCCGGATAGACGCCATCTTCACCGAACAAGCTTCCAGTCTGTTGATAGGCATTTGCGGGAACATGGGACGTTGAAGGTAAACAGAGAAGACACCGGTGAAAGATGTATAGCAGAGTTTGAAGAAAATGTTCTTCATAGGGTCCAAGATGATCCTTGTACTAGAACTCATGCTATTGCATGTGTAATGGGCACGAACAATCAAACCATATGGAAAGTCCTGCACGAAGATCAGCTCTATCCCTTTCATCTGCAAAAAGTACAAGTCTTACAGCCATTGGACTTCGCTCAACGGATATAATTTTGTAATTGGGCTTTGCTGCAGCCACCACTCTTCTTTTCCTTGGTGTTATTCATTGATGAGGCAATATTAAATATGGATGGACTGGTTTTAAACTCAAAGAACATGTCATATGTGGGATTATGAAAATCCTCATACCATCTTTGAGAGCGGTCACCAACAGAGATTGTCGGTGAATGTATGGGCAGGCGTAATTTCTGACCACATCATTGGCCCCTACCTTTTTCTCCAGAGATTAAATGGTGTCATTTATAAAACTTCTATCTAGACTGTTAGAAGAAGTTCCTCTTCACATCAGGCTCCTTCCCATTTCTGCCAGAATGTGCAAAATCACTTGGATGAAGTGTATCCTGGCCGCTAGATATAGGAAGAGGTAGTTCAACTGTAGTGTGGCCAGCTCAGTATCCAGATCTTTGTCCACTTGTTATTTTTTGTGGGGACACCTGAAAACACTGATGTATACGACCCCTGTTGATACAGTTAAACTGTTAGTTGCACGCATAATCGCAGCATGTGAGGTGATCCACGAGACACCTGGTATCTTGAATGGGGTACGAGAATCCTTTAGTCACCAATGTCGTCTGTGTTGTGAGAATAGAGGTGGCCAATTTGAACAATTTCTCTAATGAGTCTGCAGGTACTTTATTTTTTTTCTGGTTCACTTAAATGTATTGTTTCTTATTTCCCAATTGTATTATGTATGCCATGTGTACATACACTGTACCTCTTCATGTTATTACTCTTGTAATCGCTGCACTATCATTTATTTAAGTACGTAACTACTGTACAGTACAATTGCACATTTTATTTGCGAAACCTATTATACTCTACAGTATTATTATTACAACCTTTCAAACAATTGTCTGTACAATACGTACGTAGATAGTTTCGTAACTCATGTACTGCACCGACATTCCAATACCATATTCTGTAAAATAATGAATAAAAAATTTAACCAGAAGTAAATCTACGTATGTAACTAATTTACAGGACATACAGAATAAAGGAAGAAAGGGGGAAAAAAAAAGTGTACACATACTGTACGTAGTTTCAAAAGTGATGCATCAATCGTACGTTTGTGTCGGTAGTAAGATTGATATAACCACTAAGCTAAAGGCGCATGCTTGTTGCAAGTTACAGTCTTTGTATTATATTATTAGTAGAAACACTTGCAATACCCCATTTTGATTATTGTGATACTTTTTTTTTACTGACCTAAATACTGTTCTTATCCAAAGACTTCAACGTGTTCATAATTCTTGCATACGCTTTATTTGTGGTATATGCAGATTTGATCACGTTACATCATTCCTGGAACAATTGTCATGGCTTCGTCTACAAGATCGTAGAACCATCCATTCCCTATGCCTTCTCTATAACATATTATACACATCATTACCTTATTATTTATCACACCGCTTCACTAGACTCTCTGACACATAAATTAGATACCTGATCCCTTGAGCACGGTGTCCTTTATATCCCTCCTCATCATACTACCTATTATTCGAAATGTTTTACAATTTCTCTTGCTAGAACATGGAATTCCCTTCCACCCTAAGTCAGAGACTGCCAAACTTTACAATCTTTCAGAAACAAATTGAAAATAAAATTATTAACAGAAACAACTCACTAACATTACTTTTTAAAAATTAATAATTTGTTTTTTCATTATTTAATAAAAATAGTTTTAAGATTTGTTAAGATATTTACCTAATGCCTTATAATAAGCGATAGATTAATTCATTATCGTTTATTGCTTTCTTTGTATTTTTTCTTTCTTTTCTTTTTATGTATAGTAGATTCGAGCTCTTATTCCTTTTCTGTATTCATTCTATCATTAATTTTATTTTATTAGGGTTCGATCCCCGGTCGGGACAGTTTTTCTGGGTGAGGTTTTTATCGGGGTTTTTCCTCACCTGTAAGACAAATGTCAGGAAAACTTTAAGGCCCAGACGGTCCCCGAAATCATATGGCCATCATCATTATCATCTTCATCATCTTTCATCGGTGTGGAAAGCAACGGGAAGCTACCACACCTACAATTCCCTAGTAAAGCTGCAAGCATAACATGAAAATGCTATGATTGCAGTGAAGGACCTGCCTTCGGGCAGAATTACTATGGATGGATATTATTAGATATTAGTCCCGCGCCGTAGCCGAGCGGTTAAGGTAGGAAGCCTTGGCGCAGAGCTACGGGACTTGCGCTGGTTCGAGTCTCCATGGGGGAAGAAATTTTCTCATGGTATTTCGGCCAGTATGAGACCGGTGCCCACCCAGCATCGTGAGGCAATTGGGTAGCTACAGTAAGTAGCGGCTCCAGATTGAGGAACCAGCTATAACGGCTGGGGGACTCGACATGCTAACCACATGTCACCCCTACACTGGCTGTTGATCATCTACCTCTGTGATTGACACATGTGGATGTGAAGGGCCAGCAGCCGGCCGGTAAAAGGGCAACCGCTGAAAAGTGGAAAGACCCTCAATCGGATCGGAGATATTATTTTCATTATTATTCAATTTGACAGATAATTAATTGTTTAGTAGGTATGACTATTATTTCTGTAATTTTTTATATTTATATGTAACATATGTTTGTCCTGGTGAGTGGAAGAGAAGGCACATGGCCTTAACTCCACCAGGCTAAATAAATCTATTCTAAATAAATCTATTTACATTTTAATTTGAAACAATCAGAGGCATCCTATCCATTTTACAAATTGATCATAACTCGGACATTTTTATTCATAGACCATTAGTTCATTATTTCAAACCGATTATATAATACCCACCTATACGTAGTTAAATTTGTGTGGTATGCATACAGACACACTGTATGTGTAATATATATATATATATATGTTTAATTGTAATAAAAAAGTGAGATTTCCATGAGTCATCATTTATTTATTGACTTGAAAGCCTCATAATGTTATTTCACGTAATTAATTTATTAAAAAAAGTTTAAATTTCCTGGGGAGGGAAAATTTTCTATAGGATCGTAACAGGCCTTGGCCTAATACTTGGAAGGAAGAAGAAGAAGAAAAAAAAATGTTTAAAATCCAGCAGGCATGTAACATTTTAACAGCAATGTACTATCATTATTCCAAATAAAAAATGACGATCCTTTCCATACTTTTTTTAAATAAACTAAAATTCTACGGTGCATCAGGCCTAGAAGGTTCTTGGCCTACCACCCAGCTGCTAGTCAGATATCCACATGCGTCATCAATTAAAAGAATGATACAATCAGTATAGCGAAGGTATGTGGTCAACATGTCAGGTTCCTCATGAAAGAAGCTCTATGCCAAATCATGTGTGAAGCCTTAGAATGATTACCCATGATGTGAGACAAATTTTCTTAAATAAAATTAGTTTATAAACAATCTTTTTTAATTTACATTTTTAGGAAAGGCCAACATGCACACACTATTGGAAGTAAATATCAATAAAACTAAATGTATGGTCACACATAGAAATATATTATATAATGGAAGTGGACAGCTAATGGCAAATGAGGGAAATTTTAAGGATGTTGCTGAAATCAAATACCTAGGAACAATAATCACAAATAGGATTGAGATGCACAAAGAAATTAAACATAGGCTCAATTCTGGAAATGCGTGCTATTATGCATTATAGGAACTCTTCATTTCCCAACTCCTTTCAAAAGAACTGAAAATATATAGAACTATTATTCTACCTGTTATATTATATGGATGCAAAACATGGACTCTTACTTTAAGGGAGGAAATGATATTACACGAGTATTTGAAAATAAAATTCTTAGGAAAATTTTTGGACCAAGAAGAGGTAAACAAACAGGTGATGGAAAAGACTACATAACACTGAACTACATGGTCTTTATAGGAAGCCAGATATAATAAGAAGTCTCATAGACTGTGATGGGCAGGACATGTGGCACAAATGGGGTATGAAAGACATGCATGGAAGCTCCTTGTAGGAAAACCAGAGGGAAAATGCCCAGTTGATAGACAAAGAACAAGGTGGGAGAATAACATTAACTATGATTTGAGGGAAGTAGATTATACAGGAAATGATTGGAAAACATTAGCACAGGATAGGGATATATGGTCAGCTTATGTCTGCGCGGCCACGAACCTAAGGGTTCGATAGTGCCAGTGAGTTAGTTACTTAGGAAGTAAAACTATGAGGTTTATTTAATGTCATTAAAAAGGAGTCAGAATTCGCACCTCACATTTTGATGATTCTTGAGGATTGAACGGTCATCTAGAATCAAAATTAGTTGGATGCTGATTGAGAATGGAAGTGGTTTAACTTCCAAAACCAGCCCTCAAGAATGAACATTAGTTGGATGCTAGTTGAGAATGGTAGTACAAGTAGTTTAACTTCCGAAACCAATTCTCAAGAATCAATGTTGGTTGGATGCTAGTTGAGAATGGAAGCAGTTTAACTTTCGAAACCAGCCTTCAAGAATTAACATTAGCTGAAAGCTAGTTGAGAATGGAAGCAGTTTAACTTCTGAAACAGGTCCTCATGAATCAATGCTAGTTCAGAATGGAAGCAGTTGTTTAACTTCTGAAACCAGTCCTCAAGAATCAAAATTAGTTGGATGCTAGTTGAGAATGGTAGTACAAGTAGTTTAACTTTTGAAACCAGTCCTGAAGAATCAACATTAGTTGAATGCTAGTTGAGAATGGAAACAGTTTAACTTCTGAACCAGTTCTAAAAAATTAGTTGGATGATGACTGAGAATGGAAGCAGTTCAACTTTTGAAATTGATCCTCAAGAATCAACATTAGTCAAATGCTAGCTGAGAATGGAATTAGTTTAACTTCTGAAACTGGCCTTCAAGAATCAACATTAGTTAAAGGCCAGTTGAGAATGGAAGTAGTTTAACTTCTGAAATCAATCCACAAGAATCAACATTGATTGGATGCTAGTTGAGAATGTAAGCAGTTTAACTTCTGAAACCAGTCCTCAAGAATCAACATTAGTTGAATGCTAGTTGAGAATGTAAGCAGTTTAACTTCCGAAACCAGTCTTCAAGAATCAACATTAGTTGAATGCTAGTTAAGAATGTAAGCAGTTTAACTTCCGAAACCAGTATTCAAGAATCGACATTAGTTGAATGCCAGTTGAGAATGGAAGCAGTTTAACTTCTGAAACTGGTCCTCGAGAATCAACATTAGCTGAATGCTAGTTGAGAATGGAAGCAGTATAACATCTGAAACTGGTCCTCATGAATCAATGCTAGTTGAGAATGGAAGCAGTTTAACTTCTGAAACCAGTCCTCAAGATCAAAATTAGTTGGATGCTAGTTGAGAATGGAAGCAGTTATCTTTTGAAACCGGTCCTTATGAATCAACATCAGTCAGATGCTACTTGAGAATGGAAGCAATTCATCTCCTGAAACCAGTTCTAAAGATTAACATTAGTTGGATGATGATTGATAATGGAAACAGTTTAACTTCTGAAACTGATCCTCAAGAATCAACATTAGTCAAATGCTAGTTGGGAATGGAATTAGTTTAACTTCTGAAACTGGCCTTCAAGAATCAGCATTAGTTAAAGGCCAGTTGAGAGAGGAAGTAGTTTAACTTCTGAAATCAATCCACAAGAATCAACATTGATTGGATGCTAGTTGAGAATGTAAGCAGTTTAACTTCCGAAACCAGTCCTCAAGAATCAACATTAGTTGAATGCTAGTTGAGAATGGAAGCAGTTTAACTTCTGAAACTGGTCCTCGAGAATCAACATTAGCTGAATGCTAGTTGAGAATGGAAGCAGTTTATCTTCTGAAACTGGTCCTCATGAATCAATACTAGTTGAGAATGGAAGCAGTTTAACTTCTGAAACCAGTCTTCAAGAATCAAAATTATTTGGATGCTAGTTGAGAATGGAAGCAGTTTAACTTCTGAAACTGATCCTCAAGAATCAACATTAGTCAAATGCTAGTTGAGAATGGAATTTGTTAGCTTCTGAAACTGGCCCTCAAGAATCAACATTAGTTAAAGGCCAGTTGAGAATGGAAGTAGTTTAACTTCTGAAATCAATCCACAAGAATCAACATTGATTGGATGCTAGTTGAGAATGTAAGCAGTTTAACTTCCAAAACCAGTCCTAAAGAATCAACATTAGTTGAATGCTAGTTGAGAATGTAAGGAGTTTAACTTCTGAAACCAGTCATCAAGATCAAAATTAGTTGAATGCTAGTTGAGAATGGAAGCAGTTATCTTCTGAAACCGGTCCTTATGAATAAACATCAGTCAGATGCTACTTGAGAATGGAAGCAATTCATCTCCTGAAACCAGTTCTAAAGATCAACATTAGTTGGATGATGATTGAGAATGGAAACAGTTTAACTTCTGAAACTGATCCTCAAGAATCAACATTAGTCAAATGCTAGTTGAGAATGGAATTAGTGTTTAACTTCTGAAACTGGCCTTCAAGAATCAGCATTAGTTAAAGGCCAGTTGAGAATGGAAGTAGTTTAACTTCTGAAATCAATCCACAAGAATCAACATTGATTGGATGCTAGTTGAGAATGTAAGCAGTTTAACTTCCGAAACCAGTCTTCAAGAATCAAATTAGTTGAATGCTAGTTGAGAATGGAAGCAGTTTAGCTTCTGAAACTGGTCCTCATGAACCAATGCTAGTTGAGAATGGAAGCAGTTTAACTTCTGAAACCAGTCTTCAAGAATCAAAATTAGTTGGATGCTAGATGAGAATGGAAGCAGTTTAACTTCTGAAACTGATCCTCAAGAATCAACATTAGTCAAATGCTAGTTGAGAATGGAATTTGTTAGCTTCTGAAACTGGCCTAAAAGAATCAACATTAGTTAAAGACCAGTTGAGAATGGAAGTAGTTTAATTTCTGAAATCAATCCACAAGAATCAACATTGATTGGATGCTAGTTGAGAATGTAAGGAGTTTAACTTCTGAAACCAGTCCTCAAAAATCAACCATCATTTTGATGCTAGGTGAGAATGGAAGCAGTTTAACTTCCGAAACCGGTCCTCAATAATCAACAGTAGTTGGATGCTACTTGAGATTGGAAGCAGTTTAACTTCTGAAACCAGTCGTCGAAAATCAACAAAAATTAAGTGAATTGTGAATTCTGACTCCTTTTAATATTTTTTTTTATTATTATTTCTATTTGAGACAGTTAAACGTCTGAAGTAACATTGTATCTAGGTTCTTTTTATGCAATCTCTGTATAATATGGTTGTGTCATAAAATGAAACTTGGCAACTATTGAAAATCAAACAGATAAACAAGAAATTATGGATATATGGGAGAAATATGTAGAAGAGCTATATGAGACAAGAAATTGTCCAGCTACCTTAGATATAGAACATTAAGGTGTATCAGAAGCTGAAAAAGAATTTTCAATTCTGAAGGAAGAACTTGAACTAACATTTAAGGAAATGAAAAATGGGAAAGCAACAGGAGTAGATGAAATCACCATTGAATTAGTTAAATGCTTGGGTGAAGAAAATTGTGTTCTTATGCAACAAGATATATATATATAGAAGGTGAATAGCCTGAAGAATTAACTGAGACAGTGTTAATACCAACACCAAAGAAAAATAATATGAAGAAATGTAAGGAGTTCAGGACTATCAGCTTGATATCACACTTTGCAAAGATTCTACTGCAAATACTAAATGGACATTTACGTTCTATGATGGAAAGAGAATTGGAAGAAGAATAGCTTGGCTTCAGGAAGGGAAAAGGTACAAGAGATGCAATGGATTAATACAAACAATAGGAGAAAGATATACAGAAAAAAGATAAAGAAGTTTATGCAGCATTTATTGCCATGGAAAAGGCCTTTGACAAATTGAATTGGAATAAACTCATGAGGATCATGAAAAAAATTTGCGTGAACTAGAAGGAGAAGAGGCTTTTAAGTAATCTTTATATGAAATAAAATAATCTTTATATGAAATAAAAGTAAAGATAGGAGACAAAATATCAAAAGGGAGAAAAATTGGAAAGGGGTTATGGCAAGATTGTCCTCTATCACCTACTTTTTTCAACGTCTACCTCGAAGACCTAAATGAAGAACTGCTTCAGGAATACAGGAGGATTAAACATGATAGGAAAAATAATTAAGTGCATAAGATTTGCTGATGATACGGCTTTGTCAGCAGAAGATTCAATTACACTGAGGAATATGCTGATGGAGCTAAATGACAGATGCGAGGATTATGGAATGAAGATAAATATGAATAAGACAAAGGCCACAATTATTGGAAGGAAACCAAGGAAGATAGACATTAGGATTAAAGATGAGGCCATAGAACAAGTGGAGAGCTTCAAATACTTGGGCTGTACTATCAGTAATAACATGAACTGCTGTCAAGAAGTAAAGAAGAGGACAGCAATGGCAAAAGAAGCTTTTAATAGGAAGAGAAGCATTTTCTGCAGACCTTTGGCAAAAGATTTACAGAAGAGCTAGTGAAGTGCTTAGTGTGTAGTGCAGTATGACAGAATGAGGAAAAGCAACTAGAAGCATTTGAGATGTGGATATGGAGAAGGATGGAATGTATAAAATGGACAGACAAAATAGAAAATAAAGATGTGCCAGTCAGAATGAATGAAGGAAGAACAATGCTGGAAATCATAAAGAAGAGGAAATTAAATTTGATTGGCACTGGCTAAGAAGAAACTGTCTGCTGAAGGATGTCCTCTAGGAATGGTCAATGGAAAGAAGATTAGAGGCAGAAAAATACATCAGATGATAGATAATATTAAAATCAATAGATTGTATGAGGATACAAAAAGGAAGGCTCACTTAAGGAAAGAGTGGAGAATGTTGTTTGCAGTGAAAGACCTGTCCATGCGCAGAACACTTTGTATTGTAATGAAAATCAATTCAAGTATTTATACTGAAGACGAGAATCATGGAAAATTAAATCAGGTCAGCTGATCCTGAAATTTATTAACCCAGGTCTCATGAATAAGTATTTCAAAATATAATTTTCTGAGTTAGTTAATTAAATAATCTATTCATTGAAAAAGCAATAAACATACTATATCCATGGTTACATAACTATACTGATGGATCCCTAAAAAGGAGGGGGGGGGAAACACTGGCGCTGGCATATATAGTAAAGTAGTAAACCCTCTACCCATGTCCAGCTGAATGTCAGGTCAAGAGATGAGATGAAACCCCTATTATTGAAGGTCTGTGATATATGTGGATGCCAACTGACCAGGCCTATCACAGGAGCAGAATGAAACAAAATGGATGACATGAATATGGAGAAATGGTGGAAAAGTTTTTTGGTAGTGGGAAAACAGAAGAAATCTGCCTGGTTCTAATTCATCCATCATAAACTGCACATGGAGAGATTGAGACGTGAACTTAGGCCCAGAAGTGGAGGGCACATGGAGCTGCCTGGCTCATATAGCATTATATTTAAATTTATGTTTCTGTAGAAAAATTTAAAACTCATTTTGATGGCAAGGTGAAAACAATAAGAATTTCTCTACCCCAATTTGTCTGTTAGATTGCATATATTTGAGAAGGTAGTCATCTTTCTGATTCAATTTCAGCAATTCAGTCTATATTTGATTTGAATACTTCATCTACAACACAGATGTAAGAAACATGAAGTCTCATTACATATCTAAATCAAGCAGGAAGAGAAACTGCATTTGAAAGGATCCCTTCTCATGTTTGGAGTTGAAGAAAATGAAAAAAAGAAAGGAACTGAAATTAAAATTCCCAAAAACATAAATTTATCCCTTAACTCTGCAAAATATATTATTATATATTAAATTTAGTTTCCAGTCTCTAATATCTGACTTTCTGAACAAGGTATTTCAAGAAAAAAGTATGGGGCAATCTTATAAAATGAAGAATATTTCAGATTCACCTAGAAGAGAAACTGTGACAGGAGTTCACATAAATTCCTTCCACAACTATCTGTTATATTAGAAACCAAAGTGTAGAACATATTATATTTGATTGTCCTTTGTTCTGGAATGCAAGATTCAAAATTACATGTCTTCTTAGTAACATCGCCTGTTTAACAAACCACCCATTACAGAAGTGTTTATGACAGAAAAGAACTACAGACTTTTAAATGTTTTTTATAAATAAAATTCATAAAAAACTTTAAGTTTAGATAAAAAATTATATAATGACACAAATTTGACAAAATATAATCCTAATGTACCTTAAGTGAAATAGGGTTTATATATTTTGGATATTAAAAAAAACCTATCTGGCAGAACATCTATATTGAATCAATATAATCATCATCATCATCTTCTTCACTTCAAGGATAGGCATTGAATTGCCTGTTCGTCTTCAAGTACTTTCCATACATTCACCAAACTGTATGCTGTGCAAAGAAAATGCTGCTATGAACTGGGACAACCTCAAATAGTATAGAGCACTCTAGGGTCATTGGAATAAAGTAAATAGTCAACTTTCTGAGAGGACAAAAGATAAATGACATACCAATTTGATTAGATTAGTAATATATTTTAGTGAAAAAATTAAAAAAAAAAAATTTAGTACAGAAAGATTTTTTTAGTGTCAGATTCTAATAAATTATTAACTGTTCATTCAACAAATATCTAATGTACATTTAACTAAATTCTGAGTTAATCAAATAAATGTATTATGAATAAGAAGTTGAAAAAACTTTAATATATTTCAATTACACATTTTGTCTTCTTGTGCTGAAGATGCATTAATATGTTTAAATTGTAATTAATATATTTTTTTTCACTCTTCTTTTAAGTCACAACGATGCTAACCATGCTATTTTCTTTTATAGTGTACAACATACAGCTACTGAATTTTGCTACACAATATTTATGGTTATAGTAATACATGTTCAACAAACCATTCTATTCTAAAATTAAAATAAAATAACCATACATTTTTATTAGCCCTACTCTACAATTAATTATAATACACTTAAAACTTCATATCAAATATACATATTGATTCAAGATATTGAATATTATGGTCAGAATTCTATGGTTTAATCTAAAATATAAGAAAAAGGTTTTAACAAACTTTCCCAAAATCTCTAGATATAAAAGCAAAAAACTAAAATGCATTAGGCTCCTATCACATATCAAAATGTAATAAACTAAAGTCAGTGGATTATATGATGGTAGATAGAGGCAGGATGTTGAGGAAATACCAATCGCTTGATTTCCCGATTAAGACATCCCAACACTCCACTGCTTGCTTCTTTCCTTGTACTCAGAACTCTTATATCACAGAGAATCACAAGATTGGAAGAGAAACTAAACTTTTAAAACATTTAGAGAAGCATTTGTAATTAACAGTTTGGAAAAAGATATACATTCAGAAGAATAAATGTAGAGCCATGAATTTGATATTCCCGATGAGAATAATTTGATCTCCAAGTTCATAAAATCGACACCAGGTGGCAGTTCAGAAGATGGTGTTAATGACAAAATTTTGATTGTTGGAGTTTGACTGAAGATGAAAATAAAATTATACTTTTGGAACCAGTATTGTGGAAACATGCAACTTTATGAGGTGAGATATAAAAACATTTTCTCCAGCTCATTCATAAATGTAAATACCTCATAGTGTTACCTGCCATTTTGATTTTGATTAAAATCTTATATTGTATTAATTGTATTGGATGCATTCTGGAGAAAAAGCTCATTTTTGTCTCTCAAACAGTTATAGTCCCATATGTGTAGGTGCTACAGTTTCGAAGTTATTAAAACTCTTTCTCAACAGTTCTTTCATACATAAATACAATATTCAGAAAACTGTGTATGCTTTTTTCTTTTTCATGAAAATGGCTTGAGACCCCACATTTCCCCCCCCCCATTATTAGTACATCTACTCAACTAAAAGATATTTTTGCTTTTTTCAGCATCAGTGCTGTTTTGAGACATGCTTAATTATAAAGTTGCAATTTTTAAAAATTTTAAATATTTAATTGATTATAACCGCTAATAGCAACACTATCCCAATAATCTATGTAACTTAGCTTGTCCTAATAGTGAACTACCATGTTGAGTAAACAAATTTTGGATGTATTTTTGCTTTTCGGGAATAAAAAAAGGTGGAAATTGGGGCAAAAACTGCATTTTTCAAACTTTTTGTTATAACATAACAATGAAAAGCAAAAATGCTCCATGGAAACATATGAATGTTTATAAGTAGTTAGTGGTATACTAAAAATATATGAACACAGACTTTTGAGATATTGTTGCTTTCAAAAGATACAACACTAAAAACACACATTTCACTTCTCACGAAAAATGGGATGCTTGAGCTTGAACTTCGACAATTTTTAGAAGGAAGATACATTTTTTCAGGGTCTGTAAATTACACAGTATTCATTTCCCATGGTCTACTTCAGCAAATAAAGTCAAACAAAAAATATAACAATTTTACTTTACCAATTTCAAAATATTAATATTCTCATACTAATGTTAGATTTTGTTTGTAAGAGATAAGTTATCAATTTATCAGCTTGATCTAAATCATGAAAACATTTTGAGACTACACATATTAAGAATAAAATACAGTTGAAGAGTAAAGGGAAGAAACCAGGTAAGTCACTTTTCCTTGAAAACTAGAAAACCTACTTTTAGTTGAAAATTATCCATACTTCCTTACCTATATGCCAAACTTTGGAGTTAAATAAACCCATGACTAAACTGTATCTTTAACTATTTCACACTTATAAGTGATAGTGCTTTACATGGAGAATCTAATGAGGTCAAGGGTTCGAGCTCCATGGGGTCAGGATTTTTAAACTGACCCAAGCCCTCTGGCGGCACTGGGATCGACTCAGCCTCTGATGGAAATGAATGCCAGATACTTGTTCTGGGGGTAGAGGCGCCCGTCATGCAGAGCTGACAAGCCGGCTGACATAAAGTGCCGATTGTCTAGAAAAAGTGGGAGCCTTAACCTTTAAGCGCCCAAGTTTAAATGGCCAGGTAGCGGCAGGCTGCCCGGGTTTAAATGTCCACCTAGTTTTAAACTCCTTGGCTTTTGACTATAACTTTGCTGATTTTATTAACTCATATTTAAAAATCTGTGAACATGAAACAAGGTTTAAAGTGTTAAATATTATTGTAAAATCAGTGGTATTCACGGCAAAAAACCCGTAGTGATATTTTATATCATAGAGAAAATTTTTAAATTCACGATAGTTAGCAAATAACTTTCGGGATTTTAGAGTGTTGTGAATCAGGTTAGAAGTGAAAAACTATACATAGATTTAGGTATATTCTCACCCTCGTTCATTCTTTTGTTTATTATGTTGCATCCGGTCAGTTTTCCCCCAAAGCAGGAAAGTTTTGAAGAAAAAAAAACAGGTCACATTCCACCCACAGCCCTTATTCATTCACTGTTTTGTGACTCAGAGTGAAGTTTACGATATGTCTAGTACAAAATCACTACGTAACGCTGAAATACAAGACATTCTCGGATTGTGAGAATGACAAAACGATATCAATGACGAGCTACAATCAACTGACACTTATAGCTGTGAGACACCTGACGTTTGTCAGGTCTTGGGTTCGTGAAACTAGAATTGACAGCGAAGAAAAATGTTCTCTTCCCCCTGACATGACAGAATCAGAAATGTACCTTTTTCTTGGCGTAATTATTCTAATGTGAAATGACGTGTTGTGGGATAGTAAGACATAAGAGAAAAGGGATGCCTAATAATCTAATAACAATAATAATAATAATAATAATTCCATGGTGCGACAGGCCTAGAAGGCCCTTAGAGCCTACCATCCAGTTTCTGGCCTCACACTCATATGTGTCAATCACAAAGGTAGATGATCATCGAGCCAGTGCATGGGTGACATGTGCTCAGCATGTCGAGTCCCCCAGCCGTTATAGCTTGTTTACTCAACCAAAAAAAATATGTTTTCATTTGTTAGACTTAACCATTCTATACAGTTTTCTTTTTCTGACTTAATTGGTGCCAATAAAACACATAGTGACTTCTGACTTAGACTTGTCAGAGACGTATTGCAAACAGGCTGATAGAACACCCTGTAGACGACTCCCTGGATAGACCTAGTATATTGAGTACGGACAATTCGTGATTTGAAGTCAACTTTAGTCAACATTGGGCCAAAACAACACATACAGACTTCCGACTTAGACTTGTCACAGACTTTTCGGAACAGGCTGGTAGAACACCCTGTAGATGACTCCCTGGTCGGTAGACATAGTATATTGACTACAGATATTTTGTGACTTGAAGTTAATTTTAGTCAACATTGGTCGGTAGCTTTACAAAGACTAATTTGTCGTGTGTTCGGCGCGGGGAATCAGAAAACGTGTGCAAGTGAAGTGTAAAAGTATGATGTCGGTTTGTGAATTGGTGATTGTTTCGAGGCTTATTACACAAAAACAAACATTTAATAAACGAATGCTATCTTCACATCACGTTGCCAAGCATCTGATAACCCTGAAAAAAGGTATGTTACAAAAGTAGTATTATCCAGTATAATTTCAAGCAACCAAACAAGTCCGCCTGCTCAGAACCCATACGCTGGGTCTGCGGGCAGATTGGACGTACATTTTAAAACCCAGCATATGGGCTCCTGGGCGTTTAAAGGTTAACCTCCTACTACCTCAAGGGCCTCCTGAGGCCTGTAGTGGGATCATTTTACTTACTTTAATATGCATTTATTTTTAAATGCAGTGCTATTTCAACAAAATGAATGCTAATAGGTGTAGAATGCATGTGTACAGGAAGAAGATTGAGGATCAGGGAATGAAAGGTAATATTTCTGAAAGGCAGTAACATAACTGCCATGATATAATACACTCACAGCACAAGACATTCCCTTGTACAGGATGAATCCCAAAAATTACCAAATAAAGGAACTTACTAACTTACTAAGATTTTAAAGAAAGAAAAAACATGATTAAAATATTTTTTCCCATTAAAAATTGCCAATTTAAACTTTTATTACATTGCACAAATCATTTTTGTTGAAATAGCAACTTCATTTTTCACAATTTTTTTGGACCGATTTCGACTCTTTCGATCTCTAATTCTGGCCATTTTGCACTTTTTCAACATTGTGTACACTTTTCACCAAAACCATAAAGATTTTTCCATTGTCAAATATCCAAAATGACTCTGTTCATCTATTGCATATTTTATTACTGGAGTTTAAAACCCATGGTATGATGAAGTTATTTTTATTTTCTATATCATACATTTAGAACAATTAATGCTGACTTAATTAAGGTTAATCAAAAATTGAAATCAGGACTAGATAATACAAACATAAAGCAACTAAATAAGTGAAATAGATCTGGCAATTCATCAGTCATTAAGTTTTTTTTTTATGTGATACTATTATTTCCTCTTTATTATTTGTTCATAATGACACATCACTAAAGCAATATCCCAAAATGCTTTCTATGATCTTAGGAAAGAAAAAACTATAAGTTAAGGGGCTATGAAAATTTAGATTTAGATCTATCTTTATTGTGTAAGATACAGGCTACTTTTAAGGCCTATTTTGAAGGAAAAAGTGTGTTTTATACACTGATAAATATGGTATATCAATTTAAATAATATTTTATCATCTCACCTCATATTCTTCTTATTCTTAGACTAATTTTGAAACTTTCTTCTACAGTTCCATCTTCAGTATTTTAATGACCATTGTTATGTTGTCTTGAAGAGCTGCCTCTTGCTCCCTCTGTTGGTAGACTGAAGAACTTTGAAATCAAATCATTTTCCCTGGGAATGTCAAAATTAATTAATTTCTCCACTTTGTTTTTTTTTTCAATGTTGATTTTTTTCCCAAACTTCCTGTTTTTCTATTCACTTTATTAATTTAGCCTTTCTATCATCTGAATGTTTTTTTCTGACCATGTATGGGCTGCTACAGCAAATTTTTCTATTTCCCAATTATTGACATTCCTGAGATGTTCTTTCTTTCTTTCTAGTTTTTAAATTTCACTTTGTTTTCCCTATGTAGAATTTCACACATTCTCCACACTCAATATGATAAATCCCTGTTTTGTTTTTTCTTTTATTTTCTCAGTTTTGTTGAATCTAATTAATCTAAAGGAGTTGAAGTCAATTTTCGGTGCCAATCTTATGTTGAAATAAAAAAAAAATGAAACTTATGGTGCTTCAATGGATGATATGTGAATTTTATATTTTCTTCTTTTTCTTTTAGAAGTGTACTTTGATTAATAAATTTTTGTCTTTTGAAATGTTTATTTTCTTGTGTATCATGCTTTCTTCAAATTCATTATTAGTAGCCATGCTGATTGTGTGTACTTTTTCATAATTTTCTCTATTCATGAGTATGTTCACTAAATTATGTGTTAAACTATTGAAATCTGTTTCTTTGTGAGCTATGTGATTATAACCTGAGGCTTTAATATAGTTATCTATATGTGTCTTCTTTCTGTTTATTCCAAATTCTATCTTATTTCCTTCATTTCTAACTAAATTTAGATATGATGGTATTTCTCCATTAATTTCAGTTTCCATAGTGAACTTTATAGTTTGACTTTGAATGTTCAAAACATATTTTTATTTATTTATTTTCCATCATCCACTAGAGCATCATAGATGCTTTAGGATTTGCCCAGGTTACAACCCATGAACAGAAAAAAATAAACAAGTTCAGAAGACAAAAATTATTAATCAGAGTATACTTAAAATATATATACACACAGGGTGTTTATGAATAACACCGACAAACTTTCAGGTATTGTAGGGGTGTCTTAGATAAACAATTTGAAATATGCAACTTGTAGTTTAGAAGTTCAAATTTGCAAGTTATAATAATTAATGTGTTAGGAGCCAGCACACCACTGACATTTTGAAGATTTCGTTGACAAGCTGTTACATAGTGCAGCCTTCTTTTGCGAGTTGACTTCCTGAGACCATTTAGCTCAGTGGTAATGTGTAAGGTATGAAATATTGTTCGATAGGAATATGACATTCAAGGTTCAAACCTCAGACATGCTAACCTTTTATTTTCATTTCTTTTATATTGTTTCCTTCTTGTGTAAGATGTTTGGAAATTTAGTACAAAATGCTGTAGAATTTATTTTAGTATGATGCAGGAAAGTAATAATAAATGACAATATTCTGTACTAGTGTAAAAGAAGTAATACTGTATAGTATACTAGGTAACTACAGTAAGTATTCATGAGTGAAAATCACATGGTTCACACATTTGAAATAATGCATTAGCATAACCATTACTTCAGGTTAAAATAATAATGTATGAATATAGTACCAAATTTTATAATATTGAAAGTTTTGGAAAATGTTAAACCAAGTTTTATGATGCGAAAGTTAGTACAAACATGAAGGAAAGGCATAACAAAATTAAAAATCACTTAATAATTAAATTAAGGTCCACTATTGTTTGACTTGCCAATGGACAAATAGTAAAGAAAATCAAATTCGTATTCATATTTTATTTTAAAGTAAAGATGTTGTTGTTTTCAAATGCTGAGCCTTGGCACCGAAGCCATTAGCGTTCTTGCTCTCCAATATTTCTCTATGGAGGATCCAACAGGTAATACTTCACAGGTTTGTAGGTGTTCTTCATTCATTTCTTCGTCTTTATTGCATAGAGGACAATTTGGATTCGTGTAGATTCCTATTTTATATAAATGTTTGGCCAAATAGCCATGTTCTGTAAACAGTCTAAATTTTGCTACTGTAGTTTTATGTGGAATTTCTGGAATAATATCTGGCTTCTTTACTAAAATATTCCATTTTTTGTCTTTGGCTTTATTACATAGGTCTTGGTTTTGTTTGATTTTATATTTGTTTTTAATTATTCTTTTTATGGATGTGAAAGGTAAGCTTTTAGTAGTATTCTGAATTAAATTGGAGCCTTTTTTGGCAAGAAAATCAGCAGTGTCATTTCCAGCAATTCCACAATGTGCAGGTATCCATTGCAATTGAATTCTTTTCTGTAGTTTTTGGAGTTGTTGAATCATTTTGTAGCACTCTTTAATTTGTATTGACTTCATTTAGTGTGAATTTATTGCATATATTGCTGCCTTAGAATCAGAGAGTATGACAGCATTTTGAAATTTATTTATTCTGTATAGTAATTGTTGGAGTGAAATAATAGAATAGCCATTACTTCCGCATCAAAATTTGTTGTGCGGTATCCTGCTGGTTGATAAAATGAAAATAATGCACATGTAATTCCTGATCCTGAGTTGTTATCAATAGTAGATCCATCTGTGTAGACATGTAACCATTCTTCTGGTGGATATCTCTTATTCACAGCTTCCAATGCTAGAGCTTTTAGTACAGGCATGGGAGTTTCAGATTTTGTAACTGGTTCTTCTAGATTTAGCTGAATGTTAATTGGTTCAAAAGTAAGAGGGTTATCTCTGATCAAAATATTTTCTTTAGATTTAGGTTGATTCAAATCTGTTTTTATTTTCCGTTACTTTGGACAAGAAACTTGTTTGTGTTTTCAACTTGCTTGGTTGTAACCGTCTTTTTTCCCATTTTGTTGTTGTTAATCCTAACATTTTCTCATGTTGTGTTATTGCCTGTTCCTCTAAAGTTAGACATATTGGAGGGTTCTGAGTTAGTGCTTGCATTGCTGCAATTGGAGTTGATTTTGCTGCGCCGGTTATAAGCCGTAAAGCCTGATTTTGGCATACTTCTAGGCGATTCAGGTTCGAGTTATTTGCTGTGATTATTACCTCCCCATTGTATAGTAGTATTGGCTTGATGAATGTTTTGTATGTGGTGTTCAGAGTCTGGCGATTACTACCCCACTTTCCTCCGGCTAATCTTTTTAAGATTGAGAATCTTTTCGTTGCTTTGTTTACTACTGCTTCAATATGTTTTCTCCATGATAATTTTGAATCAAAAATTGTCCCTAGATATTTTGTTTCATTTGTTTGTCTCAGATTTGTTTTCTTGAACTGTAGATTTAGTTTTGGAACTTTTTTCTTCAAGCTAAATATTTGAAACGTTTTGTTTGTATTAATGGCCATTAAATTGTTGTGGGTCCACTTTTCTAATAGGTTAAGAGCCTTTTCCATAGATTTAGATTTTTCTATTTGTGAGGAAGATGTCCACATAATCATGTCATCTGCAAAAAGAGCTGTCGTTATTTCTGTGTTTGATATAGCTGGTGGCAGATCGTTGATGTAGATGTTGAACAGGGTTGTACTTAGTACTGCACCATGAGGGAGGCCCATTTTTATTTGTCGGAATTTGGAAGAACTGTCATTGTATTTTGTAGCACAGAAACGTTGTGAAAGGAATTGGGTGATCCAGTTTAAAATATTGTTTTGAATGCCTAGTTTTGTGAGTTTTTCAAGTAATTTATATCTCCATACTGAGTCATATGCTTTTTTAAAATCAATGAAAACTGTTAGCGTATCTTGATTTTTGTTGAAAGATTCTTTGGCATCTTGAGAAAGTTGATTTGTATTTTCTTTTGTAGAAAGATGTTGCCTGAATCCTGTTTGTGCTGTTGTTGGTATGTTTTTACTTTCTAAGAACCAATTTAGTCTCGCTGAAATCATACGTTCTGCTGTTTTTGCAATGATACTTGTTAAAGAGATCGGTCTGTAATTATTTACATCATCAGCTGTCTTGTCTTTTTTTAAAATAGGGATAATTATTGCTTTTTTCCACTCTGTAGGTACAGTAGAGGTCCATGATAGGTTAAATAATTTCAGTAGTGTATTCCTTCCCTTTAGGCCAAGATGTTTAAAAAATTCAACATGTATTTTATCTGGACCAGGAGATTTGTTGTCTTGTAACTCGTGTATTGCAGAATTTAGTTCCCATATGGTAAATTCTTTGCCGAATATATCATTCTTTTGTTCTTGATGCTTCTTAAAAGTCTTGAGATCTTTTTTAATTTGCCTTTGTTTCTTTTTAGCTTTAGGAGGGAGTTTGTGTTGAGAGCTGTAGTGTTTATTAAAAGCTTCAGCGATAGAGTTGTTGGAAGTAAGTGTTTTCCCATTAAATTTGAGTGGTTCTTTCTTTGTATCTCTCTGACTTGTGATTTTACTTATATATCTATATACTTTTTTTGAGTCTTTTCTGTAATCAGCTTTTTCAATAAATCCACTGAATGCATTTTTCTTTGCTGCATAGATTTCTTTTTTAAACTTTGCTGCCTTTCTTCACCATTCTTGTGTATCTATTGGGTTGTTGGACAATTCTGCTTTTCTTCTTGCTGTGTCCCTTTCTTCTTTTAACTTGGATAAGTCTGCGTTCCAAAAGGGTTTGTAGTGTTTAGTTTTTCCTCTTGGGATCCAATTTTTTGCTGCTTCAAGAATTATGTTTGAAATGGTATTATTAAGTTTATCTGTAGATACTTCGTACTGGATTAGGTTTAATTTATGTTCAGTTTCTTCTGTAAATTTTTCCCAATTAGCTTTTCTAAAATTCTAAGAGTATTTTGTTTTTTGTTTACTGTTATTTTGTTTGTCCTGTTGTATTATAGATGCAACAACTGCTCTATGTTCCGATCCTAGATCTTCAATGATTTCATGTGTAGTCTTATCTTTCAGGTCAGATGAAACTAACAGGAGATCTGGATTTGTACACTGGCCATTATAATGTATGTATGTAGGACAGTCATCAGTTAACATTCAGGAATAATAAATGAAAAACAACTTGCTATATTATATTATAGTAAACTTAGTAAAGGAGGCATGATTTAAGCATACAGAAAAATATAATCTCTTTATTCATGTTTGCTTCAAAAACAGGATCATAGGTACTGTTCAAAATGTTGCCCTTGATGGAGTAAGTACAAATTACATCTGTGCAGAAATGATGCTTATACTCCTTCAAAGATTCCTGGAGTATTTCTGATTTTGTCACAAGCAGTCAAAATTCTCACCAGTAACTCCTCATCTGAGTCAACTGGAGTCTGATACACGAGGTTCTTAAGGTGTCCCCATAGGAAGAAATCTAGAGGAGTGATATCAGGTGAACGCGGAGGCCAAGCTACAGGACTGCCGCGACCAATACAACTCCATCAGGTAAAATAAATATAAAAAAAAGTCCAGGGAAGACATATCCAGATGGTTCCTTACATTTCTGTCAAAGTGAGGAGCTCTGTCATGCTGGATCCACATCTGATGTTGGATATAAAGCTGGACTTCTTCCAGGAATACAGGAAGCACATGTATCAAAAACTGTTTGTATACATGACCATTTAACCATGGGGGCAGTAGATAGGGACAAATAATATAATTTGAAATTAAAGGCATGTCCACCACTGTGGTCTCGAGGTAGCGTGCTGCCTTGTCATGCAGTGGGACTGGGTTCAATTCCCGGTCGGGACAGGCTCCTGGGTGAGGTTTTTTCGGATTTTTTACTCACCTGTAAGACATGTCAGAAAGCTTAGGGCTCAACGGTCTCCGAAAATCATCCGACCATCATCATCATCCTTTATCATTATTATAATCATCTTTCACCGGTGTGGAAAGCAACGGGAAGCTACCACACCTACAATTGCCTAGTAAAGCTACAAAGCATAGCATGAAAATGCTATGATTGCAGTGAAAGACCTATCCTTGGGCAGAATTACTATGGATGGATGGATGTTAATGGCGAACCTGTGTTGGTAACCTCTCTCTACAATGGAAAATGGATGTTCAAGTTCCCAAATATGGCTATTCCTCTGGTTTAGAACAACCCCATCCCTTGTAAAATAAGCCTCGCCAGTGAAAAGCACTTTTGAAAAGAAATAAGGCTGCTCAACCAGTTACAAAACTGCACGCGAGGTCCGAAGTCAACGGTGTGAAGCACTGGACCTTCAAATAGTGGAAGGGGTGGAGTCGTTTTTCTGCAAGACCTGCCACGCACTGACGTGATTTGTAGTCATGGCAATTGCTCGTGTAATGGTAGAAGGATTGTCTCGAATCCCGTCGAGCACCTCTTCTTCAAAATCCAGGGTACAATGAGCTCATCTTGTGCCAGAATCCGGTTTATACACCACCAGGGTTCCAGTTTCCCACAGATGCCAGTGGATGGTTTGAAAAGTTGAATGATGAGAATGTTGTCTGCCAGGATATCTTTCTCTGAACATTTGTGCAGCTGCATGTGCATTACTCTTGCCTCACCATAAACATAATGCATATCTGCTAAATTCATTGACTGCATAAACATAAGTCATAATAAATATAATTAGTCATAATGTTTATACTAATGTTGCTCCTGCAAGTTTCAAAACAGTAGTGAAACAGACTGGTATCAGTTGTTAGGATCACCAGGCATGCGCATGGTATAAATGTACAGTATTTTAAAAAATACCGTGCTTTTCATGTAAACAAATCATGCTACTAGTTTAATTAAAAACAAATACTAATGCTTAAACAGAATATCAGAAAGTCAATTAAGTTATTACAAAAGGAATATCCTCCTCTGAATAAAAATAAAAAAGGAAATAAAAATACAAAAACCAAAAAGAGAGATTTGAACCCTGCTTTACAACATTCATTGTTAAGCATGCTACCCACTAAGCTATTACTGTGAATGATGTTTGAACTACCAGACATCTAATACATACAACTGAATGAGAGGGCATGAAATACAGACTGTTAGTGGCGCACTGGCTCTTGCCAAAAGACGAAATGTCCATAACTTCATGACTCAAAATTTTGAAAATGCTGCTATATTTACAATTAAAACTAGGGTTATCCTACTATTGGAGCAGATCTGAAGTATTCGCAAGAGAAACCATATTCATAGTTTGCTTCATTGTTGATTAATGAGTACGAACGTCCAGTTTAAAATAGTCATATAACTTCAAAATTTGGCTTCACACACCCCAAGTCCCTTATATCAAATTGTTCGTCTTAACTCTCCTCTACAATACCTGAAAGTTTGTCGGTGTTATTCATTAACACTCTGCATATAATTCAAGAAATTCACATAGCATCCAATGAAGCACCATAAGTTTAAAAAATTTTAAAAAATGACATAACTTTAGCACTGAAAAATTACTTCAGCATTATTAGATTAATTAGATCCAACAAAAATGAGAATATAGATGAAGAAAACAAATCTGGAATTTATCAGGCTAAATGCGGGGAATGTGAGAAATTTTATGTAGGGAAAATGAAGAGAAATTTAAAACTAGAGTGAAAGAACATCTCAAAAATGTCAAGAATGGGGAAGTAGAAAAATTTGCAGTAGCAGCCCAGGCATGGTCAGAATAACAATATCGAAGGAAAGGCTAAATTAATAAAACAAACAGAAAAATCTAAAGAACTCACGGTTTGGGAAAAAAATCTACATTCAAAAAAGTGAAAAGAAATTATTGAACTTTGAAATTCCTGGGGAAAATGATTTGATTTCGAGGTTTTTCAGTCTGCCAACAGAGGAAACAAGAGATGGCTCTTCAAGACAACATGACAACGGTCATGAAAATACTGAGGATGGAACTGAAGAAGATTTCGAAACTAGTTTAAGAAAAAGAATATGAGGTGAGGTGCTAAAATTTTACATAAATAATAATAGCTCATACTGTTAATCTTAAAAAAGTTAATGGTATATCTATTCTTTTTAACATTCCTATAATCTTACAGAATTGAATAAAATTACATATATTTGTATTTACCTATCTCCAGAAGAAATTACAAATATAATACAAAATTTTATTAATTTTGGGATAATTAAAATAAATAAATCCATAGCATGACACCTCTAAAAAGCCAAGCTGACTTAAGTAGATGCTTTTACTGAATAACAAAAGAGAGAATAGAGAATCATGTGGTTAACATGACATGTGCCTCAACCTTTGTTTTAGTTTCTTAACCAATTTTTGTTACTTCAATAACTAAAATACCAGTATATAACTCAATATTAACAGAAAATTATATCTATTATAATATTTTACGCAATTTTTTATTTCAATGACTTGCACACCTTCAGTCATACTGTATCTTGTATATTTTAATGCATATGAGCTGTCACATTAACTCATTTAAATTGGATGATGAGCTGATGTTGCATGACATTCTTAGGCACTAGAATCGTATTATGCCCTGTGGTCGCATAGTGTAGAGATCGAAAAAATGCATTTTTAGTTCATTTTGCTGCTCATAGATATCTGTTACATACACTTTTTCTTCTACACATTCACAGGAATGCTATTTAATTCCCTCCATGCCATTTAGGAATTTCCCGAAGAAGTTTTACCCTAAGAGAGCAAAAAAAATTGTTACAGTAGTAAGAAAAATGGCACCAAGGAAAGTTAAGGGTAGTGACAGTGATGGAATTAGGAAATTATTAGAGTGGAATTAGGCAGTGACTCAGAAGTTTCTGATATATTTAGTGATGAGTGGAGTATTGATGAATCTATAAGTGATTCAGAAGCAAGTTCTGCTGAAGAAGAGAGCAGTGAGAGTGATAATGGATTTATTGTCCTGCCACCCAAAAAAAAAAAAAAAAGCCGTACCATGCTAAGTGATTGGAAGTGGGTGAAATCTGAAAATAACCCTGTTGTACTTCAGTTTAGTGGCGATAGTGGTGTGTGTAAAGAAATTAAAAATAAATATGAATATCAATCTCCATCTGAACTGCAAATGTTTTTAGATTATATGGATCCTTTGTTTTCTGTAATAACTAAGGAAACGAATGACTATGCAAGGGAGTAGTTAGCGAATCCTGAAAGAAAGATGACGATAAATGGCTTGATGTGACAGAAGATGAGATGAAAGGCTATTTTTCACTAGTGATACTAATGTCACAAGTATGAAAATCATGCTTACAACTGTACTGATCTAAAAATGTATGCATCAAAACACCAATCTATGGGGAAACGATAAGTAGAGAGAGACTTCAACTTATCTCTCGTTTTCTTCATTTTGTAAATGACAGAAATGCCATTGAACTCGACAAGCTAAAAAAGATTAGGCCTATCATAACACACTTGTCTGAGAAATTTGTAATCTGTACTCACCTGCACAAGAGAGTCTTAAGAAATTCAAAGGTCTATTATTGTATGTACAGTGTAAGCATTCGCATTTTGGAATAAAAGTATACAAAATATGCAAGTCGTCTATTGGATATTGTCATTCTTTTAAAATTTACATTGGAGATGACATTAGTGATCTTTCTCTTCCTGCCAGTACAAATGTTGTACGAGGGTCACTCAGAAAGTTTCCGGACCTGACTGTACCGTTTATGATAGAAAGATAACAGTGCCAGCAGCGTGTTGAGAGGTCCTTTGTTAGTCAGTTGACATAGTTTCTGCCTGCCCACACCCTTAGGTGGGGGAGTTGCGATGTATATCAAATCGAACTTAGAGCCCAAAGTCATTCTTCACTCCTCCCCTGATTACAATGCACGACCAGAATTCCTCTTCATTGAAATTTCAGCTAGTTTACAGAGATGTCTCCTGTGTGTGGTGTACAAACCTCCGAAAGTAGAGTATCTTAGTGACATAGAAACACCTTTATTAAGTTTACTGCCGCATTATCAGCATGTTATAGTAATGGGCGACTTTAACTCTAACTTACTTTCTTCCTCATCATCATCATCAGAACTACTGGCATTATTTCACGCATGCAATATGCATGTCTTGCCTTTACAACCAACTCATCACACATCGACGACTGATACATTAATAGACATCATAGCCACGACAAATTCACAGAAAATTATAAATACGGACAAATATCTGCCCCGGCATATCAGCCCACGACGTCATATATATCGAATACTCTCTCCAGTGTCCTAGGACTCGTCCTAAATTATTAACGTATCGAAATTTAAAAATTATTAACCAGCAAGCTCTAATTGCAGACGCTATCGACATGCCGTGGCATGATATTTGGACGCTACGCACAATTGACGAAAAATTGCTTAAATTTAACAATATGATATTAGAACTTTACGACAAGCATGCCCCCTTGAAGACTAGACGAATTACTAAATCCCCAGCTCCCTGGATGTCCACGAAATTCGACTACTGATGGCTGAGAGGGATGCTGCTTTTCGAAAATATAGACGGGACAAAAGTGACGCTAACTTAAGACAATATAAGACATTAAGAAACAAAACGAATCAAAACATTAGGAACGCTAAGTTGCGGTATGCTCATAGTCTCATTGATCCAAACACAAATGCAAGTGATATGTGGAAACGTATTAGATCAATGGGTCTACGGCAGCCGACAACCAAAGGAGAGAGCATTAACATATCACTGGACGATCTAAACCAACATTTCACATCGTATGCCACACTTAACATAAACACTACGACCAAACAACAAACTATAGATGAGCTCCTATCCACACCTACTCCTTCCCGAGAAAAATTCTTCTTTTCCTATATAATGCCAATCGACGTTAAACTATCCCTGGACCGCATTAGAACTAAAACACAAGGTATAGACAATATAAGTATCGACTTTTTAAAGAAAATACTTCATGTCATACTCCCAACTGTAACCCATATATTTAATGCCTCAATTATGACCTCAACTTACCCCGAACTCTGGAAAAAAGCTATAGTCAGACTAATCCCTAAAATTAAATTACCTGTAACACCAAACGACTTTAGACCAATCAGCATCCTCCCAGTCCTATCTAAGGCCTTGGAGCGCATTGTTCATGGACAATTAACTGAATACCTTAACACTCATAACATACTCGACCCATACCAATCAGGTTTTAGGACAGGCCATAGTACGGCAACCGCACTTCTTAAAGTTACCGAAGATGCGCGTGAAGCAATGGACAGTGGCCACATGACAATATTTACACTCTTGGACTTCAGCAAAGCTTTCGACACAGTTGACACTGACATATTAATAGCAAAATTACGCGCTCTGAATCTTTCGGACAATGCTGTTAACTGGCTTGGATCCTATCTTCATGGTCGCCAGCAATGTGTATCCAATGCAGAACTTTCCTCATCCTGGCTATCACTGAAAGGTGGCGTCCAACAAGGTTCAGTGTTAGGACCACTTCTGTTCTCTATCTATGTTAACGATATATCCACTAGACTTACCTATTGTCGATATCACCTATACGCTGACGATTTGCAAATTTACATTCACTCCCATCCTGACGATGTACATGACACACTAGACAAATTAAATAGTGACCTAGACTCAATTTCCCAATGGTCGAAGAAACATGGACTTAATCTAAATACTGACAAGACACAGTGCATAATTATAGGACATCGGCGAATCCAAAGCATTATAAATTACGGAAATATCCCTACCATTCTCCTAAATGACAAAAATATCCCCTACAGCTCAGTAATAAAAAATCTGGGTATCTATATGGACCAACACCTAGACTGGAAAATCCAGGTGAATAATACCTGCAAGAAAGTGTTCTCAATTCTTCACTCCCTAAATAGTTTTAAAAACTTCCTTCCTACAAAATTAAAACAAATACTTGTACAGACTCTTATAATGCCACACTTCGACTACTGCGACATATTACTGACTAGTCTGACAACTGATCTATCTGACAGACTACAGCGTGCTCATAATGCGTGTATTCGATTTATATTCAATCTCCGTCGTTATGACCACGTGTCTCCTTCATTTCAGGCCTTATCATGGCTACGCCTAAATGACAGAAGAACTTTACATTCACATACCTTACTATTCCAAATTCTGCACACATATTTACCAACTTATTTAACAACACGTTTTCAACATTTATCGGCTCATCACAATTTAGGAACAAGATCACAAGACTCTTCTTTACTTTTGATACCACAACACAGGACCTGTCTGTACTCTGAATCTTACACAATATCTATGGCTAGAGCATGGAACTCACTTCCCAGTCATGTCAGGGACTGTCAGTCGCTATCATTATTTAAATCCAAATTAACTGATATCTTAAGTTCGACACAATGAAAACATTAACTACATAACAACTATATAGAGCATTCTATTAATAATCACGTAGGAAGCTACTTACTTTATTTTATATCATTTTAATTTTATTATATTCTATGTTTTTGTTAGCATTAGCTAGTATTAGATCCATCATCATTGTATTTTGTTTAGTCTGTATTTTAATATCTTAAAATTGTAATATGTACGTAATTTTTGTATAATTTTACTATTCGCTGGTTGAGTGGAAGAGAAGGCCTTATGGCCTTAACTCTGCCAGCTAAAATAAATCATTATTATTATTATTATTATTCATCCCTTAGTAACTGTGGGTCAAATGGTAGGGAGTGCATAGGTACCATCAGACTGCAACCTGCAACTACAGCAAGAACATTTTCGAGCAATGATTTTCTATGATTTTAAAAATTTCTTAAACCAGGCGCAATCGCTTGAAAGGCTTATACAGACTTTTGGGGACCTTGCCCCATCCAGTGCCACAGTTTTCAATTCGTTTGCGGAGTTTAAGAGGGATAGAATCTCTCTTGAAGATGAAAAGAGGAGTGGGATGCTCGTCGATTGACTGTGGAAAATAATGATGTTGTGGAGAAGATGGTGCGAGAAGACGCCCATATGACTTATAAAGATATTGAGGCATCCCTGAGGATTGGATCAGGGCTAAATTTATTTATTGGTGCCAATGTAATATTGAATTTCTTGAAAATTTTTTGAAATTTGTTATGTATTTCAGGGTGATACATAATTTTCTTAAATTGTTTTCCTTTCTTTGAATCAGATTGCAGGGTAGTGTATTCTTTTAATCTTTTTTGTTGTCTGAATTTCTTTAATTTATTTACAATTATTTCTTTTCCAAAACCATTTAAATTGGCTATGTTCTTTCTTAAAATCTTCTTCATTTAATGGAACATTTAATACTCTATGTATCAAACTGTTGAAAATTGCATGTTTATGCACAATATGATTGAAACCTGAAGATTTTATATTTATATATATATATATATAAAGTTAAAAGTTTCAAACCCACAGAATCCAAAACTTTATGGACTCCCAAAAATACACAAGGAGGGGAAAAAGATGAGACCCATTATTAATAATATTGGCTCACCGTGTTATATTTTAGCAAAATGGCTTATGAAGAAATTTAAAGAATTACCAAGTTTCGACAACAAAAGCATTGAAAATTCTATTGAATTAGTAGGAGAACTAAATAATGTATCATTGGATTGTAATGACAGATTGGTTTCTTTCGACGTCATTTCTTTATTTCCGAGCATCCCAATTGGAAAGATGTTAACTATTTTAGAAAAAAGGGCTACATTCCTTAAAACTAAAAAGAGAAATAATAGAAGAATATTTAATTCTTACAAAACTTTGCATTGATAATAATGTTTTCACCTTCAGTGAAAAATTTTACTAACAAATCTCAGGTCTGGCCATGGGTAACCCACTTTCACCATTTTTGGCAAATTTATTTATGGGTTATTTAGAGTCTCATATCACCAGTGTTTATCCCTGGATATTCAAATGTTGGTATAGATATGTAGATGATATTTTCTCTGTGATAAATTCTAAATATATTGAAGATGCATTGAAATTACTCAACCTTCAAGATGGAACTGTAAAATTTACTATGGAATTGGAAAAGGATAAACAAATCCCATTTTTGAACCTTTACTTAATAAGGAATGAACTACAAGGAAAATTTGAATTCAATATATATAGGAAGGATACTCATACAGACAATTATATAAAATCTTCAGGTTTTAATCATATTGTGCATAAACATGCAATTTTCAACAGTTTGATACATAGAGTATTAAATGTTCCATTAAATGAAGAAGATTTTAAGAAAGAACATAGCCAATTTAAATGGTTTTGGAAAAGAAATAATTGTAAAGAAATTCAGACAACAAATAAGATTAAAAGAATACACTACCCTGCAATCTGATTCAAAGAAAGGAAAAAAAATTAAGAAAATTACGTATCATCCTGAAATACATAACAAATTTCAAGAAATTCAATATTACATTGGCACTGATAAATAAATTTAGCCTTGGTAATCTATTAATAACTAATAAGAAATTGAACATCCCAGATAGCAAAAAATCTGGAATTTATCAAATTAATTGTAAGGGCTGCAATAAAGTATACATAGGAAAAACAAAAAGAAATTTGGACACTCACACTAAGGAACACTTCAGAAATATTAAAAATGGTGAAATTGAAAAATCAGCCATAGCAGCACATAGTTTATTGGAGAATCATAAAATTGAAAAAGGAGCCCTACTTTTAAAACATTTGGAAAAAACCTTTAGAATTAACAATTTTGGAGAAGATATATTTTCAGAAGAGCAAATTTATATCCATGGATTACGAGATTCCTGATGAATGTGACCTCATCTCAAAGTTCATCAAATCAACACCAGATGGCAATGTTATTGATGGAGATTCCAATGATTCCAACAAAAATCTGGTAGTCATAATGTCAGTTGAAAACGAGAGAGATCCTTCTCTCAAAAACTAGTTCCCGTGTTTGAAGAAACATAAAATATGAGGTAAGATGTTAAAAAATGACTCATTCATTTACGAATTAAGAACCTCATAATGTAGTAGTAGTAGTATTCAAATGTTCTGAAGCTCTTGATTTGTCATCATTCGCTTGCAGGCTTCCCAATAATATTCAGCAATTTGGAATGGTGTTCCAACTATTTTCTGAAGATCAGCGCAGAACATCAAATGATCCTTGTTCATTATCGTATTTGTGTCCTTACATACTATGCAATGTGGAGAGTCTAGTAGCTTAATTCTATGTAGATGTGCTGCCAAGCAATCATGACCAGTTTCAAGACAAAATGATACAACTGCAATTAATCGGGGGCTGTTTGGTATTGTATCTGGTTCTAGTACTGTCTTCCATATCTTGGTTTCACATTGGATTTTGTTTTGTTCGGCTATATGGGATTTTATTTTCATTTTGGTGTAGAGTTATACTGATTTGTAAGATAGGTAATTCATCTTACTCTGTTGGATGAGTGTACCTTTTTTTGCAAGCATATCAGCCTTCTCATTACCTTCCACGCTACAATGTACTGGAATCCATTGTAGAACAACATTTCTATTTATACTTATTTTAGGAATTCTCACTATGAGGTATATTCATTAAGGTAGAATATTTTTATCACTCACCTCATATTGTTCTTCTTATTTGATTATAAACTAGTTTCGGAACATAGTTTCTGTTCCATCCTCAGTATCGTCACGACCGTTGTTCTGTCGTCTTGAAGAGCTGTCCTTCTCTCCTTCCATTGGCTGACTGAAAAACCTCGAAACCAGGTCATTCTCAAAGTTTGAAATTCCCGGTGAGAATGACCTGATTTCGAGGTTTTTCAGTCAGCCAATGGAAGGAGAGAAGGACAGCTCTTCAAGACGACAGAACAACGGTCGTGACGATACTGAGGATGGAACAGAAACTATGTTCCGAAACTAGTTTATAATCAAATAAGAAGAACAATATGAGGTGAGTGATAAAAATATTCTACCTTAATTTCTATTTATATTTTTCAACATCCTGACGCAATTTTTGGCTTCTATAATTCTATGGTCTTGAATGGTCTGGCTGTGTGTTAGTGCCATTATGGCTGAGCTACAGTCAGAAAGTATTACAGCATTTTGGAAGGAATTGATATGAAGAAACAATTGTTGTAGGGCTGTAAGTATTGCTTTGTAATTCACCGTCATAATGTGTTGTATATTTCCCAAGAGAGATGTAAAATGAGAAGAGTTTACACGTTATTCCTGCTTCTGCTTCTATATTCATTAGCAACCCATCTGTATAGACATGGAGCCACATTTGTTCTGGATATCTAATGTTGATTGTTTCTAATGCTAATTGTTTCACTACTATTGAGCTTGTAGTTTTTTTGTTGATCTCTTCTGTCAGGTTTAATGAATAGTTGATGTTGCTAAATTCGAGAGGGGATATTGGAGTTATAAGTTTTTGTGTCATCTGTGGTATTTCATATTTCTCTTTAGTCTGTAATATTTTTTGGATGAATCCTACTTGAGTTTTTAGATGTCTATTTTGATTTATGTAGCTGTTCCAGTAGTTCTGATATGGAAGTCTTCTTAGTTTTTCATATAACAATATTCCTTTTTCTGTCCACCGCTGTGGTCTCGGGGTAGCGTGCTGCCTTGTCATGCAGTGGGCCCGGGTTCGATCCCCGGTCGGGACAGTTTTTCTGGGTGAGGTTTTTTATCGGGGTTTTTCCTCATCACCTGTAAGACAAATGTCAGGAAAACTTTAAGGCCCAAACGGTCCCCGAAATCATATGGCCATCGCAATCATCATCATTCATATACATCTTAGGTTAAGCTTAGGATTAGGGACTCTTCTGGCGCAATTATCATCATCACCCATCATATCATCGGGGCAACATAACCCTGCCTTCCAGGCACCCCAACCTCAGAAGTGGGTTACAAGTATGCCATGCCAGGAGAGAAACCAGGAATGTCGAAAGACAAACCTGGAGCATTTGGAAAAAAAAAAAAAATCCTTTTTCTTCAATATCATACTGTATTGGTCTATTGTTAGTTAAGATTTGCATTGCTAATATTGGTGTTGTTTTAACACACCAGTAATTATTCTCAAAGCTTGATTTTGGACTTTTTTCCAATTTGTTCACATGATTCGGAGATGTAACTAGCCCTTCAGATCCATAATGTAAAACTGGCTTTATTTAAGACTTGTATGTCTGGTTTGAAGTTGATCTTGAGCAACCCCATTTTGTGGCAGCAAGTCTCCTCAAAAGTTTCAATCGTTTTTGTGCTGATTCAGAAACTTTTTCAGTATGGGTTTTCCAAGTTAATTTCTTGTCGAGGTAGATTCCTAAATATTTAGCTTCATTTGTTTCTTGTATGGGTGTGTTTTTCAATGAAACTTTAATCTGTGCAACACCTGGAAATATGATTTTGCTGGGTTTATGGTCATTAAATTTTCTTCACACCATATTGACAGGTCTTCTAATGCTTTATTCATTTCTCTTGATAATATTGATTCATTTTTATTTTTTGCTGAGGTCCATATTACTAGGTCGTCTGCAAAGAGAGCACAATTAATGTTTTTATTCTGTACAAGTTTTTGGGGTAAATCATTGATCATAATGTTGAAAAGGATTGTACTTAGGCCTTATCCTTGTGGGAGACCATTTTGAATTTTGAGTAATTCTCGTTATATTTGGTACTTATAAATCTTTGGTTAAGAAAGCTTTGGAACCATCTAAGCATCTATGACAAGGTTCATCATTTTTTGGAATAATTTTTTACACCAAATTGAATCATATGCACTTTTGAAATCGATGAATACTGCTAATGTTGTTTTTGATTTGTCTAATGCATCTTTGATTTCCTGACTAAGCATTGCAACTTGTTGTGTGGTAGAATGGAATTTTCTGAATCCTGCCTGTTGCTGTTTTTCTATAAACCAATTTAATCTTGCATATATAATTTTTTCCATGGTTTTGGCTAAGGTACTTGTAAGGGCAACTGGTCGATAGCTATCTATTCTTGCTGGATCTTTGTTTGGTTTTAATATAGGTATAATGATTGCTTTCCTCCAACTATCTGGTACACCAGTTTTCCAAATCAAATTGAAGAGATTTAAGATAGCATTCAGTGCTTTTCTTCCTAAATGTTTGATAAATTCAGATATTATTTTATCAGTCCCTGGACTTTTTTTTGCATTTTAAACCTTTAATTGCTTCTTTGAGTTCTTCTATGGAGAAATTTTTAGTGAAAATGTCTTCTTTATCCTCTGTTGTAGATTTGGTAATAATGTTTTTTAATCGATTTTTTATATTCTTTTGGGTCTTCTTATTTTCCTTAGATAGTGGTTCAGCTAAAGTGTAGTGCTTGGTGAAAGATTCTGCAATTTCATGGTCTTCAACATATTCTTTGTTTTTATATTTCAAAGGTTGTTTCATAATGCTTCTTTGTTTATTTAAAGATGATACAAATTGATGAGCTTTTTTTACTGTCTGATAATTTCTTCTTTAAATGCAGTTGCATTTTGTCTCCATGTAATTAAATCATCTTGTTTTTTTTATGTTTCCACTATTTTTCTTGCTTGGTCACGTTCTTTCAAGTCTGATAATGTTTTTGTCCAAAAAGGTTTAAATCTTGGTACTTTACCTCTGGGTATTGACCTCTTAGTAGCTGATAGTATAGTAGTGAAAAATATTTTACATGCATTTTCAGGGTTGTTTTTGTATCCTTCCAGGTTAATTGCTGGGGGAGAAGTCTCTAATTCTTCTTTTTAATTAGTCCATTTGGCTTTTTTAAAGTTCCAAGAAATCTTATTATTTCCTCTTAGATATTCTCTCTTATTTTTTACTATTACTGAAGTTATAATAGCTCTGTGGCCGAGACCAGGGTCAGATATGATATTTCGTTTGCATCTGTCTAATAGTAATACTTCCAAATAGTTAATACATTTTTTCTTTAAGAATGGATATACAGAATAGAATAGAAAGCACTTTAACAATTAAAAAAATTAACCTCACCGGGAATCGAACCTGCAACCTCTTGCATACAAATCAAGCCATTATGCACTGAGCTACGCTTTCGCTGCTTTGTTGCGTTTAGAAAGAATACTCTTCAAAGGAAGAAGGAAAATGTATTGTAGCTCTTCTGTGTAATTAGTTAACTCGTGTGAATCGTGCATTAGAACTTGAAATATTCGAGATCAAGAGTCGGCCCATTCTTTTTGTCACTAAGTGTACATAAATATGTAACCAATTATTGTGAAATATGTAAATAAATATGTAATAAAGCAATTATATGTAAAATCCAAAATGTTATTTGTTTATATATAATTGTAGGCTTTCACGGCCGGCATCTTGATCCATATTTGGTTCGTCTTCCGGGCTTATAGGCCGTGGTCTGGTTGTCTTCATACTCGACGTTTCGTCTACTGCTGCGGTAGACATCATCAGGAGATACTGCGTGCTCTCTGTGAACTCCTCAACAGTCGGCTGCAGACTGGCTGGTCGTTGGAAACTGTCTCTCTGTTTATAGCTAAACCCCGGGTGGAGGGGGGTTTTCTGCACGGACCGAGTTATGCGCTGTCGTGCAGTTTGCAGAAGTCATAGGCTTCGTTGTTGTGTTATGCAGTGCTGGGATCCAAATTTTGTTTATCTTCATGGTTTCTTCTTTTTTGTTGAAGGAATTCTTATGTTTATATATTTCAATGGCTTCTCTGTATAGTCTGGTGTAGTAATGTGATGTTTGTGATAATACCTGAGTATCTTCGAATCTTATAATATGTTGTTGGTTGTTCATCAAGTGTTCCGCTACGGCCGATTTTTCATTTTGTTTTAATCTGCAGTGTCTCATGTGTTCTTGTAATCTTGTGTTGATCATTCTTTTTGTTGTACCGATGTACACCTCTCCACAACTGCAAACGGGATACGATATATACCGGCATGACTTAAAGGATCTCTAGTGTCTTTGGCTGGGCGCAGTATATTGCTGATTTTTTGTGTTGGTTTGTAGGTTGTTGCTATGTTGTATTTCTTTAATATTCGTCCAATTTTCTCTGTTGTTGTTTTGATATAAGATAGGTAAACCTTACCATTTGTCTCTTCCTTGTTTTCGTTTTCGGGCCTATATTTCTTGGGATTTATGGCTCGACGAAAATCTGTTTTACTGTATCCATTGGTAAGAAAAGCTGCATGGAGATGATTGATTTCTTCTTGCAGATACTGTGGTTCCGAAATCCTTTTGGCTCGTTCAAGCAGGGTTTTTATTATCCTGCGTTTTTGTCTCGGATGGTGGTTAGACTGTTTGTGTAGGTATCTGTCTGTGTGAGTATTTTTCCTGTAAACCTTGTGTCCAAGTGTCATGTCTTGGTTTCGGATTACCAAAACATCCAAAAACGGTAGACTGTTGTTTTGTTCCTTTTCCAGGGTGAATTGGATGCTGGGACAAATCCCATTTATGTGTTTCTTGAAGTTATCTAGTTCCTCCTCACCGTGCTCCCAAATGACGAAGGTGTCATCCACATATCTTAGCCACACTGTGGGTCTTAAGGTAGCATTCTCCAAAGCCTGTTTTTCAAATTTTTCCATGTAGAAATTTGCTATTACGGGACTTAATGGACTTCCCATGGCCACGCCATCTATTTGTTCGTAGAATTTGTTTGCTATAAAAAGAAGTGCACATAGTCAAATCTCTACATTAATTTTTAATCAATTCACTTCTGCTAGAAAGTACAGTACTGAAGTACAAGTGTCAACCATTTAAGCGACATTGGGTGTCTATAGTTAATTATAATATACTTTTCCAAATGTTCTTTTGTCATGCACAGTCTTCTGTCTGACAATATGTATTGTAAATTGAAAAAGATTGCTCAACTTCGCAAGAAGTCAAGGGATTGTGCTAGGAATAATATTCTCAGGGGGTTTTACATTTTCACCATTAAATAAGCGAGAAAGAGTAACAAGAATTGGGTATCCAGAGTTTTTGTTTAGCATGAACTGAGTTTAGTGGAAACTACACCACCCACTTCATCTGGTACAACACTGACCTTTTGAACGGCATCTTCCATTATTTCCTCAGCTTCTTGGAGAGGCATACTTGAAGTTTCCAGTTTCTTTATACTGTTGGGAAGCCAGCTGAAGTGACTTGCAATGTATGAAACTGAACTGAGCACTTTAGAACTGTTGAATGCTAACAAGGATTCACTCACACACACTGCAGAATCAGAAGAAAAGTTCTCAATCACTGACTTCACAGCTTCGAAGTGCTTACTGTAGAAAATTACAGCTTCGATTAGTGTTACCCACCTTGTTATCACTGGCTCTGGAGGCAGAGGCACATCAAATAGCTGCTCCTTGTAGCATTGTACATGATAAGGGCATTTTAAGAAAACCTTCTTCGTTGCTGATATCAGTGTATTTACTTCTGGGAATTCATGTCTGTCTCTGCCACTCGTTGCAATGCATGAGCCGTACATGTAACATGCACTAAGTTTGGATAAAATACAGTAAGCGATTTCCCCGCTTTTAACATGTATGGAGCCATAGTACCTTCTAGCCATAGTACCTTCATTAATGAATCTAGCAATTGTTGAACTATTTGTTACCATCAAAGGTTTACAATAAATTAAGTAGGGTTTTGATGCAGCTTCAGAGTCCATCTTGCCCACAATTAGATCAGTGATGAAAAGGCTTGTAGCATCCATCGTCTCATCAGCAGAAATCCATTAGGGGAGTTGCCTATGCCAATTCTGATTTTTTCTAATATGTCAACATAACAAGAATCCAAGTAATTCTTCCTGAGAGTGGATTCGTCGGGAATGTTGCGGTTGCAGTATTTTTGTAAGAAATGTTTAAATTCAGATACGTGGAGTTTGTTCCAGAGTATGTTCCCTGCAACCAACATCATAAACAGTTCTTTGTAAGATTCACTATTAGATGACGTAGGCTGTCTCTGCAACTGTGTAAGTAGAACCTGTTTCTTTGGAGAAACTTGTTGTTTGTTTTTAATATGCAAATTGCTTCATAAATGTTGTTCAATTTGAGATTTCATCGTACACCCAATATGTTTAAGTTTGGCAGAGGACTGTTTCACCATCAGTGATTAAAGCATTGTCAACAGAAATCCACGTTTTTTGCTTTAAAGACAACGAAGGCGCAACTGGTGGCATGGTTAAATTAAATGCATCTGACTGTTATAAATTCTGAAACGTTTGAGAACAAGGAAGAAAACAAGTCATTGTTGTCCGCATCGAACTCGTACAATTTAGCTTTAAATGCAACGGAAATGTGTAGGATTGATGACATTGCATGAGAAGCACAATAATAAAAATTACAATTGTTATTCATTTTTTGCTATGTAACAAAATTAATGGGATTGACAAAATTTATAATAATTCCGCAAAAAATATTATATGTAAAATTATGTACTATGGTGTGAAATATGTATTATAGCTCAAAATATGTAAAAATATGTAATTTAAAACTTTGGAATAAGGGTATTTTCAGTTTAATTTATCGATATTTTTTTCTTTTTTTATAATTACATACACAGCAACAGAATATGTAATTACATAAAATCCAGGCTCTAGTTATCATATTCGGGGGGGCATACTGAAAGTTGTGAGCAACCCATTATTAAAATTAAATTTCAACAACGTAACAAAAACTACTGCAGGATCGTAATCTACAGATCTTATACCACAACATTACTATTATGTTGTGGCATCATAGCTTCTATCATGTGACCACAAGCAGTGTTTCCAAAATGGCGGACATCAGTGTTTCATTTTGACACCGTGCTGTCATTGAATTCCTTGTTAAAGAGGAACAATCTGCTGTTGACATTCACCCAAACTTCAATGTGCATACGGAGATGCCTGCATGGGTGTCAGCAGTGTTAGGAGATGGGTAAAACATTTTAAAGATGGGAACACGAGTATCAAAGATGAGCCTCGTAGTGGTCGCCCACGCTCTGCCTCCACAGATCGCAAAAAGGAAAGAGTTGATGCTCTCATTAGAGACGACAGGCATATCACAGTGAATGAAATTGCTACAAAACTTGCAGTAGGACACAGTGCAGTGCAAGAAATGATTCACAGCTTAGGTTACCGAAAAGTTAGTACCCGTTGGGTTCCACATTTATTGACTGAAGACCACAAACTTCAGAGAAGAACCATCACCCATAACCTTCTTCAGAGATTTTGAAATGAAAGTGATGATTTTTTTATGAGTATTGTGACAGGTGACGAAAGCTGGTTTCATCGCTAAGAGCCTGAAACCAAACGCCATAGTATGGAATGGCACCACTTGAATTTGCCATCAAAGAAAAAAGTGAAGACAGTGCAATCTGTTGGGAAAGGTCTGGGATGCACAAGGTTGCATTCTGGTTGAATTTCTTGAACCTGGACAAACTATAAATGCTATCTGCTATATCCAGACACTTGTGAAGCTCCATCGTGCATTGCACGACAAACGCCCAGGAAGGAAGATCATTCTGCAACATGATAACGCGCGTCCTCACACTGCTCGTGGAGAAGATCAGGACATTTGGGTGGGAAACTCTTCCACATCCTCCCTACAGTCCCAATTTGGCACCCTCCGACTACCATCTTTTCTGTTCTGTGAAGTAGCAGCTAAGAAGCCAATGCTACGAGATGCTGGAGGATATTCGGAAAGCAGTGCATCAGTGTCTTCGGGCAGCTGGAACGGACTTCTATCATAAGGGAATTTTCAAGCTTGTAGAACGCTGGACAAAATGTGTGCAAAGGAATGGAGACTATGTTGAAAAGTGACACAAAGGTCTGTAGATTAACATGGTGTACTGAGTTTGTCTAAAATAAATATTATGATTGTTAAAAAAAATGTTGCTCATGACTTTCAGTATGACCCTCGTAATATTTTGTGGGGACTTGTATATCATCATCTTTGTTCATGGATTAGGTTTTTGCCTGTTCTGTTCTCACATCTGTTCAGCCCAACAATTTCTTGGTCTTCCTACTGATCTTCGTCCTCTAGGAATTTACATCAATGCCATCTTTGGTATCCTATTCTCTGTCAGTCTTTGCAGATGCTCTATCCAACTGTTTCTGTGTTGTTCTATTTGTTGAATAAGTGGTTGTACTTTTAGTTCCTCTCTAATATTCTCATTTCTATTATGTTCTTCTCTTGTACAACCTTTCACAGCCCTTAGGAAGCTCATTTTCGCTGCCTGAATTTTACTTTTTTTCTTTTTTCTTTAGGACCCAGGTCTCACTTCCATACATCACCAATGGTAGTGTCATTGTTGAGTAAAATCTTTCTAACTTTGTTCCTCAATGTTCGTATGATTGTTCCATAAATATGTTGAAATTTCTGAATTTTCTTATTTATATCTTCTTCTTGTATATAATTGAATAAATTAAAACATTTTGATAAGAGTTCTAAGTTAAAAATTAATTTTGTGTTTGTATGTCTTTGTGTGTTTGTTTCGTATCTAGGGACTGTGTATACTGAAAAATTATTTCTTGAGGGAGGCTAGCCATGCTTATTATCATTTGTTATTAACATTTTCTGAATATAATAAACTATGTATTGTATTATTATGACTCTTGTTCGGTTGATCTTCTGGGCTAAATGGTCGTGGTCCAGTTTAGTTTAAACTCAAAGTTTTGTCTACTACTGCAGTACATCTTCAGGAAATTCTGTGTGCTCTCTGTGAACTCCTCAACTGTCGGCTGTAGGCTGGTTGGGTTTTGGAAATGGTCTTCCTATTTATAGGTGACTCGCTGTTGGTGGCTTTCTCTAGGCAGTCCGTTACGTGTGAGCTATTTTCTGATTGGCTGCCCCTGACAACAGGATCAGAAGTCATGGACTTGGCCCTTGTGTTTAGTAGAGCCAGAATCCAAAGTTTGTTGAATTTCAGAATCTCCTAAATATATCTACTGCAGTAATAGATGAAACATCGAGTTTAAACAATACTGGGCCATGGCCATTCATCCCTGAAGACCAACTTAATAGGAATGAAGACACCAGCCATGAAAGCCTACAAGTCTACAAATGTGCTGTCATATTGGAAATTTTGTCAGAATCTGTTGAATCTGAAATTCCTCCAGGAGTTATTATTAAAGCAAATAAACTGAATATAAATTGTTACCAAATAAATATATGGAGGGTTGTTTCTGGTCTCTGATAACAAATGATTTTTAAGTTTTATCTTAAGAAAAGCTGTGTCTCCACCATCGAGCATGCTATAATTGATGGCTCTTCACGCGAGCTATGGTTTGGCATTGGAGTTTCTGCTGCAGAAAACTCTTACGCAGCACAGCCATGTCTAGAAGCTCCCACTCCTCTTTATATGCTTTCCAGAGACCGTCTATTGTTCGAGGACGCCTGTTTCCCAATGCCCTTGTGAAGAGTCCAAAGACACAAAGTTCATCAGTGATGCATCAGGAGACTTCACTGGGATGTTGCTGAATGGAATAGCATGTATTCCAGTTTCCTCCTCCATTTCTCCAGGATCGCCAAGGTTGAACCCGAAGTGTGACTGGAGGCCTTGTCTTGGTGCACCCAGACTTGGTTTTTGTATATACCATAGAGAGCTGGGATTTCAGTCGGGTAAATTGGGGTGAGAACTTCTTCCTGGTAGTGCTGGGAGTTGATTTTGGCCTTTTTAGCTACTCTACGAATGGTCAGTTTTTCATTGTAGCAATATCCCACGATGACCATAAATCCATTGGAGAAACTTTCTCTGCATTCGGCATACCACTTTTAAATTTTTTCACCCCTTTCTCTATAGTAAATTGCCCGGGGTTTGTTGCAGTCTCCTAGATAAACATATGCTTCATCAAGTGTGACCAAAAATTTCCATTTTTCTCCTGCCAGGCGCTTTTCATAGTTTCCTGCTGTTGGTGCAGCATTCGGCAATTTGATGTGGCAACAATTTATGATCCCTGCTTTTGTGGCGCTTCTCCATGTTTAAATCTTTGTTTATTATGGTGTTTACAGTTTTAAGGGATATTCCCAATCTGTTCGCACTCACCCTTTGTGTGGCAGGGTTACCACCAGAGATAAGGACCTTGACCTTTCTGATTACATCTGGGGTGCGGGTAGTAGCAGGTCGTGGATTTGCCCATTTTTTTTCCATTTGGAATTAATCCCAAGCGACCCTTTCCTTTTTATTAAGCACTGAGCTAATTCCACACTTTGACACCATAAAATTACGTTTTTGCAAGCCTCAATAATCGGGAATAACTATAATTAGCGTTGGAAAGGGCAGTAATGTACCCTTCCCAAAACGGGTCTATCTGATTAGGCATTATGAGAGCAACACGCATGCGAGTGTAACAGAAGCAGCACACTGACTGGTTTGATCACCTTGCACACTCCTGTCCTGATGACTCACACTCCACCGTCACAATCTACTTGGTAAATCATTATCAGAGATCAGAAACTGCCCTCCGTAGAAGTTTGTTTACATGCAAGAAATATGGCAATTTTGAAAGTTGTTAAAACAAAAGAAAGGTGAATTTGCAGCAATCAGTAGTTTAAATTGTTAAGAGATATAACATCGATAAAGCGTCACTGCTATAAAGTAAAAATATTCTCTTTAATTTGCTTACTTGTTATAGTCAGCTACTAGATGGCAGTGAAGACCGAGTTCTCGCGACATCTAGTAATAATGGAGAATATAATACATATATAAGGAAAATAAGTGTTTGCATTGGATTCGCCTGAGGTACAGACTCAGAGTTCCGGGTTCGAATCCCGTCCAGGCATTTATATTTCTTATCATACCATATATATATATATCTCCATCCATCCATAGTAATTCTGCCCGAGGGCAGGTCTTTCACAGCAATCATAGCATTTTCATGCTATGCTTTGCAGCTGTACTAGGGAATTGTAGGTGTGGTAGCTTCCCGTTACTTTTCACACCGGTGAAGGATGATGATGATGATGATGGCCTTATGATTTCGGGGACTGTTTGGGCCTTAAAGCTTTTCTGACATTTGTCTTACAGGTGAGGAAAAACCCCGATAAAAACCTCACCCAGAAAAACTGCCCCGACCGGGGATCGAACCCGGGCCGCTGCGTGTCAAGGCAGCACGCTACCTCGAGACCACAGCGGTGGATATATATATATATTTGTTTAATGCCACCAGGTTGTCTTTTATGACATTTCTGGTTTTCTCCCCTGGCATTGGCAGAATTGTAACCTATTTCTTAGGTTGGGGCACCTGGAAGGCGGAGTTATGTTGCCCCGATGATGTGATTGGTGATAAATGATAATGAAGAACCAGGAGAGTTCTTAACCTAAACTTAACCCAAATTCCAGACCATGGGCAACCACAGGAATAATTCCCATGGTTTGACCAGGAATCGAACCTGGGACCTCATGAATTGTAGTGAGAAATGCTGACCACTAGGCCATGAGGCTGGTCAATTAATATATATATAGATAGATAGATCATCGTCCGATTCCTAATAGCCAATTTTGTCGGTCCATCCAATCTCCATATATATCCATCCATCCATCCATAGTAATTCTGCCTGAAGGCAGGTCTTTCACTGCAATCATAGCATTTTCATGCTATGCTTGCAGCTTTACTAGTGAATTGTATGTGTGGTAGCTTCCCGTTGCTTTCCGCACCGGTGAAGGATGATGATGATGGCCATATGATTTCGGGACCGTTTGGGCCTTAAAGTTTTCCTGACATTTGTCTTACAGGTGAGGAAAAACCCTGATAAAAACCTCACCCAGAAAAACTGCCCCGACCGGGGATCGAACCCGGATATATATATATCTATAAAAGTATAAGTAAATAAATGACATGTCTTTGGCTCTAGAATCAATAGAATTTATTTTTGCCCCACAAAGTTTTAATGTATTGTATTACATAGCTTGTATTCAAAGAGAAATCGAACAAATATAGGACAGTGTGCCACAAAATATTGTAAAGCTCATAGAATTAAAAAAAAAAAACAGAGAGAAAGAGAAAAAAATTGTATATTTGAAAGATATGTAAATAACAATGACATGAATATAACTGTGCATTACTTATTTAAATGAAGAAAACTGCCTTTCCACAAAAAAAGTGACCATGAAACATTTTTCCCCTCTTGTGACCTTTTATGAATATATTATTTATTTTTTGTACAATGTTAAAATAAATATTTCCAATAATAAATTCATCTTTGAGGTATCTTAAACATTACTGTAACTGTTCACCTCTTTCTGAGCTTTTATATTTTTTTCCTAAAAATCCAATTTCTATTTAGAAAAAACATTTATTGAAATACCAAAAAAACTGAAAATCTCATTTTTAGGACACTTGAAGATCAAGTGATATTTAATTGTTAATATTAAAGTTGATCAAAATAACACAAAACAAATTAATGATTATAATAAAATAAAATGTTTCTTAAATTTATTGATTTAATATGAAAAAAGAAACATAAAGATTGGAAAAATATAAAATTTATACAAAATTATTCCATTTTGTATGCAGGAAAACACTTGTTTCCAAGTACTAAAAACTTCTCATTCCATTTTATATACCTACAACATTTAATAAGACACATCTATCCAAGTTTTCTTATTACTTAAACTTCACAAAACAGCTTAGCAGAATCTTCATTGGATTAATACAATTAAAATGAGTCATTCTTCATCTCACCTCATATACTCTTTGTTCTTCACAGCACAGCAAGGGCTTCACCAAATGTTTCAAAAGTTTAGCTTCTTTTCCAATTTTATGATTCTCTAGCAAACTATGAGCTGTAATTGCTGATTTCTCAATTTTACTATTTTTAATAATTCTAAAGTGTTATTTTGTGCGAGTGTCAATATTCCTTTATGTTTTTCCTACATATATATGTATCTATGTTACATTGTAGATTTTTTCGGATATAAGTATGATTAAGAGTGTTTTCTTGGGTTTTCCGCATCACGGATTCAAGGTTGGCCTCTGGCCACTGATTCCGACGTTTCGGCATGTTCCCACATGCCATTATCAAGGAATGATAATATCTTCTTCTTCCTTCCAAGTATTAGGCCAAGGCCTGTTACGATCCTATAGAAAATTTTCCCTCCAGGGAATGATAATATATACTACTTTAATGCAGTCTTTGCAACTAATTTGATAAATTCCAGATTTTTTAATATTAATATAATAAATTTGGGAATTTTTACATTATGAGGTTTTCTTAATAAGAATCAAATGAATTGTGAATTCTTCTTACCTCATACATCTATGTTTTTTAACACAGACAATAAAAAATCTGGAATTTATCAAATTAATTGCAAAGATTGCAATAAAGTATATATAGGAAAAACAAGAAGGAATTTAGACACTCACAAAAAAAGAACACTTTAGAAACATAAAAAATGGTGAAATTGAAAAATCAGCAATAGAAGTACATAGTTTATTAGAGAATCATAGAACTGAAAAAGAAGCAAAACTTTTGAAACATCTAAACCTTTGGGAAAAGATATACATTAAAAAAAACATACTTGAACCATGAACTTTGAGTTTCCAGACAAACCAAATTTGATTTTATAAAGTTCTTCAAAAGTACACCAGATGGCAGTTTAGAAAATTACCGGCATAATGAAAAATTAACAGATGATATGTTTCCTGATACTGCAGTTCTGTGTTAAAAAACATAGATATACGATGTAAGAAGAATTCAATTCATGATTCATTTGATTCTTATCCAGATTTTTTGCTATCTGAGATATCAACTTTTTCCCCATAGTTATTAGAATTGAGGCGCCCAAACCACAAGGACCTAAAGCTCACCATGGTCAAATTTGAGATTTTAGCACTCCTGACATCTGTGGTTCAGGGGTGAACTAGGTGTGGTTGTGCTTTAGTCCTAACTATACATATGAAAGTATTTATAAAACAGTGTTCTGCCAATTTACCTGACATTCAATTCCATATGGGCCCAAAACACACAAGTGGCTAGGTTGAGTCCGTTAGGAGGAAGGCATTACTCTATGAGGAGAACAATCTAATAGCATGCTATCTGGCGTGAAAATTTAGAATTAATTATAATCAGCTAATTCACATAATTTTTATCGTCTACACTTCATTAACCTCACAGAAAACCAAACAAATAATTACACATTAAACTATGGTGCATGATATATGAAAATTATGCATTACAGTATACGACATTGTACTCCTCATAGAGTAATCCCTTCCTCCTTAACGGACTCGACCTAGCCACTTGTCCAAAGCACAAGCTGAGTTGTTTTGCTCTGTGTTGCTCACTTGTTAATACATAGTACCACACTAACATTATAATAGGTATATATAATTCAATAGTGAGAAGTACTGTCACATATAGAGCTGAAGTTTGGAAATTCAACAAAAACTTATGTTGATGGAAATGGATTTCTTGAGGAGAGCAGCAAGATGTTCAAAATTAGACAAAACAAGAAATACTGTCATAAGAGAAAAAATGAATATTGGTTATTCAATAGTAGATTATATACGGTATAACCAATTAAACATTGGAATGGTGTCCACCTGGAAGGAGGAGGAGAGAAAGACCTCGAAACTTGTGGATGCAGGAAATAAGAACTGGAGCAAGAGGACTGGAGGACATGGATTGGATGGAGAGAGACGAGTGGAGAAGAAAAATAAAACTTTAGGCACAGAAAGATGTGTAAACATTAAAATTCTGTATATAAATAAATACATTTTTAAAGTATACAACTGGACACACAAATGCTGTAATAATGCAATATAGCTTAGTTTCCGTAAATAATACATGGGATGGGAATGGGTAATCTGTGTTAAGTTGGCTTAGCCTACTTGTTTGTTATTCATTGTGATTTTCAAGTTGGAAGTAATAGCTTGTGATAATGAAGTCTCTCAAATGAAAGGGAAAAAATGCAAAAGAAATGAAGATCAATAGAAAAAGAACATCAGGGAAAAGAAAAGAGACAGTGGAGAGGAATATATAAATACTGCAAACCTAGTACCAAAAAAACAGCAAGGAGATGGATAATTTTGCAGCACAAGAGATGAAAGTAAGGTTAAGTTACCATGTGAGTTTTCCAAACTTTCTGATGAAGAAAAAACAAAACTATGAAATGAAAGAGTGAACAGTTTTCAGTGATTCAGTGCAGTTCTAGATTGTGTGTGTTATTATTAAAACAGAGTAAATTAGTAAAAAATGAAAATATTGTATTGTGTGTTTCTATCCTCTGAAAAAATCACATTTGTAAATAAATATATCGTAATATCTTAAAAAGTTTTATAATATCAAGTGGGTTCATATTTTTTTTACATATCATTTGGAATATATATAGAGTAAAGAAAAAAGCAAATAAAAGTCCAGACACTAGAGAATTCAGTTAGAATTTCAGTTTCACAAATATCTAATTTCCTCAAAACTTTGTTTCTGTGCTTTGGTTCTCACCGCCTCAATTCATTTATCAGTACTAATGTGATATTGAATTTCTTTGAAATTTGTTGTGTGTTTCAGGATGGTAAGTAATTTTCTTGAATTTTTTTTTTTACTTTGAATCAGATTGTGTGTATTCATAAAATCTTTTTTTTTTTGGTTTGAATTTCTTTAATTAATTTATTATCTCTTTTCCAAAGCCATTTAAAACAGCTATATTTAAAATGTGATTGTATTATTTCTTAAAATCCTCTTCATTTAGTGGAAAGTTTATTAATCTGTGTATTAAACTGTTGAAAATTGCATGTTTATATGCAATATGATTAAAATCTGAAGATTTTTGCATCTTTCCCATAAACATTGAATTCAATTCTTTGTTGCTGTTCATTACTGATTAAGTACAGGTCCAAAACAGGATTTGATTATTCATTTCTAATTCAATTAGTAAATTTCACAGATTCACCTTGAAGGTTAAATAATTAAATGCATCTCACTCGATCCTAATGACAGATTGGTTTCATTTTATGTTGTTCTCTAGCATCCCAATTGAGAAGCTGTTAAATATTTTGAGAAAATGGTTAATTTCCTCAGAATTAAAAATAGAAACAATAGAAGAGTACATAAGTCTTACAAAACTATGTATCGACAACAATTTTTTCACATTCAATGAAAAACTTTATAAACAGATCTCAGGTTTGGCAATGAGTAAACCACTTTCACCATTTTTGGTCAATTTATTTATGGGTTATCTTGAGTGTCACATCACCAATGCTTACCCTAGGATATTTAACTGTTGGTATAGATATGTATATTATATTTTCTCTGTTATAAATTCTAAATATATTGAAGATGCATTGAAATTACTTAATCTTCAAGATGAATCATTGAAATATACCAACTGAATTAGAAAAGAATAACCAAATCCAATTTTTAGACCTGCACATAATCAGGATTTAAGAGCAACAAAGAATTGAATTCAATATTTACAGGGAAAATACTCATACTGATAATTACATAAAATCTTCAGGTTTAATCATATTGCACATAAACAAGCAATTTTCAACAGTTTAATATACAGATTTATAAACATTCCACTAAATGAAGAGGATTTTAAGAATGGATCACATTTTAAACATAACTAGTTTAAATGGCTTTGGCAAAAAGATGATAATAAATACATTAAAGAAATTCAGACAACAAAAAAGATTAAATGAATATACAACTCTACAATCTGATTCCAAGAAAGAAAAACTATTCAAGAAAATTGCTTAGCACCATGAAACACACAACAAATTTAAAAAAATTCAATATCATATTAACACTGGTAAATAAATTTAGCCTGGGTAATATTCCAATAACTAAGGAAAAAGTTAATATCTTAGATAGTAAAAAATATAGAATTTATCAAATTAATTGTAAAGACTGCAAAATATATGTAGGAAAAACAAAAAGGAATCTGGACACTCGCACAAAAAATACTTCAGAAATATTAAAAATTGGTGAAATTGAGAAATCAGCAAATGCAGCTCATACTTTGCTAAATAATCATAAAATTGGATAAGGAGCTAGAGTTTTGAAAAATTTAGCAAAGCCCTTGGAATTAAGAGTTTGAGAAAAGATACATTCAACAGAGCAAATTTAGATCCATGAATATCGAAATTTAATCTTGAAGTTGATCAAATCAACACTAGATGACATGTCTGTTATATTTATATATTAAATTTGGGAATTTTTAACATTATGAGGTTCAATTAATAATAATTAAATGAATCGTGATTTTTTATGAGGTAAGAAAAAATCACGATTCATTTAATTATTACTAGATGACATTTTAGAAGACTATGATGAATGCAAAAAGTCAACAGTCGAAAAGATGGCTGAATATAGGAATGATGGCTTTTCCTGAAACTGTGGTCATGTGCTGTGAAGAACACGGAGCGTATGAGAATTAAATTGTATTAATTGAAAGCCTCGTAATGTTAATTCCCATCAATACTTTTATCTTCATTGAATGTTTACAATGAGAAAAGCTATACTATTAATATCTAATTCATTAAGCACACAAATTAAATATGACAAATAATATATATTTCTAAATTTATTAGCAACCTCAAGTAAATATAGAAGCATTAGTGAAAGACATATATTTAGTATTTTATATTTTTCTAATAAAACAAGATTATTTGTTCCCCACTATGTGACACAATTTACCTTCAATTTCTTTTGAGTATAACTTGTTAATTTGCACATCTGTAAACTCTTACATAATTATTTGTACAGGTACAAAAATTACCACTTTTAATAAAACAGACTCATGGCAAAATCTCATTAATAACATTGTGCCGTGATGACAAAAAATTACTGCCGTGACGTAATTTGTTTTTCTCTGAGGTTGTTAAAGACTGTGTTCTGTGCTCTTCCCTTCCTTGCTCATCGCCTCCTATTCCACCTCCTTACGTCATCGGCGCGGTTTGGTGTGCGCCGATGGTTACATCTGAGATGCGGAGATATGTATCATTAACAGTCGGAGTTCAAGTTTGGTTCCTGGAAGGTCGCTGAGGATCGAGGGAAGATCCTCTGGCTGAAGATTGTTCCGTTTTCTGTTATAGAAAGAAGCTGTTAAGAAAACATTTGTTTGGAATGAATGAAGACTTTAAACCACTATAGTGAAGAATGTAAGAACTTATTATGTATACTAATGTTATATTTACATTACGACTGTTCATTATTATTTTCTATATATTATGTTTATATTCAAGTTCGACAGCTAATTAAACTGTTTGTATTTACCATTCAAAATTAATTATATACTCATTTTTAGTTAAAGTATCTTGATGTCTGATTATCACGAATTGTTTAGCTGTCTTGAGATAATCTTGAACCTGAGTTTTCAATGCTGTAGAGCACGTACCCCTTCCTTTCATAATCAGATAATAATATTAAAAGATACTTAAGATAGATTAGCTGTGTTATAAAAGCATTGATGATTATAGGTATCCTATGAGTGGTATGCTTAAAGAAAGATGAAATTGTCTGTATTATTGGGCCCAGCTACAGACTCTGTCAATTAGAAACTTGTATGAGACAAGCTAGGTTTGTATTTAATAAAAGTCAGGTTTCACGTAATAATAGAGATAGTCTACGTCGGTTCAACATCTGAAAAGTGTCTGTACTTAACTCATTTGTTTCAGAAGATGATTGCAGGCATGGTAATTGCTATCAACTTGAAAGATGAGCCAAACTCTTTCATTAAGGCTCTGCAATATTTTAAACATGTTCTTTTGTTAGTATCTCTACCTAGTAGAGTAATATTGCTTGTCTCTCATTCTTTTTATTTTGTTATCCTCTAAACCTTAAACTTCACTTTTTTTTTGTGCCAAAAAATACATTAAATAAATAAAAGACAAATTAGAAACTTAACACCTCACCTCATAAAATATGTTCTTTTTTTTCACCTGACTTGTTTCACCAACAGTATATATCTGATTAATATTTTTTTATTCTATTGATAATTTACCTCAGAGTGTCACATCCCATTAATATTTATAAAATAATGATTACTGTTTTCCTGTTTTTCAAAGAGAACACACGGCATTCATAATTCAAATGACTGAATTGATATCTATTACTTAGGGCCGCATGCAAATACATTAGTCTCTACTCAAATTACTTCCAATCACTGGTGAGCTGAGTTTTCCATGAGAACATGCAAAGATCAAATTAGCAAGTCACTCACTGGTCAAGCATGAATCTCTTTTTCCCAATAAGGTTGGTACTAAACATAGAGAACAAAAGTACTAAATACCTGCTAAAAATGTCTTCCAAAGTTCATTCTCTAAGTTTCCAACTTGCCTGAAGCATATTATAGCAGACAGCTGCTGTATAATGGATATATTATTCGTTTCTCAAATAATTTAAAAACAAAAATACCTGTAATTACATGGTTACAAAGTAAGATTCAATAATTAAAAATAAATAACGTGCAAATTTTTACTGAATATGGACACCCTCAATTATGTAGGCCTACAGATATTTCTGTAATAAATTAGGCTACTCTTTAGAACCTGTGATGCGACTTTTTTAATTCCTTCATAAACTCGTATCAAATTTTATTTCTTAGGGTTTCATTTTTCAAATTATTTCCCACCACTTACAATGATTTTTACATTTTTTCTAACGATTCTTTCAATTATAATAATTTTATATATTTGTGAAGATCCTCAAATGGAAATGCTTACCGTTGTCTCAAAATTACGAGTCAAAATTATGACATTATGACTTCTATGTTTGATTATTATTATTATTATTATTGTGTGTGAGGTTTATGCCTAAACAAAAAATCAATCTAAGTAAATAATTTAATAATCAATTGAGTTAGTGTTTACATGATGAAAATCCATATTTATTAATTAAATAAAAATAAAACGTAGTTTTATTTGATTTTCATATTTATTATATAATTCAGTGACAGCTGTTTCGGTACACTGTACCTTCTTCAGACATGTTAACAAATTATGAATTGTGTTCTAACTGATCTAAGCAACAATACAACAATATTTATTTAAATTTAACAAAGGGGATTCATTCAAATCAAGTTGAGAATTTAACAGTTTGTTACTACTTTTCAATTTATTAATTTCTACAGCCTCCAAAAGATCTAACTTCTTACCCTTATCACAAACATGTAAAATTTCAAAATTTGGATCGAAACAATGATTAAATTGGAATAGGTGGTTAGCATATTTTGAATATTCTAAATTTCTGTTATATGCTCTCATGTTTTCCTTTATCCGAGAGATAAAAGGTCTACCAGTTTGTCCTATATAGACATTGTCACATGTGCCACATTTCAATTTATATACACCTGATAATTTTTCTTTTTTCATTTTGGTTTTATTGTTTTTTATTATATTTTGTAAAGTTTTATTAGTTTTAAATGCCATATTAATGTTCAACTTTTTAAAGTGTTTAGATATTTTATTTGAAAGTGGGCCTATGTATGACATTACGACATATTTCTTTATGTTTTCTTTGGGTAAAGGAAAAACTTTGTTAATTGCTTTTTTGTAATGAACTTTCTTAATTAAATATTCTATAATTTTAGGGTCGTAGTTATTATTAATAGCTAATTGTTTAATAATATTCAATTCATTATTATATTCCAAGGGTGAAAGAGGGATATTTAAAAGTCTATGAATATAACTTTTCTTTTTTACTTAATTCAAAAAAACAAACTCTCAAAATTACATGGAATTAAGAAATCCAGTGAAGTTACTAGTTTTATCCAAACACAATTTTTTTTATCGGTTTGTTAATGTTTCTGACACTAATTTTACTAAAAATGAAATTGACTTGTTAAGTAAGGGTTTTAAATTTAATTTTAATGTTGAGAATAGTAATATTTTACTACAAAATGTAGGTGTGGAGTGTGAATTGATTTTAAAAGATGATAATACATTATCTGAACCAGTTAATGTTGAGTCAGAAAAATATGCTCTCACAAAAATGATCAAGGATGGTCAGAAAACAATGCCAAGGCATATATTCTATAATCAGATAGCTAAAGATATAAAAAAGAAAACTTTAAATGATGATATTGTTATTACACGAGCAGATAAAGGACAAACTTTAATAGCTTTAAATAAGGATGATTATATCTCTAAAACTGTAGATTTTCTAAATTCAGACAATTTTCAAATTATTGATAAAGACACAACAGAGAAATATCAAAAAGAAATTATAAATATTTATAAAAATAGTATAATTGTTAATAACTATTTTGAATACTCTATAATACAAATGAATCCCCAACCACCCAAACTGTACTCCCTAGTTAAATTACATAAGGAAAATTATCCTATTAGACCAGTAGTATCCTTCATAAGTTCTCCATCATACAAAATGTCTAAAAAGCTAATAAATATAATTTCATCTAATACTAAGTTCAATCCAATTTACAGTATAAAAAACTCCATTGAATTAATTGACAATATAAAGAACATTGATTTGCCTAATAACTTAATTTTAGTTTCTTTTGATGTAAAGAATCTGTTTCCCAGTATACCTACTATTGATGTAATAGAGATTATTAATAGAATGTTACTAACTAATAAAGTGAATGGTTTTGTAGTTGAAGAAATATTACACACTCTTAAAACATGCTTACATCAAAATTATTTTGAATTTAATAACAAATTGTACATAGCTAAAGATGGTTTGATTATGGGTGATCCGTTGAGCCCTCTTTTGGCAGAGATTTTTATGGATGACTTAGAACAAACCATACATAAGAATGTATTAGCTAGAAATGTTCTATTTTGGTATCGTTATGTAGATGATGTCATAGCAGGCTTCACAGGAACCAAAAGACAATTGAATTCCTTTTTAAATTTTATTAATAACATTCACAGAAGTATTAATTTCACAATGGAATTAGAAACAAATAATAGTATAAATTTCTTGGATTTATCAATAAAACACATTGATAATAAGTTTGAGTTTGGTATCTTTCACAAAACCATCTCATACTGATACCACTATCCATAGTTCTTCTCTTCACCCATATACTCATAAGATGGCAGCCTTTAATAGTTACATTCATAGACTTTTAAATATCCCTCTTTCACCCTTGGAATATAATAATGAATTGAATATTATTAAACAATTAGCTATTAATAATAACTACGACCCTAAAATTATAGAATATTTAATTAAGAAAGTTCATTACAAAAAAGCAATTAACAAAGTTTTTCCTTTACCCAAAGAAAACATAAAGAAATATGTCGTAATGTCATACATAGGCCCACTTTCAAATAAAATATCTAAACACTTTAAAAAGTTGAACATTAATGTGGCATTTAAAACTAATAAAACTTTACAAAATATAATAAAAACAATAAAACCAAAAATAAAAAAATAAAAATTATCAGGTGTATATAAATTGAAGTGTGGCACATGTGACAATGTCTATATATGACAAACTGGTAGACCTTTTATCTCTCGGATAAAGGAACACATGAGAGCATATAACAGAAATTTAGAATATTCAAAATATGCTAACCACCTATTCCAATTTAATCATTGTTTCGATCCAAATTTTGAAATTTTACATGTTTGTGATAAGGGTAAGAAGTTAGATCTTTTGGAGGCTGTAGAAATTAATAAATTGAAAAGTAGTAACAAACTGTTAAATTCTCAACTTGATTTGAATGAATCCCAACATTAATTAAATACTCCTTTGTTAAATTTAAAAAAATATTGTTGCTTAGATCAATTAGAACACAATTCATAATTTGTCAACATGTCTGAAGAAGGTAGAGTGTACCAAAACAGTTGTCACTGAATTATATAATAAATATGAAAATCAAATAAAACATATTAGGTTAGGCCTACACAGGAAATTTGGTTAATAAATGATCAATTAAAAATACACTCATACCTTCAGTTATATATTTTTAAATGTACCATATTTGTAACTCATGAATATAATACTATTGTCTAATAAATCATTGGCATTATCAAACCCAGAGATTTGTGGCTGCACGGACATAAGATCTCCGTACATCCCTATCGTTTCCAGTCATTCCTTGTTATAATTCACCTCTCTCAAATCATGGTTACTATTATTAGTTTTCATGTCCCTATTTCATTCCCCATGTCCTGCACATCACAGTCTATGAAACTTAACCATTCTCATTACATTTGGTTTCCCATAAATATGTGTAGCTTTCTAAGTAGTCTTCTCCATTCACCTGTCTGTTCATCTCTTTTTGATTTAAAATTTTTATTAAGAACTTTATTATCAGATCACCTGATAATAATGCATCATCAATATATACCAACAATGTATTAATACTATTTTAATTATACCTCTTCTTTTATCATCTAGAGATTTGTTTACTTGCTCTAGTCCAAAAGTGAAAGCAGAAGAGACACAGCATCGGCTTGCCTTAAACCATTAGATAAAGAGTTTCTATTTGTTATTTTTTAAAAATGAAATATAGATATTGATAATACCGAGCTTCCAATATAAACCCGGACCGGCCTCACGGGGTTTCACCTGTCAGGCAGTGCTCTCTCCTCGTCCGCATTTCACTCTGCCAGCCGCTCGTCCTTGAACTAGTCAGTTTACTATCGTTCGACAAGATGAGATGTCAGCTGACATTAGAGCAGCGCATTTATGTGTGTAAATGTTATTATAAATACGAATCAGCTCGTCGTGTTTGCGAGGAATTTATTCGGAACTTCCCTGGACAATTACCTCCTTCCAGATCGACAATCCACGATCTTGTGACTAAATTTGAGACCATTGGTTCAGTACAAAATAAGAAACACACGCGAAGGCGTACGGTTCTCACCAAAGAAAAATTAGAATAGAATAGAATAGATTTATTTAGCCTGGTGGAGTGTTTGAAGATAGAGTGATTAGTGCTGGTGTATGGCCCCCTCGCTCTCCAGATCTAACAGTGTGTGATTTTTATTTGTGGGGTAGCCTGAAAGACAAAGTGTACAAAACAAATCCGCACACATTGGAAGAACTGAAGAACAACATAAATGAAATCAGAAACTTGACAGTGCCCAAACTACAGCGTGTCAATATAAATGTGTTTACTCGGTATAATGCCTGTTTAACTGCAGGAGGACAACATTTCCAGCATTTTCTATAAGGTAAGAAACAGTTCAAGGATGGGTGGCAGGCAGGGTGAATTGCGGGAGGAAGAGACAGCACTGCATGCCAGGTGAAAATCCGTAAGACCGGTCCAGTTTTATATTGGAAGCCCGTTACTAGAATCTACTACAGTTATGCCTAGAGTCACAAATGAATGTTAAACTTTAATAAATTGTTTATCACAGAATTAAAAATAAATAAATCTGTTACATGACAAATGGTTTTTAAATGAGATTTACTGAGTGCTAGATTATCATCCTCTTTCCTTTATGCAAATGTTATGAATTTGAAAATGATGTATCTGAAGCAGAATTGCTGTTTGTATAATTATTATCTTTATTATTATCTGCAGTAGCAACATTCAGACTGCTAACGGGACATGACTGCTTGAATAAACACCTACACAGAATTGGCATAACAGATTCACCTAAATGCCCTTTTTGCAATTTAAATGAAGATATGGAAAGAAACCATCTCCTCCGTTGTCCAGCTTTTGTAGAAGAGACCAGCCTTTCTGCTAAATATTGGAGTGCAAGAGAGCGAATGATTTCATTATCAAGTGCTCGACATTAGATACCAACCAACCATAATTATTATCTTTGGGCAGACCCTTCAAATGCTGGATTGAGACTGTAACAGACCCCTACGTCTATCACATGCAAGGAATAAGAAGTATAATTACGCTGTAGTTAACAAAGGCATAATGTGGCACACTGCATATTAGTAGCACTGTTTAATTCTATATATTTGCATTAACCAAATACTCTTATGTTAGGTCAAGTGGTAACGCACCTGCCTGTTTATCTGCAGATCTGAGTTTAAAACCTCATGGGATAGTATTTTTTTTTTGAGCTATTAAAACCACATATAAGAAGTGTATTGACAATATTAAGTGAGTAGTTCTGCGTATAGCCAAGCAGTTCAACACATGATGCATTGGTGCATATTTAAATCCCCACGCGAGCAGAAATTTTTTCAATTATCTTTAGCCAATATGGGACTGGTGCCCACCCAACATTGTTGGAATTTGGGTAGCTACAATAAGTAGCAGTTCCAGGTTGAGAAAACCAGCTATAATGACTGGGCATCTGATCTGATGACTACATCTCACCCTAATATTGGCTAGATGATCATCCACCTCTGTGATTTACATATGTGGTTGTGAAGCCAGCAGGTAGGTCAAGGGCCTTCTAGACCTCTCATGCCACGGAATAGGAGATTAAGTAGATACCAAATATCTTGATTAATTGTATGAGCAAATATAATGTACTATTGTTTGATAGGGATATTAACCCAGTGTTACATAAATGCAATATTTCCAAAGATTTTTATGTCTGCTGAAAAAAATCATACAACAGAATTTATCTACTAACTAGTGTAAATTAATACATATATATATATATATATATATATATATATATATATTCTTATTGCAATATTTGACAGAGTTATAATGTAATGGAAAAAAAGTTTAGGCCCTCTATGATAACAAATATTAGACTATGAGACAGATTTTTTTAGTAATGTTGTGATTATTTTATACTGGGATTTAATGAAATACCCCTATCAATCATTAACCCATGAATAACAATTCTCTATCAAAATTAATTGCCATAGATAATTTTGCAAAATATACACACATATTATGAAAGCCTCAAAAAAAAGTGAAAAATAGGCATAAACTAATTTCTTGTAAAATTTATTAAATATGTTAAATTATCACCACAGATACCATCCTCGTTATAAATAAACTTTGTTATTATGATGAACAAAATTGTTAGTTTTGACTACAGTTTGATACCTAATTATTATAATAAAAAATATTAAATATTTGTATTATCACCCATTAAAACCTAAGTAAAAATGCTTTTATGTATATTAAATTAATCAACTTTTATAAGATTCATGATGTGTTCCGTTGAGATTTATTCAAAATTAATATAAAATTATAGAATAATTATAGAATAATTATAGAATAATGTTTCAGTGAAACACCAGTTTTGAATCCTGCCGATGATGGGACAAGTCCCGAAAGCGCTACAGTTAAATGATAATTAAGTTGAGGAGACGGACCTTTCAGGTGAATATTCTATAATTTTATATTAATTATTAAATTAATGTTGGGAAGTAAACATTATGAGGTATAATCATTAAAATTCATCGGAGAACATTTTATTAAATTAATATTAAGAAGCTAAAGCTGTTACTAAGATTGAAATAAGTATATTAAAGTACACTACTAAATTATTGTAATCAAATGGTAAAGAGAAAAATTTATGCCTGAACCGGGAATCGAACCCCGAACCTTCAGCTGAAGGTTCGGGGTTCGATTCCCGGTTCAGGCATAAATTTTTCTCTTTACCATTTGATTACAATAATTTAGTAGTGTACTTTAATATACTTATTTCAATCTTAGTAACAGCTTTAGCTTCTTAATATTAATTTAATAAATAATGCTATAGCTATGTGGAGTCCCTTCATGTCTTCTTCAGGTAGAAGCCATTCATTGTGTATTTGTGAATGATGATTCATAGCATTTGAATGTGGGACCAAGACAGTAAGGTAAAGGAAGGATTTATGCTTGGATGGGAAGGAAGCCTGGATTAGCTCAATGGTTAGAGCATCAGCACGGAAAGCTGAAGGTTCGGGGTTCGATTCCCGGTTCAGGCATAAATTTTTCTCTTTACCATTTGATTACAGGAGAACATTTTGTTTAAACACCCACCTTATTGGATTCATGCTTCCATGATATCGCGATTTCAAACACGACTGTGTTTGAAATCGCGATATCATGGAAACATGAATCCTATGAGGTGAGTTGTTTAAACAAAATGTTCTCCGATGAATTTTAATGCTTTTATGTACTTCATTTTTAATTAGTTGACAAATAAAAATGTAATAAGACCTAAACTCATGTGTAACTTACTATAATTAAATACGAAATAATAGAAAAAATATTATTTTAGACTTCCGTTTGATACCAATTTATTTTAAAATTAAATTATTAATTAATCAATTGAGTTGGTGTTTACTTGATGAAAATCCATATTTATTAATTAAATAAAAATAAAACTTAGTTTTATTCGATTTTCATATTTATTAAGATATAATTCAGTGACAGCTGTTTCGGTGCACTGTACCTTCTTCAGACATGTTAACAAATTATAAATTGTGTCCTAACTGATCTAAGCAACAATACAACAATATTTATTTAAATTTTTTAATTTAACAAAGGGGATTCATTCAAATCAAGTTGAGAATTTAACAGTTTGTTACTACTTTTCAATTTATTAATTTCTACAGCCTCCAAAAATCTAACTTCTTACCCTTATCACAATCATGTAAAATTTCAAAATTTGGATCGAAACAATGATTAAATTGGAATAGGTGGTTAGCATATTTTGAATATTCTACATTTCTGTTATATGCTCTCATGTGTTCCTTTATCTGAGTGATATAAGGTCTACTGGTTTGTCCTATATAGACATTGTCACATGTGCCACACTTCAATTTATATACATCTGATAATTTTTATTTTTTTTATTTTGGTTTTATTGTTTTTATTATATTTTGTAAAGTTTTATTAGTTTTAAATGCCTCATTAATGTTCAACTTTTTGAAGTGTTTAGATATTTTATTTGAAAGTGGGCCTATGTAAGACATTGACATATTTCTTTATATTTTCTTTGGGTAAAGGAAAAACTTTGTTAATTGCTTTTTTGTAATGAATTTTCTTAATTAAATATTCTATAATTTTAGGGTCATAGTTATTATTAATAGCTAATTGTTTAATAATATTCAATTCATTATTTTATTCCAAGGGTGAAAGAGGGATATTTAAAAGTCTATGAATGTAACTATTAAAGGCTGCCATCTTATGAGTATATGGGTGAAGAGAAGAACTATGGATAGCAATATGTACTATAATAACACAATTCATAATTTAACATGTCTGAAGAAGGTACAGTGTACCGAAACAGCTGTCACTGAATTATATCTTAATAAATATGAAAACGAATAAAACTAAGTTTTATTTTTATTTAATTAGTAAATTATTAATTATTTGATATTCGTATTATCGCCCCCATTAAAAATGCTGTTATGTAATTCATTATTATTTATTTAACAAACAAAAGTGCTAATAAGGCTTAAACTCATGTATAACTAACTATAATTACATACAAAATAATAGAAAAATCATTCATTCATTCAATTATTAAAGATTATTTTTAACCAAGTTTCGTATGTATTATTAGGCCTAACCTCAAAATGTTTACGACATATTTGAAGAAACATATGATATTAAGAAATTATTTATTTAAAATAAGAGACATATAAGTCGTAACAATGACATAAATATTTTAAGAAATTAAGAAGCAGTCATAATTTCACGCTTGAAAGCGCAAAGTCTTCAACATAGAGAACCGACATCTTGGATAAAGCAGCAAGGTTTCAAGTACATCGGTTACCATTGGGTTGCTCACGATTCATTCTCTGCAAAGTCACCTTGCCAGGTAGCTTAGGAATTTCAACAATTATTATCACATGAACAGATTCTTGAGTATGCAAAAACGTCTTTGGATGCAACTTTCTCAGCGGAGTACATACTGAGAACGACTTTTATGTCTAATGCATTCATAGATATGACCCTTAATGTTCTAAGCTTGTGTTTGAAAAAAAAAAAACATATTTTGTACATATGTAAAACAAAAAAATATATATATTTGAGTTTTATTTCTTTTGTTATTGTGAAGAGCCTTTGTTTAATCTTAGAACTATTTTATTATGAATGGATAATTTTATTCTATAGGCCTAGAGTGAGAAATTGTTAAAATTATTTCTACATTTTTGATAATCACTAGGTCAAAGGAGGGATGAAGGACACTCTGAGTAAGTAGTGATTAAGATATATCATTAAAATATAACAGTGCTCTTCTATGATTTTGCTATTGTATATATGTATGTCTCGAAAGGGTGTATTGAAAATGGCCTCTAAAAACTTTTTTTAAATTTCTAATCATCCCATCCCTAAAATGTTGCATTTATGATATAGCAACAATTTCTGAAAATTTGGTACCTTAAAAAATTTACTGAGACACGGAGAATATAAAGTTTATAATTAAAAAAATCCGGTTCGTATCTCACCTCATATTTAGTGTTCTTCAAGACTCAGTTTTATTAATTATTAATTTGAAAACCGCATATTATTATTTCCTATAATTTACTTATGAACATACAGTTTACTCAATTTATGTTTTTTTATGGAGAATAAAGAGCAACTTTCTAGCGGCCTTCATTAGTTGTAGTCCTGTGAATATTGGTTTCTTTAAGATTAAATTTAAATGTTTCATACCTCACCTCATGTCCAGTCTTCTAACTAGACCGATTTTGAAGCCTGGGCAGCTTCGTCTTTAGTAATTTCTCATTGACTGATGTTATGTTGAACTTGAAGCAGTTCTTCTGATCAACATAACATCAGGCAACGAGAAATTACTGAAGATGAAGCTGCCCAGGTTTCGAAACTGGTCTAGTTAGAAGACTGGATATGAGGTGAGGTATGAAACATTTTAATTTAAGGCCGCATGCAAATACATTAGTCTCTGGTGAGCTGAGTTTTCCGTGAGAACGTGCAAAGTTCAAATTAGCAAGTCGCTGACTGGTCATGCATGAAAGTAGTTTTTTTTCGTAATACTGGCAAGAAATTACCCAGAATTCTCAGCGATAAAACCACTTCTGTTATTTTTGTCTGCTAGAGAAACACATTTATGCTTGCGTCCCACAAATAAAACCGTATACGACGACGTCTGCATTGCGCGATATTATGTCGATTCTCCTGTTCTTCCAGTTGAATTCTTTGGTAGACTCTATCAAATTCCTCTTCTCCGCGTATACCGAAAACATGATCGAAGTCTTCAATGTCTGACCTCTTGGATAAAGCAGGAAGGTTTCAAAGTACATCAGTTACCAATGGGTTGCTCACAATTTGTTCTCTACAAAGTCACCTCGCCAGGTAGCTTAGGAATTTCGACAATTATTATCGCATGAAGAGACTTTTGAGTATGCAAAAACGTCTTTGGATGCAACTTTGTCAGCAGAGTACAAGCTGAGAACGACTTTTACAGTCTAATGTGTTCATAGATACGACCCTTAATCTTAAATTAAACCTCATAGTGATTTTTTTCTATAAAAGTTCAATGTTGGTTTCTTTCTTAACTAATGTCAAATTTTGATACTTCTGACTGTCAAAGTAGGATCCTTTCTTTCTATTTCCTTAGTTTAACTGCTCCCTTTGTAGGTACTTTATGTACTATTCACCATAATGCCTTAGAGAGACACAACCTGTTGGGAAAGGATAATAAACTCTGGATTACATGTATATACCTTTTTGGCCTCATGAGGACATGGAGGGCCTAATTGATAAGTGATTAGTTTAATGTCAAGGCCACCTCTGAGACACGTGAATGCAAGACACATCATTCACTCATACATCCATACTAAATAAGACAATATGAAATGGATGGTTATGAAGGTCAGATTGTGTTGGGGGTCTATTTGAACCTTAAATTTGCTGATATTGTCTTAAAGCTGAGGAAAAAGCCCGAATAAAAACTCTCCCAGAAAACTTGGACTGACTGGGGATCAAACCAAGTTCCACTGCATCTGAGGGAATGGCATTACCCCAAAATCATAGCAGAGAATTGAAGTAGATTCCAAGAGAATATATTTTGATTGTTCTTTACTGTTCCGTTTTCACACAACCCTGATATTCAGTCCACAGTGGCGACAGGCCACAGAGATCTCCATGTTTAAATGCCCAGCACTAGATGACCGGCCACAGAAATTTCCATTTTCAAATGGGATTTGATTATCTGTCTCTTCGCTTTTGAAAGAGGCATGAAATTTTGTTTTTTCTCACTGTACAATAAAATTTTAGTTGTCGTTGTACCCCTCTCTTTCCTTTAAAGTTTTCAAACGACAGAAAAAAGTAGTCTAAAATTAATTAGTATTAGTTAATTAATAGGCTAGAATTTCATGCATTTGCATTTTTTAAACAGGATTTAAAATTATAGACCTATATTTACTCATTATCTGTATGAATCAACATACTTTGAGTTAAATCATATTTGAAGAGAAAAATTATACGCTCAGACCGGGACTTGAACCCGGGACCCTTGGTTTTCTAGTCCAAGTGCTCTACAATTTGAGCTACCTGAGCAAGTACCGATCTAAATGCAAATTTTTCCCTATATACGTTGTAATTCCCGCCCACCAAATGCTTTGAAGCCTTTGCTTCTATCTTTGCAAATGGCGGCTCCTATATTAAGAAGACATATTTGGGAATTATACATTACATTATAAATGCCAGTACGGCGTTTTTCGATGTTCTTATTATTAATTTCATACATCTCAATGATGGATAATTTGAAAATACAACAGGAGGTAACATTATGAGGTTATACTTAATAATAAGTTTGGTCTGTTTAATTCTTATCTCATATCATTGTTTCTATTAGGCATATGTTTCAAGGACTGTTTGTCTCATGAGGCAAACATGCCTTAAAACATATGTCTAACAGAAACAATAACATGAGGTAAGAATTAAACAGACCAAACTTTTTATTATATTTTGAGTTTGTTAAATATGGTTTTGAATTGCATATAAATAATTAACTCACTGGTAGTATCAAAACCAGATGTTCATGGCTGCATGTTTATAAGCTCTCCATACATCATAATCTAGAACTAATATTTTCCAATTGTTCCCTGTATAATTTATCTCCCTCAAATCATTTAAAAATAGAATAAACAATAATTTTCTTATATTTGAAGAGAAAAATTTTAGCCCAGACCGAGACTCGAACCCAGGACCTTTGGCTTTCTAGGCCAATGCTTTCTTCTCTGGACCGAATCTGTGTCTGTGACAACATGTCTACCAGGTCAATTATATTAGTGTGGTGCATCAGGCAACAATGGAAAGATACGAGAATGGGAGAGGTAAAGAAACACTCTTCCATACTTCAGTACAACAAAAATATGAAGGACATAACAGGGTTGACCTATAACTTAATCCTCACTGGTAGTATCAAAACCAGATGTGAATTGGAGCAAGAATGTTAGGGTTGTGGCTTCTTAATTGTGCACTCTTTAATGCTTTTAGGGTCTATAAATTTCGAAATGCTAACAGAAAAAGTCAGACATTTTTTTTTTTTTGCTTGAAATCACCTCTTGCTGGCAGCCATGAAATTGGGAACTCACGATGGGGAAAAGGAAGAAATAGTGTGAGTAAAGGCAACCATCCCTAAGATACCACATCAAGACCCACCAGGAAGGCTGTTTGGAGAAATGAAGAAACATAAATCCTCCAATTCAGTTACATATGTATAGTGAACATAAGAGAAAAGAAACTCGATACTTGTGCTCCTTTTGTTCTCTGCTTTTATATAAAGGAGATTGTTTTGATGGTATCACACACTGAAGTTCTACTAGAAGGTCTGACGAGTACACTAATAAAGTATTACATAAATAATATTGCTACTGAATGTAGATACATTGATTTAGAAACTATATTGTGTTAATGCAGTTCAAATTAAAAAAATTCCCCACCCTACAGCTAGAAATGTCCGGTCAAGAAGGGGTGGTTGCTATGCACAGCTGTTGGTCACCAATGTGTTAATGTATAGCTTATAGAATTAATCCCATTGTGTGTGGCTGCTATATTTAAAACTAAACATAATGTATACATGGAAAGATGGCTGCAAGAAAGATTACATCTTTCTCTTCCTCCTCCAACATGTGATAAAATATCTGGAAATTTGAGAATTTAAGAGATAAAAAGGGGTCAGGAAAGGGTCCTCCCAATAGGGAAAAGAAAAGACAATATGTCACATACCATATAAGCGTTTGACCTGATCCAGAGGTTCATTGGTCCACCAACAGAGGGAAGAATAAGAGTTTCTTCCAATCGACATAACATCAGTCGCCAAAAAAGTACTGAAGATGAGACCGTTATGGTCTCGAAATCGCGATCTACTTAGAAGATTTATATGAGTAGAGGTAAGAAACATTTAATTTTACCATATTTAAAACAAAGTTGTTTGAATTTAGTGTCATGAATTGTCTCTCATTTATTTTAAAATCACTAGGAAGTATCATTAGGAGGTTTAATTTAATAATTGAGTTTGTATTTTTTAAACATTTCTTACCTCATATGATAGTTTAGTCGGACATATGTTTCAAGGCAGTTGCCCCATCTTCAGCGTTTCACAAACTGATTTTTTTCTTTTCTTCATGTTGTCGGCCCTGGATCTGTGTTCCAAAGAACTTTGTAATGAGGCTCCTTTCTCCGGGAATTTCAAAGTTCATAATTTTCTCCTTGTTCTTCTGTATATAGATTTTTTTCCATATCATGAGTTCATTGGAATTTTCTAACTGTTTTAATAATTTTGTATTTATATCTATTTTGTGTTTCTCTGTCCAAACATGAGCTGCTACTGCAGATTTTTCTACTTCTCCTTTTTTTACATTTCTTATGTGTTCTTTAGTTCTAATGTTTAAATTTCTCTTTGTATTCCCTATGTATACTTTATCACAATCTGCACATTTTATTTGATATATTCCTGATGTTTTATTATCTTCAATTTTTTTCATTTTTTTGGTTTTTGTAAGTTTTTTTAGGCTATAATTGTTCTTTGGTGCTAAACTGATGTTGAATTTTCCAAAATTTTTTTGAAACTTATTGTGTACCCAAGGGTGATATGTGAATTTCTTGTATTTCTTTTCTTTTGGTTCTTCTATCTATTTCATTTCTCAATTTCTGTTTTTTGTACTTATCAACAGCCTTGAAACATATGTCTGACTAAACTATCATATGAGGTAAGAAATGTTTAAAAAATACAAACTTTATTATCTCATTTATTTATTTATTTATTTTCTTCTATAGAAGGAGATTATTCCCTCTAAACCTTATTACTGATGGAGAAGTGAGCAGTTCTTCTTTACATATAAAATATTATATAAAGAATAATTTAATAATTAATTTCAACACATATAAAATCAAAACTCTCCAAAACTATGAATATATTTTGTTATTGTTTCAGCTGTTGATCTAATATTTTGACTTAAAAAATTTTACAACATACAATATTAACTGGATAGTCCAACACTGTGGTCTTGAGGTAGCGTGCTGTCTTGTCATGCAGCGGGTCTGGGTTTGATTCCAGGTCAGGACAAGTTTCCTGGGTGAGATTCTTTCGGGTTTTTCCTCACCCGTAAGACAAATGTCAGGATACTTTAAGCCCAAACAGTCCCCAAACATCATATGGTCATCATAATCGTCATTCATATTCACCTTAGATTAAGTTCAGTATTAAGGTCTATCATATATCATCCCACCTTCCAGGTGCCCCAACCTCAGTAGTAGGTTACAATTACGCCAATGCCAGGAGTGAACACCAGAAAATGTCAAAATAACAAGCCTAGAGCATCGAAATAAAAAAAATACATTAACTGGATATTTTTATTATGTATAGAGTGTAGGCAGGTATATTTATGCTAAAATAGCAACAGTTATCTATTTTTATCTATAGAGAATACAAAATAAGTAAAGCGAATCCTGGGAAAAAAAAAATTTACTGCTTCTTTTTTGTCCAATGTAACTGATTCTACTTGAAGGAAAGGTTTTACCTTCCATGATGGAAATTATACTCTGAATAATTTTAATTAAAAAATTCAATTTGAATACGAATACATAATCTCAAATCTTTTTTTTTTCAACTAAACAAAAATTTCAGGAATGTCAAAAAAGGGGAAGTAGAAAAATCTGCAGTGGCTGCCCATGCATGGTCTGAAAAACATCTTATCGAGAAAGAAGCTAAATTATTAAAACAAATAGAAAAACCAAAAGAACTTACTGTTTGGGAAAAGATCTACATTCAAAAGAGCGAAAAGAAGAAATTAATGAACTTTGAATTTCCCGGTGAGAATGACCTGGTTTTGAGGTTTTTCAGTCAGCCAATGGAAGGAGAGAAGGACAGCTCTTCAAGACGACAGAACAACGGTCGTGATGATACTGAGGATGGAACAGAAACTATGTTCCGAAACTAGTTTATAATCAAATAAGAAGAACAATATGAGGTGAGTGATAAAAAAATATTCTACCTTAAAAATTTAAGTAATATTAAAAGTCTGAAATGACTAGGGCATTTAATAAGTAATGGCAACACAGTTGTAAATCAGTGATCCTAGTGGTGACCATTGTAATCTTGTAGTATGTTGTTGAGCAGTCTTTGTTGTATAAATCTGTAATATTAAAAGTCTTGAAAAAGCAATATTTTATGAATATGAACCATGATGACGTAAATATGCCTGCTGTGATGTTATTTTAGTAGACTCTATGCTGTTTGTATTATCTGTGCTCTACCTCTCCTTGTTTACCCCCCTCCTAGTTCCTCCTTTCCTATTACATCATAGTGCACTGAAACGATGCACGATGCATAATGTCTGTAACACAAAACCTTGTAACTCTAACAGTCGAAGCTACGCTTTCGTTCCCTTAGTACAGGAAGGGATTGGAGGAGTAATCCCTTGCCCGAGACTAATTTTGTTGAAGATAGCTGTACTAGAAGAAATACATTTGGATTCGAGAATGAGTGGAAATCTAGGTATGCACGAGTAAATTGTATTTTCGTTTAATTAATTACCTTGGCGACTGTTCATATTTTGACTATTTTTATATCTTCATGTTTAACTATGTAAAAGCTACAGTTAAATATTGTATTTATTCTTTATGACTTGCTTAATTATATTTCTTTTAGTTAAACTTGTATGCCTTTCAATTAGTAATTTAATTAGCTATTTCACAATAATCTTAAACATAAGTTCAGTGCAAAGTTTTGGTTCCCGTTTCCTCTCATGATTGCATAAGAACTGTTATTATCCAGACTCTCAAATATGTTTAGCTTTCTAGAGTATTATGAATAACAAAACACTAGAGGTATCTTATTTCAGGCAGGATGAACTAAATCTATATTTTGGACTCGGCTATAGACTGCATGTTCACTTGTGTGTCCCACAAGTTCCGATTAGAAGTAGTGTTAGGTTCTATGTGTTTCATCTGTAAAGAGACTTACATATTAAGAATTAAATGAATCGTGATTTCTTCTTACCTCATACTTCTAAGTTTTTTTAAACACAGCACTGCAGTATCGGCGACCCACTGTCACCATCGTCAGCTGTTTTCACAACTGTCAATTTTTTCTTTTGCCGGTAATTATCCAAACTGCCATCTGGTGTTCTTTTGAAGGAATTACTCTCCAAACTGCCATCTGGTGTTCTTTTGAATGAATCATTTTCTAAACTGCCATCTGTTGTATTTTTGAAGAACTTTGTAATCAAGCTCAGTTCGTCCGGAATCTCGAAGTTCGTGGTTCTAGTATGGTAGAATATATATTTTTTCCTGAACTGTTAAATCCAAAGGTTTAGATAGATGTTTCAAAAGTTTTGCTTCTTTTTCAATCCTATGATGCTCTAATAAACTATGAGCTGCTATAGCTGATTTTTCAATTTCTCCATTCTTTATGTTTCTGAAGTGTTCTTTTTTACGAGTTTCCAAGTTCCTTTTTGTTTTTCCTATATATATCTTGTTGCAATCAATTTGCTATATAGCTATAGCAGCTCATAGTTTATTAGAGCATCATAGGATTGAAAAAGAAGCAAAACTTTTGAAACATCTATCTAAACCTTTGGATTTAACAGCTTGGGAAAAAATATATATATTCAAAAAAACCATACTAGAACCATGAACTTTGAGATTCCAGACAAACCGAGCTTGATTACAAAGTTCTTCAAAAATACAACAGATGGCAGTTTAGAAAATGATTCATTCAAAAGAACACCAGATGGCAGTTTGGAGAGTAATTCCTTCAAAAGAACACCAGATGGCAGTTTGGATAATTACCGGAAAAAGAAAAAATTGACAGTCGTAAAACAGCTGACGATGGTGAAAATGGGTCGCCGATACTGCAGTGCTGTGTTTAAAAAAACATAGAAGTATGAGGTAAGAACATAGAAGTATGAGGTAAGAAGAAATCATACCCTCAGGGGTCCTCATCTAGGGGATATGTGGATGGCAACCACAAGGTGCCCAAGCTGTGCAAAACATTTCTTCCACTTACTTGTGTTTTGCACTCTTTTAACTTTACTATCTAACCTCTCTTGGTTAACTCTTGTTTTTTTCGACCCCCGACGCTATTAGGGCATCCGAGGGCTAGGGAGTCTTTCCTTTCTTCCATTTCTTCTTTACTTTATTTTCTTTTCTTCTCCAGAAAAGCCTGACCAGAGGCTATAAGATGGCAGCCCCATCACTGGTCTTGCCTTCCTTTGGCCAGCAACCAATCGAAGGGACTATTATTATGCTTTCAAGTCTTATATGAGAATTTCCCTCGAACGTTGGAGGGAAAATTTTCTATAGGATCGTAACAGGCCTTGGCCTAATACTTGGAAGGAAGAAGAAGAAGAAGAAATCATGATTCATTTAATTCTTATTAATTGAACCTCATAATGTTAAAATTCCCAAATTTAATATATAGACTTATATATTGATGATTTTGAGTATCCTCTGGGGAAATTATTTGCACTGATGAGTAAATGGTGCAAATAAAAAATGGTAGCAAATCGCATGTTTTTAAATACATTCACTGTTTCTCACAATTAGTAAGTAATACCACCCTAAAAAGATGTTTAGTTGAATTTGTTTAGAAGGTGGAATTGGGAAATACTTGAACATCCACCAAATAGGAGCCCTTGTGACTATACTTATTTTCAAAGATCGAAGAACCTCTACGAAGCATTCAATTTCAATCAAGAGTTGATATCTAGAAAGTTCTATATCAATCAGATGAGAGAGATATCTAGAAATGATGCTGCAGATGGAGTGCATCATCTACCAAAGATTTGGCAACCTATAGTTGACTTGGCAGGAGACTATAAATGAAGTTGACAATGTCAAAAGTAATCAAAATCAATTTTTTGTGATGTTATAGCAGTGTTGCCATTGCTTATCAAATGCCACAGTGTATGTGTGTATGTATGTATGTATATATATATATATATATATATATATATATATACACAAGTAATATTTAGAATAAAATATTTTTAATTTACCTCTAAAAGTAAAGTTTAATACAATGTTGCAAAATTGTAAGAATTTATGTTTAAAGAAAATATGTTATCCCAAAATAATGGGAAATATATAAAAAGTTTGTTAATTACAAAAAAAAATTAGTGGACAAGTTGAAATGAAAATAAAACATAATAATCAATGTGTATATAGCAGTTTAACTCTCTCAAAAATCTACAAACTAATTATATTTAATCGTAACTAGTTTAGCATTTTATTTAAGCAATTAATTAACAATTTACTAACATGTCTTTTAAATAAAATTGTAATAAAGTTTGTAGGGAAGTATAATAGTCCACCTCTGGGATTTCGAGATAGCATTGCTGCCTCCTATGCAGTGGGCCTAGATTTGATCCCCAGTTGGAACAAGTTTCCTGGGAAATGTTTTTTTTTATAGTTTTTCCTCACCTGCAAGACAAATGTTAGGAAATTTTAAGGCCCATACTGTCTCTGAACATCTGCCCATCACAGTCATCGCTATCATATTCACCATGATTGGAATGAATGTGTGTGAATGGTGTGTTTTGTCATAATTTTGTGTTGTCTGGGAGGAGGCCCTGACATTGAGCTGATCACTCATTCGAGGAGACCTTCCCTGACCTTGTATGGTCAAGAAAAAGATTAAAATTCCTCTTCCAACATGTGCTGCTGTAAGGCCTGGGTGGCGTGTGACATGTAAAAAGTACATATAAGGTGAGAGGTTAAACTGAGATAAGGAAGAAGACATATAATGAGATTTTACCATATTCTTTGTTATGTCTCACACAAAAATTACCCTATTATAAAATTTGGACAGGCAGAAAAAGGAATTTACAATGGAAGCAGAAAAATCTGCTATCAAATACAATGTAAATCAAATGCCATAGGTTCATTTGAACACAATATAATGTAATCACTTGGATCACTACACCAAAGAATTTGAACTCAAATCAAGCTTTTGTTGTAAAACCCCCAAAAGTAATGATTCAGGTCCAACTATAGGTTTGCCTGACTTCTTGAGTTTTGTCCAAGTGCTTTTATCTTCAGGACAGGATATGATGAAGCTATTGGCTGGCCAAGTTTTGGAAGGTGCTTGTTGCATATGTTTACCACCACAACTTTCAATTATTCCTATAAGAAAAACACAGTACATTAGAGAAATAATTTCAATTGACTATCCATCTATATTAGCATTTTCCGGATTTAACAAAATATAAAAAAAATTACATATTAACAGTATTAATGTATTATTAAATTTACATTAGCTATATCTAAATATCTAAATTCTTACAAATTTTAGGGTTAATAAATTCTATCTTCAAGCCACAGTCAGTCGAAAAACATTCAAGACTAAATGTGTATAAAACACTGGCTCTTCCAACTCTTTTGTATGGTAGCGAAGTATGGAAGTTGAAACAGAAGGATATACAGAGACTTGGATCTGCTGAAATGAGATACCTTCGGAGGACTGCAGGATATACACTACTAGATCACAAAAAAAATGAAGACATCTTAGAACAATTACACATGGAACCTTTAGAAAACAAAATTTCTGATTTTAAGTCAAGATGGATGCAACATGTTCATCGAATGGAAGATCACAGGATACCCAAACAAATGTTAAGATATCAACCTGTAGGAAGAAGAAGAAGACCAGGACGTCCACTCAAAAGACTTCTGGATGGTGTTTCTCTTGAGGCCGAAACAGGTCAATAAATGGCCTATATTCATGGATGTACTATGATGACATTAGCTATAGAAAATTTGTAACACACATTAGTGCTTAAAAAAAGGTTAATCCCATTTTTTTTTTTCGTTATACCATATTTTCTTCATAACCGTTATCTATTGCAACATTAGTTATGTATATTTAATTTTACGAAGTGATATTTTGAGGTTATTTTAATTATATTATTTTTAGTCTGGACATCTTACCTCAATACTAATGTTGATTTGTTCTTGTACATGTTTCAAACAATTCTGTTTTATCGTCAGCTTTTCCAGATTACTTTTATTTATGTTGCACAACCTGGATGTCGATGTCAGCTCCATCCTGTGGTTGACCAAAGAACCTCCAAACAAGGTCACGCTCCATCGGTATATCAAAATTCATAACTCTGTTTCTGTTCTTCTGAATATAAAATTTTTCCCAAATAGTCAGCTCTTTTGTATTTTCTAACTGTTTTAATAATTTAGTGTCTGAATTTATATTATGTTTTTCAGACCAAACATGAGCAGCAACTGCAGATTTTTCTATTTCCCCATTTTTAATATTTCTTATGTGTTCTTTGGTTCTAATTTTTAGGTTTCTTTTTGTTTTTCCTATATATATCTTTTCACAACCCATGCATTCAATTTGATATATTCCTGACTTTTTATTTTTATCAGTTTTTTCATTTTTGTTGGTTTTTATTAGTTTATTTAAACTGTAGTTATTTTTTGGTGCTAATTTAATATTAAACTTCTCAAATATCTTTTGAAATTTATTATGTACCCAAGGGTGATATGTGAATTTCCTATATTTTTTCATAGGTGGTTCTTCTTTTTCAAGAGTACTTCTGTTTATCATTTTTTGTTTTTTATACTTTTCTATCCTTTTATGTACCATTTTTTCATCAAACCCGTTTTCTCTTGCTACTTTGATTATGTGTTTTTTCTCATGTTTGAAATCTTCTTCGTTTAAGGGTAAGTTTACCAATCTATGAGTTAAACTATTAAAGGCTGCTAATTTATGTCCAGTTGGATTGAACCCTGTTGATTTTATAAAATTTTCCGTATGAGTTTCTTTCCTATGAATCCCGAATTCAATTTTTCTTTTTTCTTCGTTTCTGACCAATTTAAGATCCAAAAAAGGTATTTGTTTATTTTCTTCTATTTCTTTGGTAAATTTGATGTTTGTACTCTGTAAATTTAACAGTTTTAGGGAATCTTCTACATGTTTTTCTTTAACAATACAAATTATATCATCTACATATCTGCTCCAAAATTTAAACATTGTGGGATGTGCTTTAGTGATTTTACATTCAAAATCGCTCATAAATAAATTTGCCAGGAAAGGTGATAATGGGTTTCCCATTGAGAGCCCTGATTTTTGTCTATAGAAACTCCCACTGAATATAAAAAACATTTGGTCAATGCATAACTCAGTTAATTTCAAATAATCTTCTTTGATCTCTCTGTCTATGTTGTTTTTACTTAACCAGTTGTTCAATATCTCCAAAGTTTTTTGTTTCGGTACATTTGTGAATAATGAAACTACATCAAAGGAAACTAATCTATCTGTAGGTTCGATTTCCACTTTTTCTAATTTCTTAACTAATTCCAATGAATTTTCAATCTGCAGACTTTCAAAATTATTAATTCTTTTAAATTCATTATTCAGCCATTTCGAAATTTTGTAGGTTGGTGATCCAATATTGTTAATTATTGGCCTCATTTTGTTTCCAGGTTTGTGAATTTTTGGAAGTCCATGTATATTAGGGTTTCTTGGGTTACTTACTTTTAATTGAAATTTTTCTTTCTCAGATAGAATTTTAACACTTTTAAAACAGTTTTCCACTTTTTTTATGGTTTTGGGTAGGGGATCATTCTTAATTTTTTCATACTCTTTTTCTTTCAAAAGTTCTTCCATTCTATTTTGATAATCTTCTTGGTCCAGAATTATAATTTGGTTACCCTTATCTGATTTTGTATATACAACATTTTTGTTATTTATTTCTTTGAGTGTTTTTAAATTTTTCTTACAAACTGGGTTTTTATTTGTATTCTTTATTTTATTCAAAATTTCTTCACATTTTTTTCTGATGATTATTTTTTCTTCTGTAACTAACCCTTCTATTGAATTTTCAATGTCCACTATGTATTCTTCTATTCTATTGGAATAATCTATTGCTGTTTTTAGACCGTTTTCTAACAATTTTGTCTCTTTTAGGTTAAAGGTTGCCTTTGAAAAATTTCTAACATAATTTCTACTCAAAACCATAAAAAAAAGTGGAAAACTGTTTTAAAAATGTTAAAATTCTATCCGGGAAAGAAAAATTTCAATTAAAAGTAAGTAACCCAAGAAACCCTAATATACATGGACTTCCAAAAATTCACAAACCTGGAAACAAAATGAGGCCAATAATTAACAATATTGGATCACCAACCTACAAAATTTCGAAATGGCTGAATAATGAATTTAAAAGAATTAATAATTTTGAAAGTCTGCAGATTGAAAATTCATTGGAATTAGTTAAGAAATTAGAAAAAGTGGAATTCGAACCTACAGGTAGGTTGGTTTCCTTTGATGTCTTTTCATTGTTCACAAATGTACCGAAACAAAAAACTTTGGAGATATTGAACAACTGGTTAAGTAAAAACAACATAGACAGTGAGATCAAAGAAGATTATTTGAAATTAACTAAATCTATGAAGGATACATGTATCTGTTTTTTTTATTTTACATTTGTTGTATTAATGGGGAACGCCATAGCATAGATGGTTAAGGCAATACACTACAAACCAGAAGGTCAAGGGTTCGAGTCCCAGTGGGGTCAGGATTTTTAAACTGACCCAAATCTTGTGGTGACAATATGGCCCTGGCGTCGACTCAGCCTATAATGGAAATGAGTACCAGATGTTTGTTCTGGGGGTAAAGGCGGCCATTATGTAGGGCTGACATCAAGTGTGATTGTCTAGAAAAAGTGGAGCCTTAATCTCCTATTACCCCAAGGGTTCCTACAGCCTTTAGTGGGATCGCTTAACCTTTTGTTGTATTAAACCTTTTCTATCTATCTATCTTCAGGTTTTTTACAGCTGCTGCCATCTTCCCGTGCCAAACCTCCAAAACCTACGATCTTGGGCATCTTCAATGCTTAGCCCTCTTTCATGTATTACTATCTTCATCCTTTCCTTCCATGTAAACTTTGGTCTCCCTCTTTTCTTCTTTCTGCTTGGTTGCCACTGATATAGTAGTTTTAGCCATCACTCATCTTCCATTCTTAAAATATGTCCTAACCATTTTAATTCCTTCTCCTCAATTCTTTCAATTATGCTTTCTTCTGCTTCCATTATGTTTCTAATTTCCTTATTTGTGACATGTTCTAATTTTGACTTTCTGGCACTTCTGCGAAAATAATCCATTTCTAGAGCTATTAGTCTATTCTTGTAGTACTTATTTATTGTCCATACCTCACTACCATACACTGCAACAGATTCCACCAATGTTTTACCAATATATTTTTTTGTGTCTTTCCAAATATGCTTATCCCTCCATATGGGATTTAACGATGATATTATTTTGCTACTCAATTCAATTCTATGCTTTATGTTCTCTTTGCCTATACCTTGAATGTTATCCATAATTATTCCCAAATATTTAGTTTGTTTCACTTGCTTTATTTGAATTCTTCTTCCAATATTACATTTTACCTTTCATTGCTAATTATTGCCAAATATTCTGTTTTTTAAATTTACTGTGAGACCCCATGATTCATATGTGTTTTTATCATGAATTCCATATCAAATTTGTCTTGCGCTAAAACCAGTTGATCATCAGCAAATTGTAAGGTCAGCAAAAATCTGTTACCTATTGGTACACCATACTTTTGCAGCTTTGTTTCAATTTCATTAATATAAATTCTACATAAATATTAAATAAAATTGGAGATATACTGCACCCTTGTTTCAATTCCTTTGTAATTTTTATAGGATTAGATATTATATTTCCAATTTTAACATAAGCCGTGTTAACTTTATAAATATGTTTAATAATTTTAATTAGGTTTCTATCAATATTGTATTTCTCTAATACTTCCCATAATTTGTTCCTTGGAATTGAGTCATAAGCTTTTTCTAAATCTATCATTGGCAAATGGGTTTCTTCTCCAACTGCAGTCCGTTTTTCAATTAACTGTTGGATAACAAATGTATTATCAACACATGACCTCCCTGGTCTGAATCCATTTTGATCTTTTCCTAATTTTGTATTTAATATCTTTTTGTACCTTACTTTTTAATAAATTCGTAAATCTTCTATATCATGTGTTTGTTATACTTAGTCCTCTATAATTGTATGCTTCTCTTCTACCATCCTTCTTGTGTATTGGTACAATGTAGCTTATTTTCCATTCATCAGGAATCTTCTGTATTGCAATACACTTATTGAACAAGTCCCTCAATCTACATATTAAATTTTTTTGGACAATTTTTTAATTAACTCATTGGGTATGTTTCCTGGCCCTGGTGCCATTTTATTCTTTAGGGTTTGAATTTCTAATTCTAAACCTTTTCCAAACATACATTTTTTAGATGTCATATTACACATTTCTTGAAGCAATCCAGATTTATAGAATACACCAAATGTTTTTATTGGATTTAGATTAAGAAATATGCCTACTACGAGGGTGGATCAAATATAAACCGGAATTTGTATCTGGAGGCTCTGGTAGCGAACTGCAAAGGTTGCGGTTTGGAGGGGAAGTTGTTGGGGTGTCTGGAGTAGGGATCTTCATGTGTCGCACTCTGAAGAGTGGCTGCTTGCTTCAATATGCCATGAGCGAGCAAGAGGTGCACACGTCTGTTGCGCAATGCATTATTATTAAGTTTTTGGCGAAAGAAGGCATTCTGAAATTTTGAGAAGGCTCCATGCGCAGTTCGGGGAAGCAAACCTTTTGAAGACGCAGGTGTATGATTGGCGCAAAAAAAAATTTAGCGGGCCGGGATTCAGTGGAAAATGAGCCCCACCAAAGATGGCAATGAACAAGCATCATTGCAGACATAATTCCTGCTGTACGGGACCTTATTGAGGAGGATCGGAGTGTAACAATTTCTGAAATTGCTTCATGCGTTGGAATAAGCTTCGGAAGTGTTCAAGCCATCATCAGTGATGAACTCAAATTCTGAAAATTGTCTGCCAGGTGGGTTCCTCGGCTCCTCAGCCAGGAACAAAAAAATTTGCACCAGGAAGTGTCTCAGAGGCATCAGACTCGCTACGAGGAGGAAGGAGATGATTTTCTGAATCGCATTGTGACCTCTGATGAAACTTGGGTTCACCATTACACCCCAGAGTCAAAACGTTCCAGCATGGAGTGGCGAGAGCGAGGTGCGGCTGGACCAGTTAAGGCCAAAACACGCCTTTCTGCTGGAAAGGTCCTTGCAACTGTTTTTTTAGGACTCTGAAGGAGTTTTGCTAGTGGATTTCCTTCATGAACGACGAACAGTGAATGCAGATTACTACTACCGGCTTTTGGACGAGACAAAAGCAGCATATCGGAACAAGCGCTGCCGGAAACCGATCCGAAATATGATTGTGCTGCATGACAATGCAAGGCCACACACTGCTCGGTTGACACAAGAAAAACTGACGAAAATGCATTGGACACCTCTGGAACATCCTCCTTACAGTCCAGATTTGTCACCCTGTGACTACCATTTGTTTGGGCCACTGAAAGAAGACCTGGGAGGAAGGCAGTTTGGTGACAATGCAGCGGTAGAGGAGTTCGTGCACAACTGGCTGACTACACGTCATCCCTCATTCTTCAAGGACAGCATCAAAAAGTTGCCAACTCGATGGCAAAAGTGTGTTGGAAATGCAGGAGATTATGTAGAAAATTGAGTGGTGGTTTATTATTTTTTGTTAATTCAATAAAATTGTAAAAACTAAAACTAATTCTGGTTTATATTTGATTCACCCTCATAGTTAATACATATTTGCTGAAATCAAAATAATGCACTAAATTATAATATTAAATTAATATGCTTAACCTCAACAAAATAAAACTGGACAAATCACTTTAAGATTAGTCACTGGAGCAGTAAAATCAACTAACACTGCAACTATGAGAATGTTCACAGGCAACCCCTCAATTTCAAAATGAGATAGAAAAGAAATCCTGCATCATGCACACAAAATTAGCAGTGCTATCAAAAGCAATCCAACCTCAAAGCACAACACCCCAGATCTTAATCACCACAACCTTCCTTTCTCCACAAAACTAGTAATCTTTTCCAAAAACATAAATTAGATGCCAAAACTGAACCAACACTTCAAATACCAAGCCCATTAGATTACCAACTGTACAATGTAACCCTCTCAATAGACGAAATAATAAAGAAAAATAATACAAACCCATCAATAGCTAAACAAATGACCTTAGAAACTATTAGTACAAAGTTCCCAGAACCAGAGTGACTAAGAGTCTTCACAGATGGCTCCAAAACCAAGAGTGAAAATGCTGGCGCAGGAATCTACTCTCATCTGTTTAGTCAATATGTTGCAGTAGGCACAAACAATACAGCCTTCGATGGTGAAGTAAAAGCCATAGAAGTAGCACTCCAGAACCTCCTATTCTGAACAAAAATGTTTACAAAAGCTGTTATTCTGGCAGACTCTAAGGCCGCTATACAAGCAATAACCTCCAACCAAACACCAGAAAATGAAACCATCTTGGAATGCCGTAAACTTTTGAAATACCTCAACAACCAAAACAAATTAATAGCCTTCCAGTGGATACCCTCACACATCGGAATAGTTGGCAATGAAATAGCTGATAGACTTTCCAAAAAGGATACCAAAACACAGATAACAACCCACCTCAAATCGAACCTTCACAGAAAGATCGAAGAAATTAAGAAAGCATTACAAATGGAAAACCTGAAAGAAAACATTGCAACAGTCAGAGGGAAATCATGGGAAAAAATTGATGAGCTATACACAGAAATGAAATATAAAGGCCGCAAGGAAGCAGTAGCAAAATTCAGACTGATGTCAGGACACAACTGCCTGACTCACCACTTCCACAGAATACACGTTTTCCAATCCGACAGATGTCTCATATGCACAGACCCAGACCGGATCATGGACAAACACCACCTTCTAGTCTGTCCAGCTTTAAATCCAACTGCACAACACTCTAAGGACCTTGTTCGCTTGTACTGGGAAGCCAGAGAGAAAATGACTTAAGCGTCAAACCTCGCCATTAGAAAATAACAACAACAACAACTTTTGTCTAGACAACTAGAGATAATAAGGGCATTACTGTATATGCACAATCATTACTATACAGATTTCATGTAATGCAATATATGCCTATAGTTTCACGTTATGCAAAATGTACCAGCCTTTTATGCAGCCAAATAATTTTAATGCAATTCAAAATATAATATTCCAATGAGCTTATTATCTTAACTCAAAAACTTGTTTTTAACTTTTATTTTATTTTTATACAACAATTTTATTTTATTAACAGAGTTGGAAGAAGTCACCTTTAAGTTGGTACTTACACAGTAGAGCAAAGGGCAAAAAAATGTTTAATATTGAGTGGAGAACATATTTTTAATGACTCACCTCATACAAATTCAAATTTATTTGATTTAAGACCATTGGTTTCGAATGAATTTTTTATTCATCTTCAACTAAGTTGGAGTCATGAAAATAAACTGAAGATGAATGAAAAATTCATTCAAGACCAATGGTCTTCAAATAAATTTGAATTTGTATAAGGTGAGTCATTAAAAATATGTTTTCCACTCAATATGAATGATATTACCTCATTATGTTTACTTCCTAACATTAATTTTAATACCAAAAATTGTTTCATTACTGAGTTAACTTATATGTGCTCATTATGTTTCACTTATCACAGTTAAAATAGAATATGTTTCATGCACCTTCACAGTTATTAATCAACTGTCAGTTTTCTTGTATGTTATTTTTTCCTTCTTCTTTCTGGAAACATTTAAAATAATCTCATTATGAAGTTCTTTAAACAGCCACTAGAGAAGAGGAGGAAGCCCCCAATAAGAAAACCAACAGTCAACTAGAAGCAGAGGATTTGGGGACTGCCACACAAAACATTATCTAGGTAAATGAAGCACAATGAATGTCTATTAAATTCCTCAATTTCTCTTTAAAATTTCTTGTTTGAAAAAAAGACCAAAAGTACTGTAAAAATATTTTAATTTCAGTAATTTTGTAAGCAAATTTAAATTTCAACAAAATATTGAGATCCAGAATTACCTTTCATTTCATTTGGAGATGGTTTTACTTTTGGAGTCACATGAATGTTATAGCCTGCCAACAAGTTGGTTTGTGTGGCTAATTCCAGAGATTCTTGTAACTGAAACTTGTACTTAGATTCTGATTCATGATCTTTTATGAGATAATGCCAAGGATCTGTAAAAATAACACAATTATACTTGTATTACCATTTAGCTTATTTTATGGCAAAAAAATCTACTTATTTTATCCAATTTATACTTAATACATTACTTCTGTCTGAGAAAAATAACTAACACAAAAATATGAAAACAGAAATTTAAGCTGCAAAAATAATAATAATGTTTTACAAGCGTTTAAGAAAGATTCTGAAGATTAATATAAGTAAATACTAATAAAATTCATTGTTAAAACTGTTGAGGTGGAGAGTCATAAGATAAAATAAGTTAAAATATACCTTCTTAGGTAAGATCCATTGTCCTTAACTTATAAAATATGTATAATTTATGCCATAAGCCTTTCAGAACATCCGTTCCATCTTCAGCAGGTTCTTCTTCGCTACAATATCTAGTATGATGCTGTTGGTCCTAATGTGCTCTTGTCGTGACTAAAGCTTCTTCCTGACGATATTGTATAGTGGGTTGTTTAGTCTGGGAGTGCTTTCATTTAATAAAAGCTTGTTATCTATTTCCTTGATAATTTCCAAGTCTTCCAATATGTTGATTTTTCATATTTAAAGAGAAAAATTATACGCTCAGACCGGGACTTGAACCCGGGACCCTTGGTTTTCTAGTCCAAGTGCTCTACCATTTGAGCTACCTGAGCAAGTACCGATCTAAACGCAAATCTTTCTCTATATAAGTTGTAATTCCTGCCCCCCAAATGCTTTGAAGCCTTTGCTTCTATCTTTGCAAATGGCGGCTCCTATATTAATTTTTGTTGGATTTCCCTCTTTGTGTACTATTGTAAGGGTGTCTTCTATTGAGTTCATTCTATGACCGGCGTTTATTATGTGCTTAGCGTAATTAGACTTTCCATATGCGTATACGAAATCGTTACGATGTTATTTAAACCTTATGTTGAAGCTTCTTTTCGTTCTACCTATATAGAACTAGTCACAGTCTTTGCATGTTAATTTATATACACCCTTGCCATTAAATTTATTATGTTTTCTATTTTGTTACTTATTACATCCGTTAGTTTATTATTAGTTTTGTAGGCTATGTTAAAATTTTTATTTATTTTTCTCAATGTTTTGGCCAATTTTATGGCCTGTGTATGTTAGTGTAGTCCATGTATTATTAATATCTGTTTCTCTTTCCAGTTTTGTTGTTTTATTTATATTGGTTTTCCTCTTTTGTTTTTTTACAAGTTTATCTATAATTATGCTGTTGTATCCATTGTTTCTAGCCATTTTTTTTATGTACCATAATTCCTTATTGTAATTAATTTTGTTTAATGGCAATATTCTATTAATTAGGCTCTTGAATGTGCTAACAGATATTAATAATACATGGACTACACTAACATACACAGGCCACGAAACCATAAAATTGGCCAAAACATTGAGAAATATAAATAGAAATTTAAACATAGCCTACAAAACTAATAATAAACTAAATAATGTAATAAGTAACAAAATAGAAAAAACATAATAAATTTAATGGCAAGGGTGTATATAAATTAACATGCAGAGACTGTGACAAGTTCTATATAGGTAGAATGAAAAGAAGCTTCAACATAAGGCTTAATGAACATTGTAACAATTTCGTATATGCATATGGAAAGTCTAATTATGCTAAGCACATAATAAATGCCGGTCATAGAATGAACTCAATAGAAGACTCCCTTACAATAGTAAACAAAGAGGGAAATCCAACAAAAATCAACATATTGGAAGACCTGGAAATTATCAAGGAAATAGACAACAAGCTTTCAATAAATGAAAGCACTCCCAGACTAAACAACCCACTATACGATATCGTCAGGAAGATGCTTTAGTCACGACAACACCACATTAGGACCAACAGCATCATACTAGATATTGTAGCGAAGAAGAACCTGCTGAAGATGGAACGGATGAAAGGCTTACAGGCATAAATGATACATATTTTATAAGTGGAGGACGACGGATCTTACCTAAGAAGGTATATTTTAACTTATTTTATCTTATTAATATAAGTAATATTCACATAGGAGCCCATATCCAATAATGCTCCATTTAGACATAATAACAAAATTATTACATACCTACAAATTGACCTGACCGTTGACACTGAACGAGCCATTCAGGTGATACAATTGGTTTTCCACGTCCCATTACACAAAGAAATTTGTAAGTCCTTCTTACTTTATCTGTTACAAGAACAGTACCAGATTCTGGTGAATCAACCACACTCCCACCTGCAGAACATAACACTTTTCTTGATATCGTTGATTTCATGTAACATTTTTCTATTTTTCAATCTGTTGCCATTACAGCTTGAAGATGAAATTAAATTCAATGACAACTTTCATATATAATTGGAATTATTTAAGTACTATAGATCCCAATTGTCTAATATATACAATCCAAATCTGGATCTGATGTTTGAGAGTTCAAATGAAAAAAAGAATACCTTGAATTTAATAGAAAGTGCTTTATTATAAAAATACTAATTTCAGAAATTCCTTGTAATCTAAAGGTATTTGTTAAAAGATGCTCCTTAATATTGATATAAAAAATTATAAAATACATAATTAATTGTATAGTTAACAAAATTTGCACAATTAATAAAAATCATTCACATATAAAATAAATATTATGTTGAAATAGGATAAGTACACCTTGGTTTAGAACAAAAAGGTTCCAATATTAATCTGAGTTTTAAAAAAGGTAGTAAGCATTTAAGATGAGAAAATTATCATAAGTAATGCCACGAGTGATTTCCAAATTATCGATAAATTTACGACTCACGAAGTGAGTCTAGAGAATTTGGAAATCAAGAGTGGCATTTGTTAGGACTATTTAACAAATAAAATTAAGCTGTTTACTCACAAATCATTATTTAAATATAGTTATTTTAAAATATTTATATATTTAATGTAAACGGCGATGTTTGAAAACAAATGAGAAACAATTGGTATGCTTAATTTGTTCATCACTGCAACAAGATCATATTATTTATTGCCAAAGGAACGCAATATTGTAAGAATGCACTCTAGTGGAAATAAAATGAAACACATCAAACTGTATATTTACTCTATGATGTAAATATGACAATTATATTTTTCTGGAATGTTATTACCAGGGAAAAAATACATTTAATAAAGTGCAAACAGTGGTTTCTTTTTTTGGTGGTATAATCAATTGCTACAAATGTTTTCATATTAACTGCCATATGCGCTATGTGTTGACATTCATGCACTTGTACCGAAAGTACGATTTCGGTATGTTATACCTATGTACAGTTATCCTCCCTCTTCAGTGAGATTTATGAACTGTGCCAATTACCTTTCTCTTTGTGTTTACTCCCACTCACCTTCCTACCCCTTCCCTCTGCTCTGTCTGTAAGTGTGCAACTTCCCCTCTTCCTCGGAACACTCAAATATGTGAAGCAAGTTGTAAACAGGGTCATTCATTCAATTCATTCAGTTCCTTCATTATCGTCTGGTGGACGTCAGCTCGAGGAGAGCTGTGTTGTTTTGTGTTTGGTCCGGTAAGCCAGGGTAGGGTATCCGGGCTATGGACCCTAACCCTCGGCTGGACTAAAAAGGTATGCATGAGTGTTTGTATGAGTAAATATTGTTATTTTTGTTATTATTTCTGTTTTCTTTAAAGTTTGTAATGATCAAGAATAATTTATGTTTAAACATCTATTCATATTTCAACTTCAGGCTTATAATTGAAATGTTAAATTCTATTTTAAGTAAATAAGAATGTTTAATTACAGTACTTGTTAGCTATTCTGTTGCAGCCTTATATTTTTCCTATCTACAAACTTTCTCAAGGTTATATTAGCTCCCCTCTCCCTTCTAGCTTTCATGGTTGCAAATATTATACTGAGTAAAATACGAGTCATATGAATTACTACGGTGTGTTTAAGAATTCTTGTTAATAATTAATATATGTTATTAAATCTATATAGGAAAGATGAATCAATCTTTGCCTCTGATGGGCCCGGGTAAAGAACTATAGATAGCTCTTACGTTTATGAACTGGACGCTACAATTAGGGTAGCTAAATATATTAGTAGATTCTTTAGGCCAGTAAAGATCCAAATACGGTAACAGACTCTTTTAAATGCAGGGACCAGAAGGGTTGCAGACCGTGCACACTATATATACAATCTGGTAGCCGTATTTCTTAGAGGGTCAGTCACTGCAAAATAATTCTGTGACTTATTCAGGATGATAAAAAGGAGGTGCTTTCTTTATTATGATAAACTGTAGTTGGTAAATTCTAGGTGAAGCACGGCTGTGATTGGTTGTAAATCAATAATCATTGAAATGTGATTGGTCATTGACTCCCATTTGGGGCATGAGTTAAATAGTCTAAGATATCATTCTGTTACATGAAATATGAATATTGAATTCATTGAGAATAATTAATTAATTCATTAGAAAATTTTGTTGAAATAATTAACTATTAAATTTACTGTAAAAAATAAGATACTGGATCCATTGTATGAACATGGCTAGCAAGTGAAATACCTCAAAACATGTTATTGAAAACATACTCAAGATTGGTAAAAATATATATGACAGTGAAAGTCCAGACAAAAAGAGAGAGAGAGTTATTTTTCCTTCTACTTATTCAACTAAATATAAAAGCACATTAATTTTCATTTATTTAGGCATAGCAGTGCATGCTGGGTATTAGCTAGTAATAATAAAAACAATAAAATAATAATAATAATAATAATAATAATGTCAATATAAGAGAAAATAATTAATATTCATGTAATTTCTTCTATTAATATTTTACCAATTTTGAGAACTATGATAGATATCTTCTATTGAGGATATTATATTATATTCTCGATTATTTTATATGAATAATGTTTAAGAACACCACCCTTAATTATGCATATATTAGATACAAATAATTGCCATTATTGAAGTTTCAATACCATACCTAGCTGTTTGACAATTGCTTCTTGTTTTGCATTAGAAAATCCTGTGAACAGAACTTGATATGTTGTTTTAGATTTACGTGGTGTTGAACGCCGTGTTGGACTCTGGAAAAAAAAAAAAGTGTGTATATATATATATATGTGTGTTTAACTGAATGTTAGCAAATGATGTAAGATAATTTATTTACTTTATATTGAGTAAATAAATTTGAAATTTAAAATAAAATTTCCTATAATAGTTCAAAATAATTTTGATTTTATTTCAACCTCCCTTAATGGAATATATCTGTCACATACTATACTTTATAATTCTTATATTTGTTACATATCAAAGAAATGATTAAAGAAAGTGAAGTATAATGATGTAAAATACAACATAAAATTCCTAGAAAAATACAGAACTGTAAATGTTAAGTTAAAGAAATGTGGTATATCTGAAAAATTAAAAAAAAATGCTATACAGAATTCATACTTTTCAAACAAACATCATCATCATCATGAACAAATTCGTTTTAGGCCATGTGGCCTGTACGGTAAACCTAGCGAAGATGGTCTTGATCTTTCCACCGATGTTTTGGTCTTCCTTGGTCCCTATGTCCAGTTGGGGTATATTGGAATGCCAATTTTGGAAGTCTATTTCTTGCCATTCTTCTCAGATGATTTTTCCATTCTTGTTGGTATCTTTGGATATCTTCATTTAAACTTGCTACTCCAAGTTTTCCTCTGATAGTAGTGTTCCTTTGGTGATCCAGTCTATTAACTCCTAACAATGATCGTAAGAAGCGCATTTGGCTTACTTGAAGTTTATGAGAGTTTCTTTTATTTAAAATCCAAATTTCACTTCCGTATTTTAGAGCAGCTTTTGATGTGACGTTATGTAATCTTAGTTTTTGTCTCTGTTCTCATCTGTTTACCAAAATGTCTTCGTATTACCCCATTCATTTTATTATATTTTTGTAATTTTGAATCAATGTCACTCTTATACTCTGCAAATACACTTCCTAAGTAAGAGAAATCTGACACTTGTTCTATAATTTTTCCATCAATCTCAATTTTCACCCGTTGTATGTTTTTTCCACACATTGCCATTGTTTTGGATTTTGATGTGGAAATTTTCATATTATATTTGCTGGCAATTTTGAATAATTGATATGCTGCTATTTGTAAGCTATCTTCGGAATCTGATAATATTATTTGATCATCAGCATATAATATTGTTTGAATTATTTTATTCCTAGTTATTGAAATTCCACTGTTTACTGTTTGTTTCCATTCTTGCACTATTCTGTTAATATATATATTAAATAAGAGTGGAGATAGTCCACATCCTTGTCGAACACCTTTGCCTGTGTTTATGTGTTCTGTTATTTCTCCATCTGGTAATTTAATTTTGATTTTAGAATTTTGATATAAGCTTTGTATGGCTCGTATTACATGTGAGTGTATATGTTCTTCATGCAGTATCTGCCAAAGTTTATCTCGGTTTACATTATCATATGCCTTTTCATAATCTATAAATAGTATGTACAGTGGGAGATTAAATTCTCTCCTTTTTTCCATAATTTGTTGCAGGGTAATATTGCATCTATAGTGCTCCTCCCTTTTCTAAATCCACATTGTTCTTCTTCCAAAAATGTTTCAGTACTTACTGATAACTTATTTTTAATTATGTTGGCATATAATTTAGATGCAGTTGGGAGTAAGGTAATGCCTCGGTAGTTATCACATTTGTTTTTTCTGACCTTTTTTATGTATATTAATTACTAGACCCGTTTCCCAATCCGTTGGAATATTAAGACAATGCCAAATATTGTTAAAAAGTTCTAATAGTTTCTCTTTCAAGGCAGTTCCTCCATACTTAAAAAGTTCTAAATTTAAATCATCTAAACCTGGACTTTTCCTGTTCTTGGCCTTCTTTAAAAACTTCTTCTAGTTCGTCCATTGTTATGTCTGGTTTTTCTATTTCATTTTCACAAGTCAAATTCGAAGTAATTTTTTCAGTGTGAGTGTTCGGTTCTGACCAAAGATTTTTGTAGTAAGTAATCCAGTCTTGTTTTGGTATCAGATTAACATTAATTTTGTCTTTTGTTTCCATCTGTAATTTTTTGAATATTTTAAATCCCTGTCTTTGTGCTCCTGTAATATCACGTTCTAAGGATTTTACAAATTTATCCCAATCATCCCTTCTGTATTTTCTAGACAATTTACGAACCTTAGCTCTGAGTTTTTTATATTCTGTATAATGTTCCTCTTGTTTAGTTTGTAAATACACTTTATAGGCTTTTTTCTTTTGTTCAATATTTTCTTTTAATTCGGGATTCCAGGTTCGTAATCTCTTTTTGTTTTTGATTTGTTTATATCCGAGACTCTCATATGCTGCTTCCATGATTGCTTGTTTTAGATTTATCCAGTCCTCTTCAATATCGCCCGTGCTTGTTTTAAGTTTATTCTTTATTCTAGTTTGATATAATATTTGTGTACTTTGATCTTCCAATAAGTGAATTTTAAACTTTTTTGGTATCTTATTTTGTACTGTCTGCTTGTATTTTCTTGTGCTGATGTGTTTGTGATATAATTTTATTTTGCTTTCAAACAAACATAAACATCAGAAACCTTGACAATGACAGAGGAAGGTAAAAATCACAATTCAGGCAACAGAAAAGAAATACTGTATCTTACAAGGGACCTCTTGAGTGCAAGGTCGCATGTTCAATCTCTAGTAAGGCTCATTTGAAAGTGTTATGACAGGAAAAATATTAGCTGTTATTGACTTATCATGTGCATCAGGAGGATGACAGAAAATGAGTGTCTGGGAGGTGGAGAGATCAACCTTCTATGGGATGTATGTATTACACTTCACAAAATGGACACCGTTAACGTACAAGAAATGTTCAAAATAAACCATTAACTTACACCATGAACACTGAATGAAAAATGACACACCACAGTGATCAACTGATCACAAAGGTTCACACCATCAAGATCGAAGGCAAACTCCTTGGGATTTACAAACCGTTCAGGATATTCAGCTAGGTATCCACTCTTAAAGAATGCATATAGAATCATATTGGTGTAAAGGGGTGATGAGAACTGATGGAATGTAATGGCATGCAACCGAATGCGAAACAGTATGTGGTGGAACTTATTGTAAAACTGGCTATCCTTTAAGACGAAGCTGCAGATAGTGTGATAATATGTTTTATAGGTATGGAAAACGAACATCCAGAGGCTGAATTTGTCCAGTGGTTCCAGGTGGTATGAATTGCAATGTCACACACTTTTCAGGAGTGATAGTTTGTGATATGATTTTTATACACAGATCAGGAATCAAGCAAAAGCAAGTTATTTTGACCTGCTATTGGGCAAAAGCAGTGCTCATACCATAGTTGTAGTACTCTTACACCCATTTCCCACTCTTGCTTACTGTGACATAAATATTCCCTATTGCCCTTGCAAGATCACTCACACGAGAAAGAATCTTAGGGGGCAGAGCACCTCCAATTTCTTGCAGCACAATAAATAATTTTCCAGCTAATTTACTATCCAGATTAACAGTCGGCATAATTGTATACGCAAAGGAAGAGACTGAACAAGCAATAAAGAGATTGAACAATAATAGATCCCCTGGATCTGACAACATACCTGGGGAATGCATTAAAATGGGAGGTATAAATCTAACAAACCAGATTCACAGAATTATAAATTTGGTATGTCAAATGGAAAGATGCCTAATGACTGAAAAAATGGCATAATATGCCCCATTTTTAAGAAAGGGGATATGTATAGTTGCAAAAACTATAGAGGAATATCACTCTTGAACACAACCTATAAGATATTTTCAAGAATATTAAGTGAAAGGGTGAAGCCCTATATGGAAAAAATTATAGGACAGTGCCAATGTACCAATGTGGGTTCAGAGGGAACAATACTACAACTGATCAAGTACACTCAGTTCGTCAAATGTTGCAGAAAACTATGGAATACTACATCAGTACATTTCACCTCTTCATTGGTTTCAAATCTGCATACGACACTATTAGGATAGAAGCAGTGATCCAGGCATTGATTGAATTTGGCATACCCAAAAAACTGGTTAGGTTAATAAATATGACAATGACAATAATTAGAAGTATGGTTAAAATCAAGAATGAACTATCCGAACCATTTCAGACACAAACAGGCCTGAGACAAGGAGATAGCTTATCATGCAAGCTGTTCAACATTGCACTTGAGAAGGTACTGAGAGATGCCAAAGTTAATATCAATGGCACAATATATAGTAAATCCATCCAGATAATGGCATATGCTGATGATATAGTTATTTGGCCAGACCATGAAATCTATAATGGAAGCAGCAGAATCTATGGGACTCAAAATTAATGAAGAAAAAACAAAATTTATGCAGATCTCCAGTAGACCTGTAGCTAAAGACCGACTAGAAATAGACAAATATAAATTTCAAATTGTACATAAATTCAAATATCTGGGCACTATAATCACTGATGACAATAATATTTATAAGGAAGTAAGGAGCAAGCTTCTCCAAGCCAACAGATGCTATTATGCACTTAAGGACCAATTTAAATCACACATTCTAAGTCTGGATGCAAAATTTAAAATTTATAAAACCATACTGAGACCAGTTGCTATTTATGGCAGTGAATGCTGGACACTTAGCACAGAGAATGGAGAAAAGACTGAGAATCTCTGAAAGGAAAATCCTGAGGAAGATCCTGGGAGCTATAAATGATCATGGAATATGGCAGATAAGATATAACAATGAAATCTACAATTTGTATTCAGACCCAGATATTGTAAATGTTATTAAAATTGGCAGACTGAGATGGGTGGGTCATATAATGAGAATGGAGGCGGAGAATACCACTAGAAAGCTTACACTACAGAGACTAGATGGAGGAAGAAGAAGAGGAAGACTGAAGCTGAGATGGATGGATGGAATAGAGGAGGACCTCTGAAAGCTCGGGATCCGGGGATGGAAAAGGAGGACGTTGGACAGGGATGCATGGAAGAGTGTCCTAACAGCAGCCAGGGCTCATAAAGGGCTGTAGAGCTGGAAGAAGAAGAAGATAATTGTATACGAATGTGTTAAGGCATTGATGTTAGTTGATCTTGATACAACTCTCTTGGTACCTCTAATTTTCAGGGTTCCTATCTTATGCATTTTATCTTCAAATCCCAATTGGTCGGAGTTGAAAACAAATTGTTTATTGAACGATGGGATAAGTTTGTTTATATTATCTACACATTTTTGGGCTGGTTCTGCAGTTTGCTGTGCATCATCTAGTTGATTCTTCGTTTGAAATTTCATTATCTTACGTCTTCCAACTCTTTAGCACTGCTTGAAATTATGCAACCATCCACTATTTACCTTGAAATCACTGTAATCTATGTTTTTTTTGTAAGCCCATGTTTCCCTAAACAGAGATTTAGGCGATCTCCCCCAACAGGGAAGAATTTTAACCATATTAATTTAGTTACACTTGTTTTAGTATAGATGTCATTTTTTAGTGGTCCGTGGTCAGCGTTCCGCCTCATACTGACATCTAGGAAACCAAGGTAGTACTAGGACGGGAAAATTCGGTAAATTTTGCTTACAGGCCTTTTCATTCAGGCTTAAGGATTTTTTATGAGCCTGAAAATCTTCAGACTCGGGACCCACGGCTTAAAGGCCCTCCCGGAGGACTTGCTCCCTGAATTTTTCCATCCTAAAAAATCCATCGACCCCGGCCAGGTTTGAAATTGCGACCCTCGGGACCAGAGGCAAGGAGCATAACCACTAGTCACCGCGGCCGAATTGTAATCTATGTCTTGTGCAATTTGATGTCCATAACATAGTAGCTCACTATCATGTACATCCTGTAAATTGTATCGAGCATCCTTGAAACACACAAACACCTTGTAACAAGTACATCTTGTCTTCCTTTGAATATCCATAGTTTTTCTTATGCATTACATGGTCATATTGCTGCATAATTTGTTAATATTGCTGTTCATAATTTTTTTTACTATGCTATGGATGATCACCTGTGTTCATAATTATGTTTAGTACCTGCTCCTTGGGCAACGATTGCCCTTTACTATGTTTCACTGGAGACAGGATTTTGTGGCTGCCTGTCTGACAAGGATGATGAACTACATGGATCGACACCTGTTTCAATATCACTTCCACTATTAAGCATGAATCATCATCATTGTATTTCTCATATATATTGTCCACACAGTCGAGAGTATATGACACCACACATTCCACTGACTCATCTTACAGAAATGCTAATATTTCATCTGCCACTTCTTTCTCACTCTGTAAAATCCCTTGGGTTCCTTTCTGATTTAATTTCAACTTTAGCAAGTGTTGTAGATATAATGTAATGTTTGCTTTTGAACTTTTATAGGAAAAAATCACCATGAGGTTTAATTTAAGATTAAATTAAAATACTTTACACCTCACGTCATATCCAGTCTTCTAATTATACTGCAGTTTCAAAGCCTTAGCAGCTTCATCTTCAGTAATATCTCGTCGACTGATGTTATGTTGATCAGAAGAACTACTTCTTCTTCCCTCTGTTGGTGGACCAATAAGCCTCTGGATCCAATCAGAATTCACGGGAATTTCGAAGTTCATAAGTTTTTTCTTGTTTTTTTGAATGTGGATTTTTTTCCAAATCGTGAGTTCTTTTTGTTTTTCTATTTGTTTAATTAAACTGGCTTTTGCTTCAATTAGATGTTTTTCAGACCAAGCATGAGCAGCTCTGCTGATTTTTCCACTTCACCATTTTTGAGATATCTAAGATATTCTTTCACCCTTGTTTACAAATTTCTTTTTGTTTTTCCTATGTAAATTTTGTCACAATCTCTACATTTGATCTGATAAATTTCTGATTTTTCCTCTTCATTTTTTTCATTTTTATTGGTTTTCTTCTTCTTCTTCCTTCCAAGTATTAGGCCAAGGCCTGTTATGATCCTACAGAAAATTTTCCCTCCAGCATTTCATAGAACGCTCAGAGATATTTGCTTTGGTCGTCATAAGTTCGATCCTTCCGGGAAATTCTCGTATAAGACTTGAAAGCATAATAATAGTCCCTTCGATTGGTTGCTGGCCAAAGGAAGGCAAGACCAGTGATGGGGCTGTCATCTTATAGCCTCTGGTTAGGCTTTTCTGGAGAAGAAAAGAAAATAAAGGAAAGAAGAAATGGAAGAAAGGAAAGACTCCCTAGCCCTTGGGAGCCCTAATAGCATTGGGGTCAAAAAAACAAAGAGTTAACCAAGAGAGGTTAGATAGCAAAGTTAAAAGAGTCTGGTATAAGTAAGTGCAAAAAGGAAGAAATACCAGATCGGTTAAAGATAAAAGTAAGGAGCAAAACACAAGTAAGTGGAAGCAATGTTTTGCTCAGCTAGGGCACCTTGTGGTCGCCATCCACATATCCCCTAGATGGGGACCCGAGGGGTTTATTGGTTTTAATTATCCTATTTAGGCTGTATTCATTCTTCGGTGCCAATCTTATATTAAGCTTTTTGAAAATTTTTGAAACTTTGGTGTTTCTTGAATTTTATTTTTTCTTCTGTTTGTTTTATAATGTAAGTAAAGTGATCCCACAACAGGCCCGGAGGCCCTTGGGGTAGTAGGAGGTTAAGGCTCCCACTTTTTCTTGACAATCGGCACTTTATGTCAGCTGGGTTGTCAGCCCTGCATGACGGCCGCCTTTACCCCCAGAACAAGCATATGGTACTCATTTCCGTTGCAGGCTGAGTTGACCCCAGGGCCATAGTGCCGCCAGAGGGTTTGGGTCAGTTTAAAAATCCTGACCCCAACGGGACTTGAACCCTCGACCCTCCGACCTGTAGCTAGTGCCTTAACCACTATGCTACGGCGTGCCCCCATGCTTTTAATAGTTAATTTTTGTCTTTTAAATTTATTTATTTTCTTATAAACCATATATTTTTTCTCAAAGCCGTTTTCTGTTAAAGCTTTGGGATTCAACCATTTTGCTCACAAAAAGGAGTGTTCAATAGTTTTGACACAAAGATTAGTAAATATACCTATAAAGGTAAAGGTAAAGTGATCCCACTACAGGCCTCAGGAGGCCCTTGGGGTAGTAGGAGGTTAAGGCTCCCACTTTTTCTTGACAATCGGCACTTGATGTCAGCCGGGTTGTCAGCCCTGCGTGACGGCCGCCTTTACCCCAGAACAAGCGTCTGGTGCTAATTTCAGTTAGAGGCTGAGTCGACCCCAGGGCCATAGTGCCGCCAGAAGGTTTGGGTCAGTTTAAAAATCCTGACCCCACCGGGACTCGAACCCTCGACCTTCCGGCTTGTAGCGCAGTGCCTTAACCACTACGCTACGGCGTGCCCTAAGCAAAAAAAAATATGAAAAAGAAAAAGAATACATAATTAATGTTGCAACAGGAAATGGCTTTGAAGAAAATATGGTATACAAGAAAATAAATTAATTTACATAGGAAAAACAAAAAAAAAAACAAATTTGAAAACAAGGGTGAAGAACATCTTAGAAATGACAAAAATGGTGAAGTGGAAAAGTCAGCAGTAGCTGCTCATGCTTGGTCCGAAAAACATCTAATTGAATCAAATGCCAGTCTAATTAAACAAACAGAAAAACAAAAAGAACTCACGGTTTGGGAAAAAATCCACATTCAAAAAAACAAGAAATTCTCGTAGATTCTGACTGGATCCGGATGTTTATCGGCCCACCAACAGAGGGAAGAAGAAGTAGTTCTTGTTATTGACATAACATCAGTCGATGAGATATTACTGAAGATGAAGCTGCCAAGGCTTCGAAACTGCAGTATAATTAGAAGATTGGATATGAGATGAGGTATGAAGTATTTTAATTTAATCTTAATGTTTGCTTTCTTTATCGTTGTCATTGCTCTCCTATATATCAACACCACTGGCACTGTAGTGAGTTACTCATCAACTAAACAATTCAACTACACTCCATACTGTGCTCACCATTGGATACCTCCAGTCCCACCCCCTGTTGCCATTAGTAGCCAATATTGGCCGTTTGCACCTTGCACTCAAGGGGTTCCTTGTTAGAAGTAACCATATACAGGTTTATCAATACATACTTTTATAACTTTTGTTGTATCTGATTCCAATAAAAAATTCTTTCATATATGATTTTCAGCTATCTTTGCATTTATGAAAAAGCAAGCAACAATGACTATAATTAATGTGCAAAAATGCTCGAGGTGGACCTGCTAATCCAAGTAACCCAAATCAAGGTTGTGGTATAGAATCCCTTCGGCGATTTGGGTCAGAGAACTGATGGAAAGAGGGGGTCCTTTCTCTGGGATGATAAGAGACCCATGCTCGGGGAAACAAGAGTAAGTCCACAACGACAACTAATTTTTAATAGGTTGGCAGAAGTGGCAACCTTCTGGATGGGGTTAGTACATCCAGGAGCTGGACCTAAAGCTTCGAGGTGGCAGCCCCACCAATGGTCTACTCTGCATAGTGTTGGTACCACGATCAGAGGAAAACACATTACTCGTATTCTCACAATGAAAACTCGTACGAACTTACGGAACAGGCAACTCTTGCTAAACCAGGATGTGAAGAAGTAGAAGAAGAAATGGGGATATACAATATACAGTTTTCTATTAATGTGCAAAAATGGGGATATACAATATACAGTTTTATACATTCTTGGACTGGCTGAAACAAAATCTGTGGAACACGTAAATTAAATCTTCACCATTTTGTTTGACCATTTTATTCGCTTCTATGTGTGCATTGTTTATGGGACAAATAGTTATGAGTACCGTAGAGAAAGGATGGTACAATGTTTAAGTAAATGGAATGTTATTTCTTTCCCAATCTAAAAAATGCATAATATCAAAGTAATATTGCTACATTTCACAATAAGCAGTGAGCATTTTTTTTTATCTTAGAAAACTTAATGTAATATATTTTCATTTGAATGAAGGTAAACGAATAGACTAATAGCTCTAGAAATGGATTATTTACACAGAAGTGCCAGAAAGTCAAAATTAGGACATGTCACAAATAAGGAAATTGGAAACATAATGGAAGCAGAAGAAAGCACAATTGAAAGAATTGAGGAGAAGGAATTAAAATGGTTAGGACATATTTTAAGAATGGAAGATAAGCGATGGCCGAAACTACTATATCAATGGCACATGAGCAGAAAGAAGAAAAGAGGGAGACCAAATTTAAAATGGAAGGAAAGCATGAAGATAATGCAAGCAAGAGGGCTAAGCATTGAAGATGACCAAGTCGTAGGCTTTGGATGTTTGGCATGGGAAGATGGCAGCAGCTGTAAAAACCCGAAGATAGATAGATAGATGAAGGTAAACATTTTAACAATACTTATACTATTGCAATCTTAACTTTCAGCACGTGAAAAAGCACAGCTAATGGAGTGTCTGTGAGAAATGTGGAAAAGATTCATACTCTCTTATGTAATAACTAATTATTCTGGAAAAGTACAATCAGCATGCCAGTGTAGAACTCAGCATTCATATGTCCAACACTCATTACGTATCCATAAATGATGTGTCCATGGCAGTGGCTGAGGGTCCATGAGCTAACATTTTCAAAAGTTAGAATTAAACTCTTTGATATTTAATTAAAACAAAGCATAATACCAGAATGAGATACAACAATGCATTGACAGTAGTCTAAGTGTTGTAAACAATAGTAACTCAATAATATATATTGTATGCTTTGCGTATATACTGTAGCATTCCAATAAAATACAAAGTGAGTGGAGAACATATTTTAATCGACTCACCTCATACATTTTCAAACTTCTTTGATACCGACGGTTTCACACAAAATCATGTCCTTCTTCAGTCATGGCTTCCACTGATGAAATTCCGTGATTGTTGATTTCTTTAGTGACATCACTTCTTGTGCTGCCATCTTTCATTGGGATTATAAACTTTGTAATTAAATTTTTATCCACCGGAATATCGAAATTCATAGATCGATATTTATTCTTCTGAATGAATATCATTTCCCAAATTGTCAATTCCAATGGTTTATCCAATTGTTTCAAAAGTTTCGCTTCTTTTTCAATTTTATGATGTTCTAGTAAACTATGTGCAACAATTGCTGATTTTTCATTTTCACAATTTTTAATATTTCTAAAATGTTCTTTAGTGCGTGTTTCCAAATTCCTTTTTGTTTTTCCTATGTATACTTTGCTACGATCATTACAATTAATTTGGTATATTCCAGATTTCTTACTGTCTGGAATGTTGATTTTTTATTAGTATTTAGAAGTTTTTCCAGACTAAATTTATTTATTGGTGCCAAAGTAATGTTGTATTTGTCAAATATTTTTTTGAAATTTCCCATGTACTATTGGATGGTAAGTAATTTTCTTGAAATTCTTCTTTTCTTTACTAACAATTTGTAGGTAGAGCATTCTTTAAGTTGTTTTATATTTCTGAATTTCTTTAACTTGTTAGATATTATACTCTTATTAAAACCATTTAATCTGGCTATATTTAGGATATTCTCATATTCTTTCTTAAAATTTTCTCCTTTTAATGGGACCTTTATCAATCTATATAAGAGGCTATTAAATATTGCATGTTTATGTGCCAGAGGATTGAAACCCGTTGATTTGATATAATTATCAGTATGTGTACCCTTCCTATATACATCAAATTCAATTTTTTGAGCTTTTTCATTTCTAATTATGTATAAATCCAAAAACGTAACTTTGTTTTCAATTTCTGATTCTATGGTAAATTTAATTGATACATCTTGTAGATTAAGTAATTTCAATGCATCATCGACATGTTTAAAATTTCATCAATATTTTTTTCGATAATAAATTTTAAAGAAATTTTAAGAAAGAATATCCTAAATATAGCCAGATTAAATGGTTTTAATAAGAGTATAATATCTAACAAGTTAAAGAAATTCAGAAAGATAAAACAACTTAAAGAATGCTCTACCCTACAAATTGTTAGAAAAGAAAAGAAGAATTTCAAGAAAATTACTTACCATCCAATAGTATATGGGAAATTTAAAAAAAATATTTGACAAATACAACATTACTTTGGCACCAATAAATAAATTTAGTCTGGAAAAACTTCTAAATACTAATAAAAAATCAACATTCCAGACAGTAAGAAATCTGGAATTTATCAAATTAATTGTAATGATTGTAGCAAAGTATACATAGGAAAAACAAAAAGGAATTTGGAAACACACACTAAAGAACATTTTAGAAATATTAAAAATTGTGAAATTGAAAAATCAGCAATTGCTGCACATAGTTTACTAGAACATCATAAAATTGAAAAAGAAGCAAAACTTTTGAAACAATTGGATAAACCGTTGGAATTGACAATTTGGGAAATGATATTCATTCAGAAGAATAAATATCGATCTATGAATTTCGATATTCCGGTGGATAAAAATTTAATTACAAAGTTTATAATCCCAACGAAAGATGGCAGCACAAGAAGTGATGTCACTAAAGAAATCAACAATCACGGAATTTCATCAGTGGAAGCCATGACTGAAGAACATGATTTTGTGTGAAACCGTCGGTATCAAAGAAGTTTGAAAATGTATGAGGTGAGTCGATTAAAATATGTTCTCCACTCACTATTAATGATATAACCTCATAATGTTTACTTCCCAATATTAATTTAAAAATACAAAGTGCTTCAAAGTTTTCAAAGCCCCACACTGTTAGCCGGCATCCTGAGGTTTATATGGAATGAGACCTTGAAAATTAGTTGCACAGGTGCATTCAAGCTGATCGGTAGTACATCATGCTGCATTTCAAGCCAAGTAGCAGGCTGCCCAATGCTACTCTATAGCTGCTCTGTTAGCACTCCATAAACAGCTAACAGTGAGGTTTCAGTTGCTCCGAGTAAGTCCTGTGTACACGTAGTGCTTCTGAGAGTATCAAATACAATTATTAAACCACTAAACACTCACACTGAAAAAATTACTTCGAATTTGACTTGTGAAAATGAAATAGAAAAACCAGACATAACAATGGACGAACTAGAAGAAGTTTTAAAGAAGGCCAAGAACACGAAAAGTCCAGGTTTAGATGATTTAAATTTAGAACTTTTTAAGTATGGAGGAACTGCCTTGAAAGAGAAACTATTAGAACTTTTTAACAATATTTGGCATTGTCTTAATATTCCAACGGATTGGGAAACGGGTCTAGTAATTAATATACATAAAAAAGGTCAGAAAAACAAATGTGATAACTACCGAGGCATTACCTTACTCCCAACTGCATCTAAATTATATGCCAACATAATTAAAAATAAGTTATCAGTAAGCACTGAAACATTTTTGGAAGAAGAACAATGTGGATTTAGAAAAGGGAGGAGCACTATAGATGCAATATTTACCCTGCAACAAATTATGGAAAAAAGGAGAGAATTTAATCTCCAACTGTACATACTATTTATAGATTATGAAAAGGCATATGATAATGTAAACCGAGATAAACTTTGGCAGATACTGCATGAAGAACATATACACTCACATGTAATACGAGCCATACAAAGCTTATATCAAAATTCTAAAATCAAAATTAAATTACCAGATGGAGAAATAACAGAACACATAAACACAGGCAAAGGTGTTCGACAAGGATGTGGACTATCTCCACTCTTATTTAATATATATATTAACAGAATAGTGCAAGAATGGAAACAAACAGTAAACAGTGGAATTTCAATAACTAGGAATAAAATAATTCAAACAATATTATATGCTGATGATCAAATAATATTATCAGATTCCGAAGATAGCTTACAAATAGCAGCATATCAATTATTCAAAATTGTCAGCAAATATAATATGAAAATTTCCACATCAAAATCCAAAACAATGGCAATGTGTGGAAAAAACATACAACGGGTGAAAATTGAGATTGATGGAAAAATTATAGAACAAGTGTCAGATTTCTCTTACTTAGGAAGTGTATTTGCAGAGTATAAGAGTGACATTGATTCAAAATTACAAAAATATAATAAAATGAATGGGGTAATACGAAGACATTTTGGTAAACAGATGAGGACAGAGACAAAACTAAGATTACATAACGTCACATCAAAAGCTGCTCTAAAATACGGAAGTGAAATTTGGATTTTAAATAAAAGAAACTCTCATAAACTTCAAGTAAGCCAAATGCGCTTCTTACGATCATTGTTAGGAGTTAATAGACTGGATCACCAAAGGAACACTACTATCAGAGGAAAACTTGGAGTAGCAAGTTTAAATGAAGATATACAAAGATACCAACAAGAATGGAAAAATCATCTGAGAAGAATGGCAAGAAATAGACTTCCAAAATTGGCTTTCCAATATACCCCAACTGGACATAGGGACCAAGGAAGACCAAAACATCGGTGGAAAGATCAAGACCATCTTCGCTAGGTTTACCGTACAGGCCACATGGCCTAAAACGAATTTGTTCATGATGATGATAAATATTATCATGGGAGAGTCTTGACTTGATAAGGCATCCCTTTTCCTGCTAAAGCTTTGTTGAAAAGAAAAAAAGTTATAAACCAACTCCCAATTTAAATATCAACATAAGTCAAACAAAAACAAAAGTGTATTGTTTAATGAGATCATGAAGGTTGGTATGAACATGACATATGGCTGCAGGAAGTCATGTTCCCTTTACTGTTAGCCCTGCCTTCTATTTTCAATGGAGAAAGATGTTTGGATAACAAAGGAGGTTTCTGATATATAAAGTTTTCATGTTCTGAAAAACATCATGAAATACATAAAGCCCATACTAACTGTGAAATAGTGTTACATAAGTTTGTAAATACTAGAATTAAAGAGTCCCGAAGCTGGGGTATCAAAACTAATATGGATAAGCATAATGAAAACGTAAAAGCAAAACAAGTGCATTGTTAGCTGCCTAATAGACACTGTTTTCTTAGCTGAACAATAGCTGCCATTTAGGTAGGGCCTAATTATATTGAATTGTTGCACTATAGATGAGAAATTATGAAATGATTTGGAAATTTCTACTGTATTCGTTGGTACATCACATGATGTTCAAAATGGCTTAATATATTCTATATCCGCTACTTTATTCAATAAAATAAAACAAGATATCTTCCTTAGTATCTCTAATAGAAGACAAGTATAGAGCTCACTTATAAAGCTCTAGAAACCAGCTGCAAGTGGAGATGAATATCTTTGTTTTAAAATCATGCATTTATATATTTAATTAACTATTAATATATCCAATTATACCCCCTTCCATTTCCTAAGCACTATACCTATAGTAGTTCATTACATTTGATACTCCTAACATTGTATATAGTTCTTTTTTAGAAGCTCATTTAGTTATTAGAAATAATATAATAAACACAACATTATATCCATATTACTATGAATAAAACGATGGCTAACACTTGTTGAAATTCCACACACTGCCACTGGTCCATGGACCTATAAGATTCATTTACAACAGCAAATCTATTCTGAGGACAAATGCAAAAAAAACAGATATTTGCTGTAAATGTTTTGAATAAAATTGAAGCAGACACTGTTTTCCTGGATAAACTATGTTTTCCAGATGAAGTAACTTTCCATGTATGGTGAAAATTAACATATAAAACCCCACACCAATCTATGTTCCAGGTGTGAGAATTTTTGAATGAAGAATTTCCCCATATATGACCCTGTCACTTTTTCTTATGTGGTTTTGTGAAGAGCTAAGCATAAGCATAACTGTGGAGAATTTGTGATAAAAGATTTATTAGGCCATCAACATCACACCTGAATATTTGGATGGAGGTAGAATGTAAGTTGGACAAACACTGAGTCACTGGGAGTAAATATAACAACATTTTTTTAATAATAAGAATTAGATGAATCGTGGTTTCTTCTTATCTCATACTTCTATGTTTTTTTAAACACAGCACTGCAGTATCGGCGACCTATCGTCAGCTGTTTTCAATATTGCCAATTTTTTCTTTGCCGGTAATTATCCAAACTGCCATCTGTTGTATTTATGAAGAACTTTGTAATCAAGCTTGGTTCGTCTGGAATCTCGAAGTTCATGGTTCTAGTATGGTAGAATATATATTTTTTCCCAAACTGTTAAATCCAAAGGTTTAGATAGATATTTCAAAAGTTTTACTTCTTTTTCAATCCTATGATGCTCTAATAAACTATGAGCTGCTATAGCTATATATCAAATTGATTGCAACAAGATATATATAGGAAAAACAAAAAGGAACTTGGAAACTCGTAAAAAAGAACACTTCAGAAACATAAAGAATGGAGAAATTGAAAAATCAGCTATAGCAGCTCATAGTTTATTAGAGCATCATAGGATTGAAAAAGAAGCAAAACTTTTGAAACATCTATCTAAACCTTTGGATTTAACAGTTTGGGAAAAAATATATATTCAAAAAAACCATACCAGAACCATGAACTTTGAGATTCCGGACAAACCGAGCTTGATTATGAAGTTCTTCAAAAATACAACAGATGGCAGTTTGGTTAATTACCGGCAAAAGAAAAAATTGACAGTCGTGAAAACAGCTGACGATGGGCCGCCGATACTGCAGTGCTGTGTTTAAAAAAACATAGAAGTAAAAAGAGGTAAGAAGAAATCACGATTCATTTAATTCTTATTAATTGAACCTTCATAATGTTAAAAATTCCCAAATTTAATATATAAATTTTTTGAATATATCATAAATGGGATGTTGTTCTTTATCAGACAATATCTGTTTTTTATTATTAATTATGACTTATTTTAAAATGTATACTCTCTTAAAATATTGAACCTACATTTGGACTCTTTCTAAATTATAGAAAACAAGAAGAAACAGAATTCAAAATGAAGAATAAAACATACTTTGCAGAATGTAAAATGACAAGATACATTAGAAGAAAATATTAAAGATTTGGGTATTTAAGAATCAAATGAACGGTGAATTCTTCTTTCCTCAAATATCTATGTTTTTTTAACATGGAACTGCAGTATTGGGAAACATGTCATTCTCATCTTCAGCTGTTTTCATGTATCTCAATTTTTTATTATGCTAGTAATTTTCTAAACTGCCATCTGGTGTACTTTTGAATAACTTTATAATCAAACTTGGTTCGCCTGGAATCTTAAAGTTTATGGTTCTAGTATGGTTTTTATGAATGTATATTGTTTCCCAAACTGTTAATTCCAAAGGTTTAGATAGATGTTTCAAAAGTTTTGCTTTGTTTTCAATTCTATGATTATCTAATAAACTATGTGCTGCTATTGCTGATTTTTCAATTTCACCATTTTTTATGTTTCTAAAGTGTTCTTTTTTGCGAGTGTCTAAATTCTTTTGTTTTTCCTATATATACATACTAGAAGTCCCGGCCACACGTTGCTGTGGCTAAGGTATACGTTAAAAATTTAAATTAAGTTGCTGTCTTTCAGCCAGATTACTTAAATCTAATACTTACACACAAAATTAATAATAATGAAAATAAAATAAACACTGAACACACTTAAATTATGAAATAATCAATATTTGTAATTCATTAAATTAATGTTGAGAAGTTAAAGCTATTACTACAATAGAAATAAGTAAATTAATTAACACAATTAAATAATTGTAAATCAATGGTAAAAAGAAATTTTTTTGCCTGAACCGGGAATCGAACCCCGAACCTTTAGCTTTCCGTGCTAATGCTCAGACCACTGAGCTAATCCAGGCTTCATTCCCATCCAAGCAGAAAGGTAAAGGAAGGATTTCTGCTTGGATGGGAATGAAGCCTGGATTAGCTCAGTGGTCTGAGCATTGGCACAGCAAGCTAAAGGTTCGGGGTTTGATTCCCGGTTCAGGCAAACATTTTTCTCTTTACCATTGATTTACAATAATTTAATTGTGTTAATTAATTTACTTATTTCTATCATTGTAATAGCTTTAGCTTCTCAATATTAATTTAATAAATAATGCTATAGCTGTGTGGAGTTGATGTCCCAACTCCTTTCAAAAAACATTAAACTGAAAATATATAAAACTATTATTCTACCAATTATATTATATGGATGCGAAACATGGACTCTTACTTTAAGGGAGGAAAGGAGATTACGAGTATTTGAGAATAAAGTTCTTAGGAAAATTTTTGGACCAAAGAGAGATGAGCAGACAGGTGAATGGAGAAGACTACATAACAATGAACTACATGGTCTTTATAGGAAGCCAGATATAATAAGAACAGTTAAGTCTCGAAGATTGCGATGGGCAGGACATGTTGCGCGTATGGGGAATGAAAGATGTGCATGGAAACTTCTTCTAGGAAAGCCAGAAGGAAAACACCCAGTTGGTAGACCAAGAATGAGGTGGGAGAACAACATTAACTATGATTTGAGGGAAGTAGATTATACAGGGAATGATTGGAAAGCATTAGCTCAGGATAGGGATGTATGGAGAGCTTATGTCCGCGCGGCCATGAACCTACGGGTTCGATAGTGCCAGTGAGTAAGTAAGTATAGCTGTGTGGAGTCCCTTCATGTCTTCTTCAGGTAGAAGCCATTCATTGTGTATTTGTGAATGATGATTCATTGCAATTGAATGTGGGACCAATAGAGTAAGGTAAAGGAAGGATTTCTGCTTGGATGGGAATGAAACCTGGATTAGCTCAGTGGTCTGAGCATTAGCACGGAAAGCTAAAGGCTTAGGGTTCGATTCCCAGTTCAGGCAAAAATTTTTCTCTTTACCATTGATTTGTAATTCAATTGAAATTTGCAGTTGCAACAAAAAACACAGCCATCTGGATCTCTCTCTGTTAAATAATAAACCAATTACCTTACACCGCCATCTGTTAGAATCGTATGGAACTCACAGATAATTATAACTCTTCGTTAAATAATAAACAAATAATTTGCAATAAAAAAATAATGTGACTATAAATTTAGTTATAAAATACCCTAAGTCTCAAGTTGGATCAAACTGCACACAGTGTGCAAAATTTTATGTAGTTATCAGTATGAGTGTCTTTCCTATAAATATTAAATTCAATTAAATTATTTTGAGTCTGTAAAATCTTACCTCAATATTATGATGCTGAAGATGATTAGAAGACTAATCGAAACATGTTCAAGAACAAATCGACATTAATATAGAGGTAAGATTTCACAGACTCAAAATAATTTAATTAAAAGAACCTCAAAATATTACTTCCTAAAATAAAACATTAAATTCAATTGCAGTTGCTCATTTCTTATTAGGTACAAGTCTAAAAATGGGATCTTGTTTTCTTGTTCTATTTCAATTTAATATAACATTGGCTCCGATTAACAAATTCAGCCTGGGTAATCTTCTCTTAACTAATAAACAGTTAACACCCCAGACAACAAAAAATCTGGAATTTATCAAATTAATTGCAAAGATTGCAATAAAGTATATATAGGAAAAACAAAAATGAATTTAGATACTCACAAAAAAGAAAACACTTTAGAAACATAAAAAATGGTGAAATTAAAAAAAAGCAGCAATAGTAGCACATAGTTTATTAGACAATCATAGAATTGAAAAAGAAGCAAAACTTTTGAAACACCTATCAAAACCTCTGGAATCAACAGTTTGGGAAAAGATATACATTCATAAAAGCCATACTAGAACCATGAACTTCAAGGTTCCAGACGAACCAAATTTGATTACAAAGTTCTTCAAAAATACACCAGATGGCAGTTTAGAAAATTACTGGCATAATAAAAAATTGACAGCCGTAAAACAGTTGAAGATGGGAATATGTTTCCTGATACTGCAGTTCTGTGTTAAAAAAACATAGATGTATGAGGTAAGAAGAATTCACGATTCATTTGATTCTTATTAAGAAAACTGCATAATGTAAAAATTCCCAAATTTATTATATTATTTTGGGTATTTTATGAGGATGCGCACAGTAAAATTTTGCACCAAAAAAAGTCACTGAAATTGAAAGTGGATTAGGAAAGACTTTATAAGAAGATAAAAAATTAGATGGAATGATCAAGCAAGGAGGAGATTGAATGAACTGAAAAGTCTCGTTGAGAAGTAATGGAAGAAAAACCTTAACTTAGGACACTATAAATACTGGAAATTAATTAATAATAATAATGATGATAATAACAATAACAACAACAATAATAATAATATTATGTCAAGAGCAATATATAACTATTTAATATTCACTTACCTGAGGAGTTCCTTTCCCTCTCATGGATCTTGAATGCTGGGGAGTTGTAGGTATTTTCTCTGAAATTTTTAATACTTCTGGTGTCACAGATTCAGTGTTTTCTTCTTTTTGATCATTCACAGTCTTTGAAGCTCTGCCTGACCTTACTTTCTGGGCTGATTTTATACTCTCAGTATTTATATCTTGAGGAGCTACTTTTCTTCGAGATCTAGAACTCTGTGAAGTCTTAACCTCATCTACGAATACTCCAATCTTTGCTGGTGAGATACTAATATTACCCTTCTTTTTATCTTGTTTCTGTCGTTTTGCATGAGAATGTTCAGTCTTTTCATCAATGCTAACAATTGTATGTTTCCTTCCTCTTTGTAGTTTTGAAGGAATATCTGATGTTGAAATATTTAACTCTTTTGGCGTAGAAGGACTGCAGCGATCTAATTTTCTCCTTGTGTTTTTTGAAGCACTGGAAGCTGATGTTACCAATTTATTTTTACTTTTTCCTGTTACAACAGTAGTAGTAGATGAGGTTGGTGATTGTTTAGTTATTCTACTTGATGATCGTGTACCTTTTTCATTATTTGCATCTTTTATTCTATATTTTGACTGGAGTTGATTTCTCCCTCTTGACATTCTAGAACTAACTTCATAATTTGTGTCTGTGTCTTTTACTTTACTTTCCATCTGATTTTGCTCCTCTCTTCTAGAACGTTTGGATGGTGTATCACTGCTAGTTTCTTCAATCTTTCTCTTATGTCCAGTTCTTCTAGGTATATGTATATGTTGATTCTTCTTTGTATACAAATCCACTTTATCTTGCTGTGTTGATTGATGTGGGGAAGTGATTTTTGATGCTCCAATAGAACTTACTACTATTCCTAATTTTTTCATACTTGTTTTTGTAGGGGAACTATTTCTTGATCTGGATGTTCTACTAGAAGTTTCTAGACTATCATTATTCTCATTCTGAGAGTTATTACCAGAGCTTCCTCCACTGCTCTTTCTTGATTTTTCCTCAGGAGATTTATTACCTTGACTGCCATTTAAACTCTCTCTAACTTTCCATGTCATTTTTCGTTGTCTTGAAGGACGGCTATTAGCAGCAAGAACACTATCTGCATCCTCATTAATATCAGAATACCTTGTCTCCCTTTTAATTTTCTCTTTTACACTGGGTATTTCAGGGACTGATGGTCTTTTTCTTCCTCTATTTCTTGTAGTTTCAATAAGTTTTTCAGACTGTCCATTTTCTTTGCCCTTTCCCGTTTTATTTCTAGAAGCTCTTCCTTTTACAGACATTTTTGAAGATGATTTGTTATTATCTCCTTTTTCTTCAGTATTTGATCCACTAGCCTCTGATTGTTCTTTCTTTTGTGAAATGACTGATTTTGACTGCTTATGATTATTATTAGTAGCGTAAGCATCTTTAGGAACAACCTCTTCCATAATAATACTAATTTTATTGGTATTACTTTGTTTATTTTCTAGTGAATCTTGATCTGAAAGATTTCTCTGTTCAGATTTTAATATGCTGTCATTTTGAGTGGATTCATTAAGCTGCTTTCTCCTTCTACTGGAGCTTGTTTTAGTATCAGGAGATTTCTTTTTTGGTAGATTTTTGTTGTTGTTATTGCTAGATGGTTCAGCAGAATTTGTATCTTTATTATCGAGTGATATTCTTTTCCTAACTTTGGCCCTTCTAGCTCTTACATTACTATGTTTGCTAGCAATAACTGGACTTCCTTCATCTTCTTCACTAGGAATATCTTCAAATAATTCAATTGGTGTTTCAGAATCATTTGCTTCCTTTGCAGCCTGTTTTATATCTTGTGTAGATGGAAGTTCAATATCTTGTGTATTGTCAAACGTGTAGTTATCATCAGATTCTTCATGAAATGATTTTTTAAGTACATTTTCATCATGTAACAATTCATCATCCTTATTTTCTGTTACTGTTGAATTATTTGGATCCGAATCATTATTTGTAGCATAATCTTTACATGCTGTTGGCACACTTGTCGACTTTCCTTGCATTTCCTTAACAGCAGAAGAATTTTTATTTTTGGTATTTTGCATTTGTTCTGAAGATTTCTGATCAGAAATATCAGTTTTAGAAGTACATTCTTTACTAACATCCAGATTTACAATCTCACTTTCCACAGTAGATTGCATTTCATTTTGTAGTAATGTTGGTGATTTTGAATCCAGGACTTCACATTCCTCCTCTGTTGTTTCATTTATTTTATTATTAGAATTTTCTATCATCTGATATATGTTAGCATTATCTGTTTTAACTGCATCAGATTTTTCATCAAATAATTCTTCAGGATCTGTTTCATCATCATCATCATCAAGAACAGCACTGTTTTGTTTTTCATTTTCAGTTTTAGTAATTCCTTCTGTTGAAGTAACATTATCAACATCTGCATATTCTAATATATCATTAGTTTTAGCACTTTCTTTCTCTACCTCACCATTTTTTATATCCCTACATATATCACCTATGACACATGTAATTTTGTCCTTTTCATGGGTGTGACCATTTTCTTTTAAAATGCTAATACAAATATCTCTTTTGTTTTGACTTCCTTTTTTAACTTCAAATGATTGTTCACTTGCTAATACATCATTAATATTTTGCAAAGGAATTTCAGAACTCTTTTCTAACAAATCGAGCTTACCAGAGTCTGAAGTTTTATTGATAGAGTCTTTAATGTTAGAACTTTCATCTATTTTCTTTTCTTCTGGAATTAAAGATTCTTCAAATATATTTTCACTAATGCAGTGAATATTTATTTTATCATTATCTGGGAAAGAATTGGACTTTCCTTCAGTTTTCATTCTATACTCAGATAGAACAGGTTGTACCAATGCATCAGGTATATCATCGGTTTTATTAGTCAGAATTTCTGGTGATATTTTTAGAATTTCGGATGCATTATCATTGTTTAACTTAGAATCATGCATAAATATTTTATTGTCTTTGTGTACTTTTTCATCTTTATTGGAGGACTTTTCTAATGGAATCCTAAAAGAATCATCAATCTTCTGAGTAGCAGCATCATAGAAATCATCAAGATCTTCGGATGGTTTTATATTGGATTCATCTTGAATTGGAATATTAAATTGGTTATCTTGATCCTTACCATTTATTTCTTTACAAGAAGCAGACATTGCTGATTTTGCAAAATCTGGAGCTGATTCTGAGGATTTTCTAGAATTTTCTACTCTTTCAGTTGGACTTTGAATTATTTGCATAGCTGCTTCATAATTATCATCTTTACTGGAGGACTTTTCTAATGGAATCCTAAAAGAATTACCAATCTTCTGAGTAGCAGCATCATAGAAATCATCAAGATCTTCGGATGGTTTTATATTGGATTCATCTTGAATTGGAATATTAAATTGGTTATCTTGATCCTTACCATTTATTTCTTTACAAGAAGCAGACATTGCTGATTTTGCAAAATCTGGAGCTGATTCTGAGGATTTTCTAGAATTTTCTACTCTTTCAGTTGGACTTTGAATTATTTGCATAGCTGCTTCATAATTATCATCTTTACTGGAGGACTTTTCTAATGGAATCCTAAAAGAATTACCAATCTTCTGAGTAGCAGCATCATAGAAATCATCAAGATCTTCGGATGGTTTTATATTGGATTCATCTTGAATTGGAATATTAAATTGGTTATCTTTATCCTTACCATTTATTTCTTTACAAGAAGCAGACATTGCTGATTTTGCAAAATCTGGAGCTGATTCTGAGGATTTTCTAGAATTTTCTACTCTTTCAGTTGGACTTTGAATTATTTGCATAGCCACTTCATAAATATCCTCTTTACTGGAGGACTTTTCTAATGGAATCCTACAAGAATTATCAATCTTCTGAGTAGCAGCATCACAGAAATCATCAAGGTTATCAGATGGTTTTACATTGGGTTCACCTTGGATAGGAATTTTCAATTGGTTATCTTGATCTTTGCCATTTGTTTCTTCACAAGAAGCAGACACTGCTGATTTTGCAAAATTTGCAGTCGGTTCTGAAGAATTTTCAGAATATTTTACGATTTTTATTGGACTTTGAATTATTTGTGTAGCTGCTTCATAAATATCATCACTTTCTGAATATAATGACAATTGTTTTCTATGACTTGCATCTATTTTTGTTATATGAATATTTTCAACTTTCTTCATTGGTGATTCAGATGTGGAATATGGTTCTGCTATTTTCTGAGTGCAGGTTTCAAAAATACTACCTCTATCACATTTTTTCTTATTCGTACCATTTTTAGCGAGGTTCAGAGTTTTAGTTTTCTCGGTCAGAGAATGAACTACTGTAAAACTTTCATTTGACTTTGGTAGTTGCTGTGTACAAGCTTCAGAAATATTTTCGTCAGTATCTTCCTCTCTGCCTGCTAATGTATTTTCTAATGGCTTTCCAAATAAATTACCATTTTTTATAGGACTATTAATTATTTGTGTTGCTGCTTCATACAAATCATCCTCTTCACAGTGAGACTTTTGAAGATTCTGATAGTTATTTTCATATTCATTAGTTAATTTATCTTCATTGTTTTTATTTTGTGTTTTAACTGAAAAAATTCCTGATGAATTTATAACATCTGAAGTTTCTATTAACTGAGTAGGTGCCTCAAATATCAAATCTTCATTGTTTTTTTTGACAAATAGGCTCAACCAATGGTTTTGTACTACTGAGATTGATTTTAGGTAATGAAAAATGTTCACTCTTCAGAGGTTTTTTGTTTTCATTAATATCAGATGTTATGTCATGATTTTTTAATTTTTGATAAGTTTCCTTTCTCTGTTGCATCTGGATTAATATCAGGTAACATATTATTCTGTTCTAAAACTTTTATATTACTTATTTGCTGAGTTGGAGCATCAAAAATATCACCTGGATCTATTCCTTCACCTGGATTGATAGTCCTTTTCATAGTTGCTGTTTCAGTTTCTTTCTTTATCAATGAATCATCCAGATTAGTAGTAGCACATGGAACTTTATTTCCAGAATCTGACTCAGTTGGTGGAGTAATTAATTCACTTTCTTTATTAACAGAAGACTTTTGAATAACTTCTTTTTCTGTATCTGCAATGTTATGTATGTCAATTACTTCAGCAGATTTTTTCACTTTTTCATTTGCTGTTTCAAAATCAAAGAAATCATCATCACCTTCTAACAAAGAACGATCATATGAATCTTCATTATGACTAGTAATTAAATCTTCACTTTTAAAAGGCATTTCTTTAGATTCCGATCCTTTTTTATTTTTAAAATCACATGTATCTTCACCGTTAGATGGCAATGCTTTATCAGAACTACTATCGTTCGCAATTAGAGTACCATCACCAGATTTAGTTACTTCTTTATTAGCAACAATTTTTTTATTTAAATCATTGCCACCTTTAATTTTAGTAATATTTACATTTTCAGCCGAGCTTACACTACTTTCCTCAATAGTGAAATCTTCAGTCTGCTCGCTGCAACAACTTGTAGACTCTATTTCATCTGCATCAATCTTGTTACCACTTAAAAAACATTGAGTAGGAGCATCATAAATATCATCATTTTCTTTTGTTTTTTCAAATTTATTTTTATCTCTATCTCCAGATTCTGGGGACTCAGAAACATTTCCATTTTTTAGATATTCACTGACAACTGAACCTAGAGAAACATCACACTGTGTGTCAGCTTCATGAATATCATCTACACTATTATCCTCATGAGAGATATTTTGTTTTCCTTCATTTTTACCTGCCGGCATTTTAAATGAAATTTCTTCACATTGAGTTTCTGCTTCAAGACAGCTATCTTCATTATAGTTAGTACCATTCTTTTCATTGGAAGGTTTAATTGATGTATTCAGAGGTTCATCAACATACTGTGTTTCAGCTTCACAAATGTTGTTGTCACTTTCATCTTTCCTGCCTACATTATACTTTGTCTCAATTAACTGTTTATCTTTAAACTTGTCACCAGCTAAATCAAAAGAACCATCAGGATCGGAGGCAGTGCTGGTGGGAGATTCCTGAATAGTCATTGGCTTGATGTTATTTATATTGGAAGGTCCTGGAGTTTCTGGTACAATGACTGATTCTGAAATAATTAAATTTACAGAGTGAATTATATTTACAGAACATTATATAACAGTCTAACTGAAAATCTCATAAAATAGTTACTAACTTTATGGATTACAAAACTTGAAGATTCAAATGCTGTATTCACAAAATTGTTGCCAACAGTCTCTACTCTCAGTTCATAGTTATAGTAAAATTATTTAAATTTTACATAAGGAAGAGAGATAGAGAGAGATTTTGATAAATTCTCTAGTGAAGGAATAATTGAAATTACAAAATAAATAAATAAATTAATAAATAAACATAAAGATAGCTGTTGATTTAACTTTTACAGGAATTGGTGGGTGTGCACGAAAAAAGGGTTATGTCAGAAAATTGGAAATGGAGATATTTAAAGTTAAATATTTAATTAACTTTGCAAGATCTAGTGAAAGTTGCATGAAGATAACAAACATGATATAAAGTACAGTTGAATGCTCCGAATATCTCTGTGATGTTGTATTATCTCTAATTCTGAAAATTTTCGTGTATCGATAGAAAATGTTACTTATCCCTTTTGGCTCAAACAATTTTGTGACATAACCAATTTTGAACATGTATTCGAATATTAGTTTTTTCAGTTAGATGTTTTATTTGAAGCATACTATCAGGATTACTGTAGGAAAAAGACTCTATTTTACTAGATTCCCAGTGTAGTGTCATTAGATAGCATGACAACTACTAATTTAGGAACACAATACAAAATTATTTAAATATTAATAATTTTTAAGTTATAGGAAACAAATATATAAAAACTCCAAAATTAACTGTAACCTAGATGTAAGTAATCTTGCAAATGAGAACATTCTAAAATAATACGTAAGTTACAAAGCAAACAGTATCTCTTTTGTAGAGTCACTAATGTTAAGAACACAAAAAAGTCACATCTTTTTAACTGACTGAAAATGGTGCATTCGTATGTTTTTTTTTCAAGTTCACTATTGTTATGCCTACACTAGGGCCTAACTGCTATAATTATTAAAAAAACTATAAAAAGCCGATAAAGGATAGACACATATAATGTGTATTATATCAGAAAATAGGGAATAAGTAACCGCATTTAAATACAAATTAGTCATACTCATATAATATAAAAAACGCGAGTAAAAATCTATAATGTTTTATATCCTGGATCAAAACCATGTCACAAGATTCCAGAATTATTTAGTCAGAAAGATCAGAGATGACCACATTAGATAAGGGTGAATGTGAATTGCAAGAAGTGAAAGTGGAACAAAGTTTTCCATTTTGACATAGATGAAGGTTTCGAACTAGATCATGTACTTTCCACCCAAATTTCCCCCGATTAGAAACTTAAAATTTATCATATAAATATTCGCGATTTTTTAACGAAGGCAGAACGGCGGCGGGGACCGAAGGCGGTCCCCCTGCGGAGGAGTGCAGCTCTACATGGGTAATATGAATATTTTATCTTTTTATTATCAGTTCTTTTAAATGGTCATGCTTCATACATAGATTTAATTAAAGGACCAAATGGTCCAAAGAACTTAGAATAATGACCAAAGTTGATTCTTTTAAATGATTGTTTTCTCTCTCTGAATTTTAACACTTTTAGTATTTTTGACGCTGTTCAATATGGCGATTTTAGCTGATTTTAATAAGTGTTTTATATGTTGTCGGTCTAATATTTCTTTGTGTGTTGATTTTTCAAATAAATATGTCTTTTTATTGTTTACTGTGTTTGTAACATGTTTAAATGTGGAATTCATCCTCCAAAACCAAGGCCAACCGCTCGGACCAAAGACCACTTAAACTATAGAGATCTTTTACGCTACATTCCGGCGGGGCTTAACTGTCCCCGCGTAACATTCTGGTGAACAAGTGGTGCGATATTCGTGAACATAATGTTCTATTATATTCACGGATAAAGAAACGAACCCTAGACCCCAAAATTAACCTTCAATTCGTATACAGTAAAAATCTATATGTTTTTTTTAATCGGGAAGATGAGAGTCACATTGGTACTAATGAATATACTATGTATTTTAATACAGAGGAGAAACCAGAATATTTTCAACTTTGGGACATTATTAATAACTGGCTTTAGGACTGTCGTGTATTTTTTTTGTGTGGTTATTTTTTTTAGGATCTATTTTTTTTTGGGTATAATTCAATGTTTTGTATTGTCAATGGGTAAATTTTTTGGATATGTAACTATACTGCAAATTTCGGTGTTGTTGATGGAGATGTTATTTTCTTTACAGTCAGATATCTATATATATTTTTCTAGGTTATGTTATGTGTATTATTTTCAGAACTTGATTTTTTTTATATAATAATAATAATAATAATAATAATAATAGCTTTATTTTACCTGGCAGAGTTAAGGCCTTAAGGCCTTGTCTACCACTCAACCAGGTTTAAAAAAATACAAACAAAAAATAGTCTTAAATCTAAATTACAATATATATATATATATAAACGAGTACAAGTTATGAATACAATACAATTAATATTTATAATGTATTTTGATTTACTCTAAATTTAACGAATTAAATATATAATATGTACAATATATATAAAAAACAGGAAAAGATTAATGACATAGTATAAAATTAAATAAATAGAGAAAAATTAATTATTAGACAACAGGTAACTGTATAAGCGTGACTTAAAGGTACCAAGTGTGCGGCAACCCCTGATATCTTGAGGAAGGAGATTCCAGAGCGGGCAGAGGCTACTGTGAAGGAAGTAGAATAGGAGGAAGTGCTATGAAGAGGAATTGTTAGCAGACTGCTATCTTGTGATCTAGTGTCAATATTGTGGTAAGAGGATAACTTCTCAAATCTAGACGCCAGGTAAGTAGGGATGTAGGAATTCAGAAGCTTGAAAAGTAGTGAAAGAGAGTGCAATTTACGTCTGTCAGTAAGACGGAGCCAAGAGAGGTTATTAAAGTGTTCGGAAATATGGTCATAACGGCGGATATTGAAAATGAATCGAACGCAAGCATTATGAACACGCTGCAGTCTCTGCGACAAGTCATAGTTTAGATCATTATATATAATGTCACAATAATCGAAGTGTGGTAACACAAGATTCTGCACAAGGATTTGTTTTAACGAAACTGGGAGAAAATTCTTTAAACGTCTAAGATAATGTAAGATGGAGAAAGTCTTTTAGGTTTGGTTATAGATAATTTTGGTGTTGTAGATGATTTTGACCAAGTTTTTCAGTCAGATTATTTTTGTTTATCCTAGGTTATGATATTTTTCTTTCAGAACTTGAATATTTGTAGAGTTACACTGTTTTAGTAACCGGAAGTGTAGTTATGAAATTGATTTAATTCTTTGTGTTAATTAAGGCAATATCTCATTCACTGTCAATAATTCTACTTTGATAATGACATATTTTTTTTCGTCTATCGGGAAAGCGTGGCACGGTCAAATGTACACAAAAAATCATTTCTGGAAGCATCACCACGAGAGATAAGCCCAAGGGATCATAGGTTGCTTTACACGCCATTAGATTGAATTTTATTTGTATGACGAAAAGGGAAAGAATTTTTGAGCAAACAAGATGGCGGAGGCATCTTACACTAATGCAGTAAACACTTGTAACACGTTTTGTACTATGTAAACATTCACTTTTTATATATATATATATATATATATATATATATATATATATATTTATTCACGTAAAACACGATCTTGGATATCTTACTTAACCATGGATAGAGGTAGGATACGTAAAATTAATTTATGGTAATTTGGTTTGTTAGGTTAGGAAATGGGAAGTTGGCTTACGTCCATTATTAAGTTTTTTTTGCCAAAGTGGCAACGGTGACTACAGAGCCATCTAACGGAAGCTATATTAGCCATTACAGCCACTCCCGCAACTCGTGCATACACTGGGACCTTTTCAGTAATACTAGTTAGGTAATCGATCTTGGCCCACGTAAGGTTCAAGGAACCACATTATAACTTGCAAAGTAATGAGTGATTTATACTGGGAAAATAAATAAGTTAAAATAAATCCAATGATAAGACTATGAATAACTTAACTATAAAAATAGTAGCCGAAAAACTAGCAGGGAAAACTATTTCCAGACAATCGGCACTTGATGTCAGCCGGGTTATCAGCCCTGCGTGACGGCCGCCCTTACCCCAGAACAAGCATCTGGTACCCATTTCAGTTAGAGGCTCAGCCAACCCTAGGGCCATAGTGCCGCCAGAAGATTTGGACCAGGTTAAAAATCCTAAACTCACCGGGACTCGAACCCCCGACTTTCCGGCTTGTAGCGCAGTGCTTTAACCAATATGTTAGTAGGAATAAATAATCATACTAAGTATATCAAAGTAATTTTAAACACTATTAGAGTTAAACAGCCAACCGTGCGACAATGACAAGGCAGGGCATGAGGCAAATAATACCGATTTCGTTGCTGGAATTGTTATCCTAGGATATTTTATGGTAAAGGCGAGCACCTTATAATACATAGGGACATTTTTTCAGTTAAAATTGAGAGTTAGACAAAAAAAAGGAGAACAACTGAGTGTTTTAAAATTAATAATAATAATAATAAACACAGTAACATAATAATAAGAATAATAATCATAATAAACATAGTAATAATAATGTGGCAAACGAAGTGGTAAGGCCCATCCTAGCTATACACTGGCAATACAGGAAATAGTAATTTTTTTTTGGATAATAAAATATGGACTCACCATCGTGGAGGAATGGGAAAAACCGCCAACTTGAGAACTATTTTTTTTTTGGAAACTTAAACACTTTCAAGAAATCACTCTTCCCTCAACTTGCACGAAAACTGAGTGTCTATTAGAAGGTCAGATAACAGTAGATTTCAGCCAAGGCTCTGGAATGTGTTTATTTTGGGATGTGAAAGTTAGATTTCTCCACATAGTTAAGAACTCCAAACAAACTGCATTACTTGAATATAAACAAAATTTATACTACTTACATTTACAGGGCAATAAATACTATTTTTTTTGACACCAGGAAGCGTACTTTAAATAAAAAGAAGTGATAGAAATTAGTAACAACTTAAAGACCCAAGACATTTACAGGAAATAAAAGTGGCATGTATTAGCAAATAGAGACAAGGTATTTTAGCAACAGAGAGTATGGAAAAGGGGCATGGAGACTTAGAATAAATAAACGAGAACTCGAACAAAGAGGGGAATAGAGAATTAGCACAATCAAAAAAATGGGAACTCAACTAATGAGGAATGTAGATTCTAGTTTCGAAAACAGAGTATGGAAAAGGGGCATGGAAACTTAGGATAAATTAGAGAGAACTCGAACAAAAGCGGGGAATGGAATTTTTGCGCAATAAAACAAAGCAGGCACCACACACCTCCCTAAAGGAAATAACATTACTGAGGGATTTTCGACTCGAGACTCATGGAACGGAAGACGACCGAACTTCAGGTTAAATAATAGCTTAAAATAATTTTTTTTGGTTAACATCTCATGCGGTGTTGAGAGTTTTGCAACAATGCCGGCGAGCGCATCATGTGTAGGGCTCAACTACAGTATGAGGCGTTTCTAAATCATAAGTGAAGTTTGTAAATCATGAGGCTAGCGCAATTAAGGAGGGAACTCACTTGACCCGAAATACAGATTATAGTTTCGGAAACGGAAAGAATGGAAATTCTGAATAAATAAGAGAGAGCTCGAACAGAAGAGGGGAATGGCGACTTGGCACAATCATAGGGAACTCCGCTAGTGAGAAATACAGAGTAAGATAGAAACAAGATGCTTGCAGAAATGATCAAAAGATAGACTTATTCCCATAAATTTTTTTAGACTTTTTATTTATTTTTTGGGTGGAAATTAGGATACTTGACAAACAGTGAGATGTTTTATACGATCTAGTAGAAAGTGGAAGTTCAAATGGGAACCCAGGGGTTACACAAAATACTATTACTGAGTATGACACAACAAATAATACACTCTACAGACAATGGTTCTTGCTGAAACGGACTGGCTTGGGAAAGATTGGAGTGTCTAAAGGCGCCTAGACTCTCTTGAACTGCAGGCCTCGTACCATGTCAGTTGGGGCTAGTGACCAGTCGAGAAGTAGACACACACACACACATATGGGATATGACATTACGATAATAGATGAAAACTAGATCGCTTAAGACTCTTCATATTTAGGCCTACGAGGGATAATAAGAGGATAGGCTGCAACTTAGGTCAATCTTGGCTAGGCAACATTTAACAGATACACACACAGAGATGAAACATTTACACAGTCGCAAACAGAGATACAAGTTGGGAAGGACTAAGGACCCTTTTGGAGAGGCTTCTGCCCTCGACAATTTGGCGAGTTGCCTGAACACTTCACCAACATGCTAGGAAGAAAGCTAAGGGACGTTAGGGACCATGCGGAACAAACATCGTTAAAGAGATACGAGTTGGGAAGGACTAAGGACCCTTTTGGAGAGGGTTTCTGCCCTCGACAATTTGGCGAGTTGCCTGAACACTTCGCCAACGTGCTAGAGAGATAGGCATCCGAGAAATTAGAGACAAACGAAAGCACAATGCAATTACGGGCAGGGAGACCCACAGGAAACACAGAAGCAATCACGGGCAGAGAGACCCACAGAAACAGTAGTGATACCCGGGTATAGGGAGTGATGAGGGCAATAGTAGGATCACCATCAGAAAAGAATCGGATCAAATCCACTCCGATGATGAGGCCGTCGTCCGATGAGCTCAAAAGGCCCTCCCTAAGATTAACATCGAGATCGGAAAATTCTGAGACAGCAGAATTATGGTCCAGAGAATATGGGCTGAAACTAAATGTAAACAAAACGCAAGCAATAATTATCGGACATCCAAGGCTATTACACCTCATAAACAATGGCAATATGCCGGCTGTCATATTAGATAATGAACAAATTCCTTATACCGACGTCGTTAAAAACTTCGGATTTTACTTAGATTCTAATTTAAATTGGCATGTGCAAGTAAAACAAACATCTAAAAGGATCTTCTCCATAATGCATTCCCTAAAGCGACTTAAACATTTTCTTCCTACAACTCTTAAAAGAATTTTAATCCAAACTTTAGTGATGCCGCATTTTGACTACTGTGACGTTCTACTAACTGACATAAGTGACGGATTGTCGGACAAACTGCAGCGTGTCCATAATATGTGTATCAGATTCATATTTAATGTTCGAAAATACGATCACATTTCTCCATTATTCCACGAATTGTCATGGCTGCATCTAAAAGAGAGAAGAAAATCGCACTGTCTAATTCTCCTATTTAAGATCCTATATACCTCGATTCCCAATTATTTATCATCCCGTTTCCAGTATCTATCCTCAAACCATAAATTAAACACAAGATCACAACATAGTCTCTTGCTTAATATACCGCAACATAGGACATCACATCACTCCATGTCATATACCATCTCCACTTCTCGCAACTGGAATTCCCTACCACAAGAAATAAGGGGCTGCCGGACATTGGCATCTTTTAAAAGAAATCTAAATTTATATTTGCTCTAAAACTCGACTTCATTATTATCCAGTGTAAGATATATATATATATATATATTAATTGGTGTTTCCCGTATAATGTATCATATTTATATTATTATTATTATTATTATTATTATTATTATTATTATTATTATTATCGTATCATTATTGTTATTACCCTATAAAATGTTGTTTGTACATGACATTTACATTTCTACATTTATTGTATCTTTAACTGTTTATAATTAGTGTAGTGTATATCTATATTTGTCGAATATTTATTTGTATTTGTGCTGGTTGAGTGGAAGAGAGGGCCTTATGGTCTTAGCTCTGCCAGAATAAATAAAATATTATTATTATTATTATTATTAATTAGAGAATCAGGATGGAAGCGGTACAGGTGAATAAGGACTCTGTTGATAAGATTGGGATTTCTCCTGCTCTCATCTTGGGGCAGATGCTCGTCGAAAGACGGGACCCGAGGATGAGATTAGGAACCCAATCTCTGTCAATTTTTGCAGATGCCTGCCCCTCCCGCTTGCCAAGGAGGATTAACATAGTCTGGAAGACAAGGAGAGAGGTAGACGGAACTAGGGACCCTGTTGATAAGGTTGGGATTTCTCCTACCTTCGTCTTAAGGCAGATGCCCCTCGAAAGTCGGGACCCGAAGACGAGGATGGGGACCGAACACTATCAATTTTGGCGAATACCCGAACGCCGGTCTAAAAGTCAGGAATACAAGAAGCGATGGTCAGGGACCATCCAGAGTCAATAGTGATGCCAGAGGAAAAAAAGAGAAGCCACCGGTGGTTATAGCATAGCGGAAAGGGAAACCGCGATGAGAAAGCCGTACGCACACATAGAATATGGTCATAACGAAGAGACAACGAATACTAGTCAGGGACATCAGAAACGTTGGGACACTAGAGGAAGAATACTAAGGGAAACACACATATATACGATTGTGCGATCGACAAGTAAAGCTAATAGAGACAGATTGACCTAGGTAGGGAGATCTCAGAGATTAGAGGTTAAACACATAAGGAATACATGAAAATAGAGGTTGAACACATAGGGTTGTACATGAAATTGGAGATTAAACACTTAGGGAAGTACATGGAATTAGAGGTTAAACTCATAAGGAGTACACGAAATTAGAGGTTAACCACTTAGGGAAGTACATGAAATTAGAGGTTAAACACATAAGGAGTACACGAAATTAGAGGTTAAACACATAAGGTAGTATAAGGAGAAGCTAAACACTAAAGGGAGTACTCGCAATGGGAAATTAAATACATAAGGTAGTACACGAAATGAGAGGTTACACCCGCAGGTAACACAGGGAATAAGTCTACACGTATGAGACCACGAACTGACCCACAAACGTAAATGGAAATTAAGAAGAAAGTAAAAGAGTAGGAGATGACAAAAGGGAGAGGTTAAACCCATAGGTAAGATGGGGACTCAAGACAAGGAATAAAGTCCACGCATAATCAGGAGTAATGTAAAAAGTAAATAAAGAAATTCAAGAGAACAGATGAGATATTGCCGAACGAATTAGGAATGACTTAAGGGAATAACACCATTTATATTTTTTTGTAAAGTTAACTACTGAAGGCTGTAGCACGGGAAATTGACAGATAGGTTAGAAACGAGGAAATTTAAGATGCAAAGAAGCATCCATGATGAAGCATTGATAGAAGGAAAGGGAATGCTCTCAAAAATCAGGACCTCACGAGGGAATGATATCCGGAATTCAGGTTACATAATTGTACTAAGTAGTATTTACATCTTAAAGCCCTATCGATTTATGCGTAGGCGAGCACACTCGATCGAACCCAGGTCTCTATAGAGGGAAAAGGAAAATTGTAATTTTAACCAAACAATGGAAAGTTTTGAAAACAAGCGGTAAATATACGGTAAGATACAGGGAATTTTTTTTTTTTGAATCCAGTGAAACCTGAATTGCAATAAGGGCGTAAATGATTCATGGGAATCATAATACCAGAAATATAAGAGCATTTCTTTTGCAACATGAGGCTAGCTATAAGAGACAGATAGGTGCATGGGTGCACGTAATAAACAAAAACTAAATAATACGATGTTGTATAACAATAATAAGACCTAAAGCCAGGACATCTAGTAGGCAGGGTTCGGAATATAGTATCAGAGATAAAATGGCTAAACAATGAAGCATCTAAGCGATGAGTTTAAATCAAACCGTAAATTACCATTTTATGACAAGGAGTGATAATGGGAGATGCAAACCCATGTAGAGCAAGATACTCGCCAACCCAGAAATCGATGTTTAAAGTTATCCTCCCAGGTTTTAACAAAATAAACTGAGAGTTTCAGAAATTACGAACTACCAGCTTCCCGCCTGGACCTGCGGCCACCCACCACGCACACTTCATGATGGGAGCAAGATTAAGAGGCCCAGACTCACGGCGCATCCTGTACACCTGATGACGAGAGCCACAGCATAGAGCTGCCAGGACCAACTACACCATGTACATCTCGGGACGGAGCATAAGATGGGCGAATGTCCAGATTCGCAACCAGCCTAAGGTAAACGCCTCACAAGCATAAAGAACAAACCCAGGCAATTATAAAAAACACTATCTCCAACGTCAACCTTGACCTAATTTCCCTCATACCAAATTGCACCTATGGATGAATCAAGGAAACAAAATCCCCGTCAAGATCAATTCCTATCAAACCTTTCACAAGCTCTCCTTGGACCTAACTGGGTGTTGCTTAATGAAACTAGGCATAACCAAATCAAAGGCCTACCTGGACCAACGGCAGCTGGACATGATCCACGAACTCGAGCATTAGAACATCGCATCCTCCATCGAGGCAAGCAGACACGAACCCTGACTTCCAAGCTAGCCACAGCAGACACAGCAGCATCTGATATTTTTTTTTTAAAAAAGTGTTCAGGTTCACGAAATGGAACCTTAGAAGTGAAAAACAAAAAAAGAAACGAAATGTTGTTAAGTGCGTCGGATGTGAATAAAAGTGAATAGTGCACCGTTTCAAAAGAAACCACAAGAAAGTTTAAAAAAGGAAAAAGGACGGAGATCAGTAAACATTTTTAGTGGAAAATTAAATTTTTTGACCGTGCGTAGACATTTTGTTTTAGAGCCCAGGAAGGCATGCTATATTGTAATGTTTTTTTTGTTGTTTTTTTCGAAGAAGTATAGTGTTCTCACTAAGTAAACTGATCTTACCGATATTACGACACTATTAAGGGTATCCGGTGCAATTAGCAAGTAAAAGACGATCTAACCTCTTAGAATGAGAACAAAATACTTCCAGGTTACAGATGAAATCGCCATTTTGATGACGTCAGTTCCACTCCCACTTAAAGTTAAGTCAATAAGATAATTGTCAGGACAAAACCCCCGGCAGACGAGAGATACACTATAAGGAAAAAAGACTTTCGGTATTTCAACCCTACAGTCTTATTTAGGGGGGAATGTTAAGCCTACACTAGGGCCTAACTGCCATAATATTAAAAAAAAGTATAAAAAGCCGATAAAGGATAGACACATATAATGTGTATTATATCAGAAAATAGGGAATAAGTAACCGCATTTAAATACAAATTAGTCATACTCATATAATATAAAAAACGCGAGTAAAAATCTATAATGTTTTATATCCTGGATCAAAACCATGTCACAAGATTCCAGAATTATTTAGTCAGAAAGATCAGAGATGACCACATTAGATAAGGGTGAATGTGAATTGCAAGAAGTGAAAGTGGAACAAAGTTTTCCATTTTGACATAGATGAAGGTTTCGAACTAGATCATGTACTTTCCACCCAAATTTCCCCCGATTAGAAACTTAAAATTTATCATATAAATATTCGCGATTTTTTAACGAAGGCAGAACGGCGGCGGGGACCGAAGGCGGTCCCCCTGCGGAGGAGTGCAGCTCTACATGGGTAATATGAATATTTTATCTTTTTATTATCAGTTCTTTTAAATGGTCATGCTTCATACATAGATTTAATTAAAGGACCAAATGGTCCAAAGAACTTAGAATAATGACCAAAGTTGATTCTTTTAAATGATTGTTTTCTCTCTCTGAATTTTAACACTTTTAGTATTTTTGACGCTGTTCAATATGGCGATTTTAGCTGATTTTAATAAGTGTTTTATATGTTGTCGGTCTAATATTTCTTTGTGTGTTGATTTTTCAAATAAATATGTCTTTTTATTGTTTACTGTGTTTGTAACATGTTTAAATGTGGAATTCATCCTCCAAAACCAAGGCCAACCGCTCGGGCCAAAGACCACTTAAACTATAGAGATCTTTTACGCTACATTCCGGCGGGGCTTAACTGTCCCCGCGTAACAACTATTACTAATTATCACCAGCATTGTCTTCTTCCTGTTCAGCAGAGTCAGGATAAATATCACGCACATTAGTGTGTTTTCAGTGACTTATAATATTCATGAAATACTGGATCAATGAAAGGTAACAAGTCCAATAGATCTTTCTTTATTTGTATGGTGATAGGTTGTGGTCCATCATAGCGTAGGGGAGATCTCAAGAGAGGGGTAGATTTTCCTCTTCGTCTGAAGGATACTTTTCTGAAGGGATCCTCCTCTTTCAGTGATGTTTTAAAGATGTTGTCGAATCCATGATCTCTCTCAAAGTGCAACCATTTTATTTCACGCCACCTGATTTTCTTTCCATCACTGTCTTCTTTGCATAGCTGGAGGGGCCCTTTATATAGCCCTGAAAAATTGCAGAAATCTTCACAATGTTGTTCTATAACAATCATCGGCTTCTTTCGTCCACACTGTCGCATAAGCTGAGCCCAGTCATGTGGATGACTAATAGGAATGTCAAATTTCTTCTTTTTCTTTTCAATAATGCTCCATGTGGGTGTGGCCTGGCACCAGGAACTTGTGATCTACGGTTTGCAAACTTAGGGAGTTTTGTATAACAACCATACACATGGCTGTGAAATGGCTGTTTTAGTTCTGGCCACCACATGTATCAGAATACATGGTGACCTGTTTAACATTTTCATTCAAATTTGGAAGAAACTTATATATACAAAATCTAACTTCATTGGCTCCTCTTCCGGCTATGGTTTCATTCCAACAAAGCAATGAGCCTGGCTGCTATCGCAGTCATGGACTGTTAAGTTGAATGTCCATAACTGTCCCTTATAGAAGGCCACGGAAGCATTTACAACAGGAGTGGGGAGACACTGTTGCATATCGAACGTGATAGTCTTTGGAGAAGGATCACTCTTAGACCTCTGTTTATCTGCATCATTTGTCTGATAAGCAAAGTCTGCTTCCATATGGTGGTCCTTTAGTTTATTTTCAATTATAGCTCTGTTATCTGAACTCTTACATAACATTTGGAGCTTGTCACAAGTCTGACAAGTGTCTTTTTCTGGTCGCTTTATGGACAAATTCAGACTATGAAATTCATTTTTAAAAAATTTTAGTTTACTAAAAAATCTGGATGTCTAAGTTTGTGATCATCATACAATGCTGCCAACGTCAAATGAGGAGGTAGGTATTTTCTGTTTGAATCTCTCCTTGAGTAATGACTTTCATAGGTAGGTAAAGAAAGCAAAAATGAATTAACTTTCTGCTTTTTGTCATCACCTATCTTGTTAAGATGAGGATTCTTTCCCCGAGTATCAGGTGCAGTAATCCCGGATTCACCAGCTAGTTTTTTTTTAGCAATACAGTCTCAATGAACTTGTTTGTTTCTCCCAATGTTTTTAAGAAACATTGATTATTATTATTATTATTATTATTATTATTATTATTATATTGCATACTGGAATGTTTCCATTATTCAAAATCAAGTGATATTTTACTGTAACTTGCCTGTTGTGATGAATATTGTAGCTATCGGGCCTAACCCTACATGTCTTTTTATTTATTACTTCCATCAGACTTGCAACATAAGATACTCTCTTAGCATATCTTATTCTTATCTTCATCAGGTACACGATCACTACACTTCATTCTGCACAACTGAAGTGGTTGAAGCTTTCTTGAAGGCACACACACTCTTGCCTTTTGCTGTGATGCATCAATACCCTTAAAAAGCACGACAGGCAATAATGAGTGGCAGCATGTTTCTTTTGACCAGCCAGCCGCTACAGAGAAGGCCGACTTATCCCTCTTCGCTGCTTCAAGGTCATTGCTCCAAGTGAGATATGTCAAGTTATCCCCTTTCTCTCTACTTCGCCATTTAACTCAGAATTCACAACCTCATTGAAACATAATGAGTACGATTTGACATATCCCATTTGGATCAGTTGTAGAGAATTTTTAGTTCTTTTTGCGTATGTTACAATCACAATTTTCTCAATTTCTGACTTAACCCCTTTTTCATGCGCACCCACCAATTAATCATTATGAGGTTTAATTTATGGTAAAATCAAATGTTTCTTACCTCTCCTCATACAAATCTTCTAAGTAGATCGCGATTTTGAGACCTTAACGGTCTCATCTTCAGTACTATTTTGGCGACTGATGTTATGTTGCCAAAATAGTACTGAAGATGAGACCATTATGGTCTTGAAATCACAATCTACTTAGAAGATTTGTATGAGGAGAGGTAAGAAACATTTAATTTTACCATTGCTAATGATACTAAATTAAATACAAAGAGCTAGATTAATTATTATCCAAGTATCATTTAGAATAGATTTATTTAGCCTGGTGGAGTTAAGGCCATGTGACCTTCTCTTCCACTCACCAGGACAAACATATGTTACATTTAAATACAAACAAATTACAATAATAGTACATACTAAACAATTATCTGTCAAACTGAACAATAATGAAAAATAATGTCAAATAATGCAATAAAATTAAATACAATTAAAATTAAACTAATGAAAGAATGTATACAGAAAGGAATAACAGCTTGAATCTACTATACATAAAAAGAAAAGAAAGAAAAAAATACAAAGAAAGCAATATAATGAATTAATCTATCGCTTATTATACAAGGCATTAGGTAAATATATTGTCAAATCTTAAAACAATTTTTGTTAAATAATGATAAAACAAATTATTAATTATTAAAAAGTAATATTAGTGAGTTGTTTCTGTTAATAATTTTATTTTCAATTTGTTTCTTAAAGTTGGTAAAGTTTGGCAGTCTCTGACATAGGGTGGAAGGGAATTCCATGTTCTAGCTACAGAAACTGTAAAAGATTTCAAATAGGTAGTGTGAAGAGGGGTGATATAAAGGACAATGTGCTGAAGGGATCAGGTGTCTAATTTAAGTGTATCAGAGAATTTAGTGAAGCGGTGTGATAAATAATAAGGTAATGATGTGTGTAATATTTTATAGAGAAGACATAGTGAATGGATGGTTCTACGATCTTGTAGATGAAGCCATGACAATTGTTCCAGGGATGGTGTAACATGATCAAATCTGCATTCACCACAAATAAAATGTATGCAAGAATTATGAACACATTGAAGTTTTTGGGTAAGAACAGTATTTAGGTCAGTAAAAAGAGTATCACAATAATCAAAATGGGGCATTGCAAGTATTTCTACTAACATTTTCCTTAGAGCAAATGGTAAACAATTTCTTATACGATTTAATGAGTGTATTATAGAGAAGGTTGTTTTGCAAATGTTATTTACTTGTTTATTTTAATTAGAATTTGTATCCATAATACTCCTAGATTTTTTACTGTCTCACTGTAAGGGATTTGAACCCCATTAAGTGACACATGTAACACTGTATTTGTGTTAATTGAGGATAATAATCTCTGATGACCCATAATGATTGTTTTGTGACTTTCTGGGATTTAATTGAAGTCCATATTTCTCTGTCCATGCTGTTAGTGAGTAAATGTCCTCATTAATTTTGATTACTGCGTCATTTAAAGAATATTTGTCTGAGTGAAAGCAGATCTGCATGTCGCCTGAAAATAAATGATGTTTGCAATGTTTTAGGGGGTCAGATATGTCATTTGTATAGATCGACAAAAGTAATGGGCCGATCACCGACCCCTATGGAACTCCAGCTTTACAGTAAGTCCAAGAGGAGTGTATACATTATACTGAATGATATGAATAAAGATAAGAATATTTCTACTGATCAATACTATACATTTCTTTTCATGACAAAGAAAATTAAATGTACAGTGTTCTGCCTCCAGAACAGAATATACTTAAAACTATGAGTCCATTAAACATTGTACAGTCTTACTCCAGTCTATAACAATGAAGGTTTCTTTGAGTTTTATAAAGTGGCACCTACTATGGTAAGATTGTAAACAAGTAGTTAATTATTCCATGAATCCAAGACCTAGAAAACTAAAAACGGTTATAAAAAGAATTGCGTTATTTATACATTTCTTCTTATAGTTCATTATTTCATTCCATTCCATTTTATAGTAATCAAAATTTGAAGTATCACAATTTTCTGTATCAACAATATGCTTATACACTGAACATTGTAAAAAAAAAAGTCTTATAGACTTAATAATAGGAGATTTTCATTTTTTTTTTTTGGGCTTAAGGTGCACCATTCCAGTCTACAATAACTTTGTCAGGCAGAAACTGTGTAAACAAAGCATATTCCTCAGCAAGTTAAATTTTTGGTCCGATTTTGCTGGTTTGCAGAATATACACGATGTTCCAAAATGATGGATGGGGTTTCATGAAATATGTAAGAATAAAGCTTACATGGGATTAAAGAGAAATTATTTGAGTTTTCATAACATACTTTATAAGTGTTCGATGTGAGCACCTTCCATTACACGGCACACATCTAGCCAACAGTTCCTCCCAAACCTTGGTCAGCATATTTGGAGTAATGGATTCAACAGCGGCAACAATCCTTCTTCTCAAGTCTGGAAGGTCGACGGAAAGTGCTGGTACATACACATGGCCCTTCACAAGGTGTGAGATCGGGAGACCATGGAGGTCATCGGGAATAAACCATGTCATCCATAGTGCGCATCCTATCCATCATCGGAGAATATTATTGTTCAACCACTGTCACACATCATTAAAAAAAATAGGTGAAGTGCCGTCTTGTTGCCAAATGAAGTCTTGAGGTGCAGACTCATTTAGCTGAGGAAAAAGATAAATCTGCAGCATATCCAGATACGAGATGCCTGCCACTGTTTTTACATTGAAAAAGATTTGTTGTTTGGACATAACACAAAAAAACATTGACCTACAGGAAATCTCTTTCATGTTGGTTTATTGCATGTGGATTCACCATCCCCCAATTATGCACATTATGTTTATTCACCTTGCCATTGGTATAAAAACAAGCTTTATCGCTAAACACAAAATGACTAAAATTATATTCATCATTTTGTAGTGAACGTTACATTTCCATGCAGAAATTGGTGCATGCCACTAGGTCCGCAGGTTTTTGGGGTTGCTGTAACTGCAAACTGTAAGATCGCATAGGAAGTCACTTTATTGAACTCTCCACAATGTCGTAGTAGGCATTTGCAATTCACGACTAGCACGGTGCACAGATTTTTGTGGACTACATATGAAAGCTGCTCTGACATTCTCGATTCTTTCATTTGATGTTCGTGAACATCCTGGACTTTTCCTTTTACAGATACATCAGTTGTTTCTAACCGTCTATGCCATCAATGGATACTCTTATCTGTCGGAGGATCAATTCCCGATGGAAAACTCGCTGCACTGCAACAATGGAACCAGATCTTGCAAATTGCAACACACAGAATGACTTCTGTACAGGAGTCACCATTTTCACAAATATAATTATAATGCTGTGATGTAATAATGCCAAGAAACATACTGCATAGAGAATATGAAACGTTCATTTCTTCTTTCATTATACCGAATAATCACGCATTCAATTTCATTTGTAAAGCTATACCAAGCTACTTAAAACCCTGTCCATCATTTTAGAACACGGTGTATACAATTCTGTTAATTAAATCTGTGTTCAGTTATGTTACTAGAAAACAAACATGGAACTGTTAAGAGTATTTTTTAAATTATGGCTGATAGGTAAATCCCAACTCCTAATGGTTGGATATCGCTGATTTTTGGAGAATATTTTTTCTGTTTTATTTCATTACAAAAATTGAAATTTTTACTCACCCTCATCAATTTATCTTTTTTTTTCACTCTAATATAATTGTTATGATGTTCTTCGTTTGTCTGCAAAGGAGGATAGAATTCTAAAGTTTATGAAGACAATATAAACATCGGAAGTTAATGATAGTTAAGAAGTCATCTGGTCTGCATCCCAGTTGTGTTGTTAGCGTTGTGTGTTCAAGTTCAGTGAGCTTTCCTTCTTATCCTGTATGGAGATTTCATCTCAAGATTTGCACTTTTCATTGATATATTTAACGTTTTTCTATATAACCAGATGTGTTAAGTACTCGTGGAATCATATCTTTTAAACACTAAAAAATTTACACAATCATCTTGTTTTAAATTGAGCTACACAAAAAAAAAAGTTCTGAACAGTAGTACAATTTTTAGTTAGAATTTAGAGTGATTTATGGACTTTAATTCCCACACAATAACATGTGTGCAAATTATTGAATTTTTTTTTTGTAATTAGCTTGCTTATTATAGGAGACAGCCAGCAGCTGAGGCCTACCATCATACGCAGATAATTGTGTGATTTAATATATGGAGAAAAGTGTTCGATAGAGGCAATAAGTGATCATTTAGTAAATAAATTAGAGTTAGAGGATGTTTGGAGAATGTTTTAAAAGGTACTATAAAATATTTTTTGAAAAGCAATTTTCTAAAACATAGGCAGTTATGTGCAAGAAAAAAAAATAGATTTCTGATTGGCTAGAAGTGAATTTTAACTTTTCCATTATTAAGAATTTAGAACAATGACAGTCGTCGAAAAATTCTGTTCCATCTGCTTATGGAATTGGAAGACTCAAATATCTTTCGAAGAGGCTGGATTTAAAAAAAAAGTTCATTTAAGCAGGAATTCTCTCATGATGAACTTGTTCTTACAACAGAAATGTTGCTTTGGACATATGGTAAATGGGATACTGCTGATGTTTTAAAGAAATTACTAAAAATAAACCAAAATAGCTACAAAGTGTAAGAAATATTTCAAATCACCCCGCTCAACTTAATTATCTTATATGTTGGACAAAGTATTGCCTTTTTTGAAAATAAAGTATCAAAATGCTAACATAGTAACATGAGACTAAGTGACAAAAAGAGAGGTTGTGATATTTATCTGCCCTGTAATGCTACTAGGGATGCAAATTTGTTATGCTATCCTTCCCAAGACTGTATTAAAGTGACAAATATTTCAGTAGAAATAAGATTAATCTTTTTTTTTTATTCCAGTCTCATTGAAAGATTTTAGGGTCTTTCAATTCCATAAGCAGATGGAACAGGATTTTCCAGACAGTCATTGTTCTAAATTCTTAATAACGGGAAAGTTAACATTCACTTCAAGCCAATCAGAATATTTCAGTAGGAATCTATCTTTCTTTGACACGCACAACTTCCTACGTTTTAGAAAATCACTTTTCAAAAAATATTTTTTTTAATATCTTTTAAAACATTCTCCGAACATCCCCTAACTCTAATTTATTTACTAAATGATCACTTATTGCCTCTATCAAACACTTTTCTCCATATATTAAATCAAACAATTCTCTGCGCGTGACAGTAGACCTCAGCTGCTGGTCGCCTCCTATAATAAGCAAGCTAATTACAAAAAAAAATTGCACACATGTTATTGTGCAGGAATTAAAGTCCATAAATCACTCTAAACTCTAACTAAAATTTGTACTACTGTTCGGGACTATTCTTTTCCTAGCTCAATTTAAAATAAAATGATTGTGTATTTTTTTTAATGTTTGGAAGGTATGATTCCACGTGTATTTAACACAATATCTGGTTCTATAGAAGCACATTTAATATATAGATGAAAAGTACAATACTTGAGGTAAAGTATCCATGTAGAATAAGAAGAATAGCTCACTGAACTTAAAACACAAAAAATATTTATTTCCCCAGCTCTGAATACAACTGGGATGCCAAGCAGATGAGTTCTTAACTATTGACAGAATTCAATGTTTATACTGAATTCAGAAATTTTAGAATTCTACCCTCCTTTGCAGATAAATGAAGAAGTCATCTGGCAATCATATTAGAGAGAAGAAAGATGAATTGGTGAGGGTGAGTAAAATACTTTTTTCCAGCTAGATTTCGTATCTGGCCTACTGTGCACTGGGTTGTAATATGAGTTGAAGTTGCGCTTCCTCCACTTTCATCTTGAACATTTCCCAGAGAATTTAGGAGCACTAAGTGAAGAACATGGTGAGAGATTCCATCACAACATAAAAGAGATGGAAACAAGGTACCAGGTCGATGGGATGTCTCCAAGATTGCCTACTATTGTAGGTGTTTGGTAAGGAAAAATCCTCGGCAGGAGCACAAATGCCAATCAATTCACCATTCTTTTCTTGCTAATCGGAGGAAAAAAAATAGAGATCTTAAGGTGCATTAGTAGTTCTTTATTTATTTTAAACAGTTTTATCTGCACAATTGATATTGTACCTAGTCTCTGAAATTTTTACAGCATTTTAAAGGATTATGGCTATTACACATAATGCAAAAAGTAATAAATATTTAAATTCAACGTGGAAAGAAAAAACGAAAACTGTTAACAGCACACCAAAATTAGGTTTGGAGACCTGTTAAATACTGTACAGCAGAAAAAAAAAATAAATTTGCAGACATGTGTAATTAATAGAAATGAGAGCATGTGCCAGCATTTAGATTAATCTTCTTGAAAAGCACCAAGAGGACCTGAAGGCTTAACATCCTCATCAAATGGACTAATCACTACATGCCTTTTCAATATAATATGAAATGAGAGATATTTTGAATTTAATCCAAGAATCCGGTGTATGTAGTCCCAAGATTCAAAATTTTCCTATTAAAATTTAAACCCTGCCAGGCATTAAACATTAAACCTTAATTTGACAATATATCCTATTAGGGCCACATGCAAATACATTAATCTCTACTCAAATTACTTCCAATCACTGGTGAGCTGACTCACCGTGAGCAAGTGCAAAGATCGAATTAGCTACCCACTAACTGGACATGCATGAAAGTCGTCGTTTTTGTAATATTGGCAATAAATTACCCAGAATTCTCAGCGATAAAACCACTTCCGCTATTTTTGTCTGCTAGAGGAATGCATTTACGCTTGCGTCCTGCAAATAATACAGTATACAACGATGTCTGCATCACGTAATATTACGCCGATTCTCCTGTTCTTCCAGTTGAATTCTTTGGTAGACTCTATCCAATTCCTCTTCTCCGCGTATACCAAAAACATGATTGAAGTCTTCAAGGTCAGACATCTTGGATAAAGCAGCAAGGTATGTGGCAAGGTTTCAAACTACATCGGTTACCATCGGTTCCCTTCGGGATTCTCACAATTTGTTTCTCTCTTAAGTTACCTCGTCAGGTAGCTTACGAATTTCAACAATTATTATCGCATGAACAGATTTCTGAGTAAGCAAAATTGTATTAGGATACAAAACTTTCTCAGCAGAGAATGCCTTTTACGGTCTAATGCGTTCATAGATTCGACCCATAAGATCCATTGGTTTAATTTATGTAATATTTTTAATACAGCAATGGAAATATGAATTATATTTTCTGATGCCTAAACTTCCAAGTTCAATTATTACGTATGTATGATGTCAAATGCTAATAACTGTGAAAGAAAACTGTATACTTTGATTGACATATATTTCGTAAAGCAACATTATAAAACTTACCATCTACAGAATTATTCACATTTAACATGGATTCCGATCCAGTTTCAGAACCACTATCGTCATTTATTTCTGGACCATTTGGAAGTCGCCAATAAATAGCATAAACATCAGCTAAATGGAGTTTAGCACCATCTTCCAGCTGATAACGGACTTCTGGCTGAAGGATCATCTGAAAACATAATTTAAGGTATCTTCTATCATGACAAGAAGGTAAAAATCCACTGAAATAAAGTTTATGAAAAATAAGAAAAGGATAATATCTTTTCTATGTATGTTTCAATTCATGTTTTCATTATAACAATACATGTTTAAAAAGTAAGGGACAACCCTGAATAATGATGCAACAGGCAAATGACACACTACACATCGGTTTTCATGATAGTAGCATGTTGTGTACTGTTCAGCATTATAAATAATATCAAAATGGCTAGATGTCCAGAGCTCAGAAGTTTTAACATAACAAGATCATAGGTGTACACCAGAAAGATTTCAGCACTTCTGAAGCTACCAAAATCAACCATTTCTAGAGTTATTTCTAGAGTAGGACATGAAAGGGATCATCAATCTTCAAAGAATGTGATTTTTAAAAGTCCTCAATAATCGACTGAATCAATCACCTAGAATTCAACCAGGCTATCATCCTCTGTAAATACTAAGTGTCACCAGTAATGGTGTAAAGAGCTTGTCTCTGGGCAGTGGACCATTGGAAATCTCTAATTTTTAGTGACTAATCATGCTATCCATTGTGACAGTTTGATGAAAGGACATAGGTGTGGCAAATGCTAGAGGGCGGATATTTGTTAGCTTGTAATGTGCCACAGTGAAATTTGTAGATGACATTACAGCCTGGGACTGTTTGTCACAGGCTTGGTCCCTAGTGACATCAGGCAATCTAAATGCCATAGGTCTGCATTTCTCAAACTATGGGTTCCAACCCACTGATGGATTACAGGCAATGTTTTGGTGTTGACCCATCAGGTGAACAAAACATTTTAAAAGAAAAAAAATTAGAAGTTATTATCAACATTCCATCAACCATTGAGCACACAATGAACATGACAGTACAAACCACTGTCTTTCAGTGAACGCAAGCTTGAGTATAAAACTTGGTTTAACAATGAGATCTTGTATTATGTAATTCTAGTTGACAAAAGCAACAATGAATTTTAGTCAGTTTCAAATTAAAATCTAATAATGGGGGGAAAAAAATTACTGCTAAATTAGCAGTGCCAATCCACACTCAGTCTCTGTCAGCCTTTGTTTAAGATTAAGTGTATTTCTGTCAATGGATATGTGTCTTAAATGAGGAACATTAAAAAGAAAAGTACACTCGACTGAAGCTAAAAATCGTGGGAGTGATAGTAAATCAAGTGTCCTTGTTTCAAGCTCTGACATAAGTGCAACTAGTTTGACGATTTTTGTGAAAATAAAAAAGCAATATTAGCATAAATATGATGCGAACTATCCAAGGTTAGGATTTATGTAGTGTGGCGATAAAGATAAACCAAAACCACAGTGTGTATTAGATATGAAGTTCTCTCAAATGCTGCCATAAAACCAAATAAATTTAGAAACAAAATATTTGGATGTTAAAAATAAAAGCTAAGAATATTTTGTTTGCACATTAATTTGGTTTAAATGGGAAAAAACTGATGTATTTAAAGTGGAACACTAAATTCAAAGGCTTTGGAATTATCATAATGGGTAGTGCAAAATAGGTGTTAGAAACTTTTCGACTACTATGTCATAATATGGCGTGATGGATTACAATGAACAACAGCAAAAAAGTTATGGAAGTAAAAGTGAGCGTTCTATATTAAGATGAAACTCCTAATTACGAATATGACAATTAAAATGATGGCAGTGGTCTGGTTTTTAAATTATCACCAAGCCGAGTGTTACTGTATATGCTGTGAATATTGTAGTCAGTGTGAAGGTCAAGGAACACCCTTAGAGGAGGGGAGACAGTGACAGCTGTATAGATAAGAATTATCTTAAAGAGTCCGTGTTTACCCCAACAGGTTGTGAAATCAGTTGAAGTAGAATTTCATGAGTGAACAATGGATGGTTTGTACCTTGGTGTATAAGTTATATAGATGTGCATTTTCTCAGATACATTTTTAAAATTATGCGCAGAGATAAGATTGCACTGTAATAAAAACTAAAATGCTACGGAATTGTGTGTATAGTCCACATAACGTTTGTTATATTTGTAGAAAAGTGATGTTCACATCGCAGAAGTGACATCAGCCTAAAATACACAATTATTGACAATTGCAAGCTAGATATATTCCAACTTAAATTCTACCCCCCTTAAAAATAAAACTTTACAATAAATCTGATACTAACTGGAACCTTAATAATGATCGGTTTCTGCTTGAAGGGCAACTAATAGAAGTCACATGAACAATCGCTCCATTTATAAGAAAGCCTAGCAATCTTTAATTTGGGTGCAAAATAAAGGGATCATGACAAACATTTTGCTTCACATATTTGCTATAATGGCTGTTCTGTGACTAGTTTGAAGGAAAGAAGGAATCCCCATGATTTGGAGAGAACAAACTAATCATGTACATGATTGTTATTTCTGCATGGTCCCACCAGTTAAGTTTATTTCAAAGAAGAAGAGGTCAGCTGTGAACTTCGCAACATACCTTCAGATTTTCGTCCAGTGCCACACTCTAAACAGCTTCCTGTACAAGTACTACCTGACTCCTATAATATTGATCTAGACGATGAAACGAAATCCAGTACTTCGGAAGAAATACCCAGACTATTCACATCCCATGATCCTGACTTCAATCCTGAAATTCCAACTCAGTCACACAGACTGACTCAAGAGGAATTACATGATCTTGTCCGAAACTTAGAACTCTCAAATGCCAAAGCAGAGCTCCTGGCTTTGCGATTCAGACAGTTTAAATATCTTGGCGAGAATGTAAAGGTATCTGCATATAGAACATGCCAAAAGCACTTGGGCAATTAAAAAAAATAATCACAATATATTTTGCAACAATATACATACATACTTACTTATTCTTACTCACTGGCACTAGCGAACCCATAGGTTCATGGCCGCGAAGACATAAGCTCTCCACACATCCCTATCCTGAGCTAATGCTTTCCAATCATTCCCTGTAAAATCTACTTCCCTCAAATCATAGTTAATGTTATTCTCCCACCTCATTCTTAGTCTACCAACTGAATGTTTTCCCTCTGGCTTTCCTACAACAAGCTTCCATGCAAGTCTTTCACTCCCCATACGTGCAACATGTCCTGCCCATCGCAGTCTACGAGACTTAACTGTTCTTATTATATCTGGCTTCCTATAAAGACCATGTAGTTCATTGTTATGTAGTCTTCTCCATTCACCAGTCTGCTCATCTCTCTTTGGTCCAAACATTTTCCTAAGTACTCGTACTTTATTCTCAAATACTTGTAATCTCCTTTCCTCCCTTAAAGTAAGAGTCCATGTTTTGCACCCATATAATATAACTGGTAGAATAATAGTTTTATATATTTTCAGTTTAACGTTTCTTGAAAGGAGTTGGGACATCAAGAGTCTCTGCATGCATAATAGCACGCATTTCCAGAAATGAGCCTATGTTTAATTTCTTTGTGCATCTTATTCCTATTTGTGATTATTGTTCCTAGGTATTTGAATTCAGCCACTTCCTCAAAATTTCCCTCATTTGTCATTAGTTGTCCATTTCTATTATATAATGTATTTCTACGTGTGACCATATATTTAGTTTTATTGATATTTACTTCTAGTCCTAATTTCTTAGTGTTACTCAATAGTGTGTGCGTGTTGTCCTTTAGTATCTCCTCGCTATCGGCCAATAGTACTACATCATCACCATAAACTAACAGCTTATTAATAACATTGAGTTGTAAGCCTTCCTCAATTTCTAAAAATTTAATGGCATGCTCTAGTACAAAATTAAACAGTAGATGAGATAGTGCATCTCCTTGCTTCAACCCATTCTGGATTTCAAAAGTGTCGGAAAACTGTTTGCCTATACGCACCCTACTTTTTGTGCCATTTAGACACATTCATATAATTAAGGTAGAATATTTTTATCACTCACCTCATATTGTTCTTCTTATTTGATTACAACCTAGTTTCGGAACATAGTTTCTGTTCTATCCTCAGTATCGTCACGACCGTTGTTCTGTCGTCTTGAAGAGCTGTCCTTCTCTCCTTCCATTGGCTGACTAAAAAACCTCGAAACCAGGTCATTCTCACCTGGTTTCGAGGTTTTTTCGTCAGCCAATGGAAGGAGAGAAGGACAGCTCTTCAAGACGACAGAACAACGGTCGTGACGATACTGAGGATGGAACAGAAACTATGTTCCGAAACTAGTTTATAATCAAATAAGAAGAACAATATGAGGTGAGTGATAAAAATATTCTACCTTAATGAATATACCTCATAGTGAGAATTCCTAAAATAAGTACATTCATATAAGTCTAACTAACTTTTTAGGAATTCAGAACTCCAGCAGGATACTATATAACTTCTCCCTCTTAATTGAATCATATGCTTTTTTGAAGTCTACATATAGTTGATGTACAGTACCATTATATTCCCATTTCTTTGCTAAAATCTGTCCTATACTAAAAATCTGATCTGTTGTAGACCTGTTTCTTCTAAATCCACATTGATGATTTCCTAGAATGTCATCAATATAGGGAGTAAGTCTGCTTATTAATATATTTGTTAGAATTTTGTACGAAGTTGAAAGTAATGAGATGCCCCTGTACTTGTTGCAATCAGTTTTATCTTTCTTATAAATTGGTATGATAATTGATTCTTTCCATTCATCTGGAAGAGCTTCTTTTTCCCAAATCAAACTAAGCAACCAGCGTATTTTGTCCATCAATTTTTCTCCCCCTGATTTTATCAGTTCTGCTGGGATCTCATCTGAACCTGATGCTTTAAACAGTTTCAATTTTTCAATCGCCATTTCAACCTCTAATGCACTTGGTTCTGTGACTAGCATTTCTGCTGTCTGTAAATTATCCTCCTCAATGTCCTGTTCTATATGTACATTTAATAGCTGATTAAAGTAACTTTTCCATCCATTTAATATACTCCTGGAATCTGCAATCATATTCCCATTTTCATTCTGAATTATGTATGTTCTAGCCTGAAACCATTTCTTCTCTATACTAATTCCCTGATATAATTCTCTAATGTTCCTATTTTTGGTATTCATTTCAAGTCAATATTAATAAAATTAATAGTGAGTGGAGAACATATTTTAATCGACTCACCTCATACATTTTCAAACTTCTTTGATACCGACGGTTTTAGACAAAATCATGTCCTTCTTCAGTCATGGCTTCCACTGATGAAATTCCGTGATTGTTGATTTCTTTAGTGGCATCACTTCTTGTGCTGCCATCTTTCGTTGGGATTATAAACTTTGTAATTAAATTTTTATCCACCGGAATATCGAAATTCATAGATCGATATTTATTCTTCTGAATGAATATCATTTCCCAAATTGTCAATTCCAATCTTGTACATAGCTAAATTGAAATTACTGAATTATATAATAAATATGAAAATCAAATAAAACTATGTTTTATTTTTATTTAATTAATAAAGATGATTTGATTATGGGTGATCCGTTGAGCCCTCTTTTGGCAGAGATTTTTATGGATGACTTAGAACAAACCATACATAAGAATGTATTAGCTAGAAATGTTCTATTATGGTATCGTTATGTAGATGATGTCATAGCAGGCTTCACAGGAACCAAAAGACAGTTGAATTCCTTTTTAAATTTTATTAATAACATTCACAGAAGTATTAATTTCACAATGGAATTAGAAACAAATAATAGTATAAATTTCTTGGATTTATCAATAAAACACATTGAAAATAAGTTTGAGTTTGGTATCTTTCACAAACCATCTCATACTGATACCACTATACATAGTTCTTCTCTTCACCCATATACTCATAAGATGGCAGCCTTTAATAGTTATATTCATAGACTTTTAAATATCCCTCTTTCACCCTTGGAATATAATAATGAATTGAATATTATTAAACAATTAGCTATTAATAATAACTATGACCCTAAAATTATAGAATATTTAATTAAGAAAGTTCATTACAAAAAAGCAATTAACAAAGTTTTTCCTTTACCCAAAGAAAACATATAGAAATATGTTGTAATGTCATACATAGGCCCACTTTCAAATAAAATACCTAAACACTTTAAAAAGTTGAACATCAATGTGGCATTTAAAACTAATAAAACTTTACAAAATATAATAAAAAACAATAAAACCAAAATAAAAAAAAATATCAAAATTATAAAAAGAAAAATTATCAGGTGTGTATAAATTGAAGTGTGGCACATGTGACAATGTCTATATAGGACAAACTGGTAGACCTTTTATCTCTCGGATAAAGGAACACATGAGAGCATATAACAGAAATGTAGAATATTCAAAATATGCTAACCACCTATTCCAATTTAATCATTGTTTTGAACCAAATTTTGAAATTTTACATGTTTGTGATAAGGGTAAGTAGTCAGATCTTTTGGAGGCTGTAGAAATTAATAAATTGAAAAGTAGTAACAAACTGTTAAATTCTCAACTTGATTTGAATGAATCCCCTTTGTTAAATTAAAAAAAATATTGTATTGTTGCTTAGATCAGTTAGAACACAATTCATAATTTGTTAACATGTCTGAAGAAGGTACAGTGTACCGAAACAGCTGTCACTGAATTATATAATAAATATGAAAATCAAATAAAACTACGTTTTATTTTTATTTAATTAATAAATATGGATTTTCATCATGTAAACACTAACATAGAAGGAAAAGAAGCTTCAACATAAGGTTTAAATAACATCGTAACGATTTCGTATACGCATATAGAATGTCTAATTATGCTAAGCACATAATAAATGCCGGCCATAGAATGAACTCAATAGAAGACACCCGTACAATAGTACACAAAGAGGGAAATCCAACTAAAATCAACCTATTGGAAGACCTGGAAATTATCAAGGAAATAGTCAACAAGCTTTCAATAAATGAAAGCACTCCCAGACTAAACAACCCACTACACGATATTGTCAGGAAGAAGCTTTAGTCACGATAAAGCCACATTAGGACCAGCAGCATCAACCATCAAACTGGATGCTGTAGCGAAGAGTGAACTGCTGAAGATGGAACGGATGTTCTGAAAGGCCTACAGGCATAAAGATTACATATTTTATAAGTTGAGGACGATGGATTTTACCTAAGAGGGTATATTTTAACTTATTTCATTTCAAGATCATTAATCTTCTCTCTCAAATATTCCCTCTTTTTACTCTTTAGTAACTTGGTGGTTTCCCATCTAATACTACCCAATTGCTCTAAATTTGCCTCATTTGGCTCATGTAACCATTTCATTTTTGCTAGCTTTCTTTTCTTTACAATGTCGGCACATTCCTCATCAAACCATTTCTTGTTCTGCCTGTTTTTTAAACAACCAATTCTTTCTGATGCTGACAATTTAATAGTATCTCTTATAGCCTCCCATTCTTTATTTATATCAGTTTCTTCTTCGTTTGCCACATTGTCATCTGAAAATTCCAGTACTTCAAATCTATTAGCAATTTTGATTTGATATTCTTGCCGCATTTCATCATTTTTCAAGTTTTTTAATTCAAATTTTACAGAATCATCTTTAGCATTTGTTCCTCTCATTAGCGATAGCCGTTGTCTGATTTTCACTCTGACCAGATGATGATCCGAAATGCAGTCTGTCCCTCTAACTGATCTAACATCAATGATGCTACTGTGCCAGCGTTTGTCCACTAATACATGATCTATTTGGTTCCGATTTTCGCCACCTGCAGACGTCCAGGTGTATTTATGAATATCCTTATGCTGAAATGTTGTGCTCTTAACAATGAGATTCTTTGATGTGGCGAAGGTGACTAATCTAACCCCATTGTTATTACTATCTTCATGAAGACTGAATTTGCCTATTGTTGGTTTAAATATATCTTCCCGCCCCACTTTTGCATTTAAATCTCCTAAGACAATTTTCAGATGATATCGTGAAAGGCTATCAAATAAGCATTCTAATTCTTCATAGAACTCATCCTTGATCTTGTCATCTTTATCTTCTGTGGGGGCATGTACATTTACAATTATAAAATCATGTCATTTACCCTTTAGAATGATGTATGATATCCTATCACTAACAAACTTAATATCTCAGCGGATAGGATCCTCCTTCTGACTAAAAAACCCATTCCAAATGCAGGTCTTTCTGCACCACCGTAGTATAATGCAAAGCTTCCTGATACCTGACTACCTTCTTCTGGCCACCTAACTTCCTGTAAAGCGACTATATGCAAGGGCGATTTATCTAATTCCCGCGTTAATATATCTAGTGCCCCGCTATTGTATAAAGTCCTAACTCTGTGTTTGAGCCTTTGGCATGGGTTCCCTGAAGTAGTCCCCGCCCGGAGAACCGAATGGGGGACTATTTGACCTCCGGAAAATTTTACCCCAGTTGAATCCATGTCTGCATTTCTTGACAGTTATATTTTTACGGTGAAAGATCGTCACTCTTTGACCAAGGTACTTTTTTCATCTGGCTTATCACCTTCGACCAGTTTTTTACATGGGTAACCCTATCGGCAGCAATACTACCGCCGGCATAGCTCCCAGGATCATTTAAGCATGCAAGCCAATCCACCACGACAAGGTAAAGATACCATGGAGCGCTGCAATAATATACAAGGCCTAATATCTGCTATAAACATCGAACACAGACCAGAAGAGTGGCAATTATTTTTAAATTCATCAAAGTTCAGTTTTAAGGCAGTGTTACTGATGTGAGTGTATTTAGATACATGATGGGAGTGCATTTAGGTAAATAACAAATTTCCGAGACTAAGTGCAATTAAAATTAAGGAAGGTATTTTTATTGGTTCCTAGATCAGTGAACTCTTCAAGGATATACACTTTTTGGAACTTTTGAAAAGAAGAGAAAAAAATGCTTGGGAATCATTCAGAGCAGTTGTCTTAAATTTCTTGAGGAACCATCGGGCCCCAAACTACAGACAATGTGTGGACAATATGTTATTAGCTTATCGTGAAATGGGGTGCAATATGTCATTAAAATCCATTTTCCCCATTCTCATTTTGACTTTTTCCTGGAAAACTGTGGTGCAGTATCTGATGAACATGGAGAACATTTTCACCAGACGATCTCATCATTTGAATGGCGATAGAATACATCTATGCCAGCTGACTATTGTTGGTCAGTGGTGAGAGATGTCCCGGAGATCCATTACAACAGACAAGCTAAAAGGAAACACCCTTAACTGAGATAAGCTAGTCCTAATATTACCAGATTTAAGCAGGATATAATTTTTACTCAAATATATTTTTCAAAATTATGAAAAACCTAGACCACTGCTGACAATTTAATTGTCATTTTCGTGTTCAGCATGAAAAAATACATCGAAATCTGGTCATTTTAATTCCATAACTAACAAAAAGTTAAAATATGTTTTCCAGTGTTATTGTTATCAAATTTATGCTATAACGGATAACCCGAAATTTAATACAGAAGTTATGATGATCTTGAAGAAGATTTTCGGGCTGTAGGCTGTGGTCGTGAGTCTATGGCCAGACAACAGCCCATCACAAAATTAGACACCGCACGCACCGTAGTAAATATCAGCAACTGTCAACTTTCAGAGGCAGAAATCCTCACGACCACGGCCTACAGCCCGAAAATCTTCTTCAAGATCATCATAGCAACTCCGGCCGTGAAAGTCTATGTGAATACATTAATACAGAAGGTTTTCAAAGTGGTTTCCTTCTGCAACAATGAGTGTGTAGAGCCTTAATATGAATTCTGTGATGACTTTCTGAAGAACATGATATTCTACTCCAAGAATTGTGATTGCTACACAATGATTCTGGAGTGTTGCAGGTGCATCTTTGGATATTCTGTTCTTTAGATAACCCCATAAGAAATAATCACATAGGTTGAGATTGGTACTATAAGGGGGCCATTCCACACCATGCCCAGTGAATGCTAAGTTGTCCAGGGCAACCATCTGATCTCTGATCATCACCTTAAGGGAATCAAAGTAATGTGGACATGATCCATCCTGTATGAACCAGTAGTTTTGCCGGCATCTTGCAGCCTGTACAAATTCATATTCCAATACTTGTCTGTATTTGTCTGTGTCGCATTGTGCACTTATTGCGCATCAGTGACTTTTGTGGATGAAGGGGAGCAGTAATGTAGATTCAATAGTACTCCAGTGCCAACAGTTCTGTTCGTTGATATGCCCATGGAGATGGAAGTATGCCTCATCACTAAACTAGATCTCATCCTTATCCTGTTCCATTTTTAAATGCCTCAATCATCTCATCTGCAAAAGAATATCATCCTCCACATCCCTGTCCTATAATGGTTGGCACAGTTGAATTTTGTAAGGGAGAAGTATCAGATTCTGTTTTATGATTATTTGGAGAGACAATCATGGCATCCTCAGTTGTTAATGTAGTGTTCATCATTGAAGAGGGTTCTCACTCGTTCCACATTCTCCAGTATTACAACTAGGCTGGTCATCCTGAGCGACCCTTCCTGGAATCATGTAGGGATCTGGTCTTTTCAAAATGTTTTATCTACTTTTAAAAAACAGGATAATGTTACAAAACATCCATATCAGAGGATACTTAAATTTTGTCATCAAAATTTGGCTTCAGTTCTGTGCTGTAATCTAACATAGAAATTGTCATTTTGGATGGTGATGTTCCTGGACAAAATTTTCTGTTGAATGCGTGTTTCAATATAATATTACGCCCAGTGTTTGCATAAAATGTTTTTTACAATAAACAAAGAGTGTTCCAATGTTAGTACTTCCATTCTAAAATGTGAAGATCGGTGAGTGAGCTATAGAATTATCAGACCCACAATACAACAATAACACAAGGAGAATCATTATGGCATATAATTAAACCACAATGGACAAAAACTTTTTAACATCTATTTTGCACCAATCTGTATATGGGTAATTTTTGTATTGCTAAAGTTGGAAAATCTTATTCTATAGGCAAGGAACTGATCCTTCCTGTGGTTAAAGATATTGTTAAAGTCATCTTTGGTGACAAAGAAGCAAACCAGATTTAATTCTGATATCTAATGATATAGTTCATTGCCATATCAATGAAATAGTTACGTAAAAAATCAAGTGATCAAAGTTCTTAATCCATAAATGATTATGCACTGTATTGATTGGGAAAAAATGTGTTGCACTAACTTCCAATGAGTGTTGAACAATGTGTGGATATCACAGTGGTGTTTTTGTGCATGTTGGTAAAGTGGCCCTAGTTTCGATTTGGGTATACTGCTTTATTCACAGGGAAGAACTGTCTAATAAGACAATAATGAGTGACATGAAAAGGGTTTTCATCATCCAGTTATCAACTTCATAAAAGCTTGTGAGATTTTTTCTGTGCTTTGCAACTAAATTGGTAGTGAATGTAAGTACCTCCTGCTTCACACAGTAGTGGGTAAAGTCCTGAAGACTTTTTTGAGTTTAGACAAGGAGTTTTACTATTTTTGAACAGTTGTAAGAATGAGTAAGCAGCTTTTTTCTTAGATAACAATTGGCTGGCCACATTGACTTATATGACAGATATATTTTCCAAACTAAATGAACTCAATTTGTCCCTTAAAGGCCCAACCATCACTGTGTTCCAAGCTTATGATAAAGACAAGTCATTCCAGAAAAAGATCAATCTGTGGTTAGGGCAGATCAAAAGTAATGATTTTTTTTTTCCTTTTCAAACTTTAGATTATTATTTTCAAAGCGAAAATGATTTTTTATTATCTTCTGAATTTTGTGATTCTGCAATATCCCATCTCTCTGCTCTGAATAATGAGACTGAAAGTTATTTTCCAGAAAATTACAATGGATTCAAATGGATTTGAGACCCATTCCTATATATTGAAAGTTCAATTTTTCCAGCAAAACTAAGAGAACAGTTATATGATATTAGCTGTGATTTTGACATTAAAACAAAATTTAAACACCTATATATAACAATGTTTTGGATATCATCATTAAAGTGTGAATATTCTGAACTTTTGAATGAGGCAGTAAAGTTGCTCATGCCATTCTTAAGTACATATCTGTGAGAAAGGGAATTTTTCTCTTTAGTTCAAGTGAAAACCAAGTACAGAAACACACATGATACAAGTTCTGATTTACTACTCCAGTTAACTACAATTCAATCCAACATACACCAACTTATGAAGAACAACATGCCCATCCATCACATTATTTCGGTGAGTGCAAAATAGTTTGACAAAATATCAACATGTGCTTAATTACAGTAATATAGTTTTGTTTATTAGCATACAGTCATACAATATTTACTTTTTCATCAGTGATTAGATTGTACTAATTTACTTTATGGGTCATGTAAAATTTAATATCCTTTAAGGTGGGTCCCGGACTTAAAAAGTTTGAGAACCACTGACATTGTTAATGAATGGTTTTGTACTGCCTACCATAGTATGGTCATGACCATTATTTGTACCATAAAGCAAAGTCCTTGATCATATAGAATACAATCTTTTTTTTTTCAGATCCTTCAGTTATTAATTAATCACTATTATAATCATACTTATCAATTATTTCTTTCTTATTAAAGATACTACATTTAGGTTAAATCATGTCTTGAATCTTTAGGTGTACACCAGAAGGCTGTGCATGCCTACTGTTGCGTTTGGTCACATGTTTTGTAAAAATCCACAGGTTCTGATTTTTATATATTATATACTATTAAATTTCAGTTGAAATGGATATTTGGAGAAGAGCTGCCAGAAAATCTCGACTGGAAAAAATTAGAAATACAGAAATTAGAAAATGGATGAATGCAGAAAGAAATATAATGGATGAGATTGAACACAGAAGGCTAAAATGGTATGGACATGTAAGAAGAATGCAGGATGGAAGATTACCAAAGGTCATCTATGCATGGAAAATTGAAAGAAGGAACAGAAAACCAAGAACAACATTCAAAATTCAATGAGGAAATTTGGTGTAACAGATGAAGACACAGAGGACAGAGAATGATGGAGAACTTTAATTAAGAGAAATTCGTGAATGTTTGCTGCATGTCCACAGTCATTAATATTTATTAATTTATTTTTAATTCATGTTAATTACTAAGATTGGTTGGAGAAAACCCTCAATGATGAGGAAAATTCGCAAAATGAATGAATGAATGAACTTTTTAGGAATGAAATGTGTAAATGATAATTCAATCGAGATTTTTTCTTAACTATGATTCTGTAATACCATTTCTCCATACTCATCTCATCCTCTTTGTTACATTTTGTTTATCTGCTCCCCTGACAGTGCATCATACATAGTCGGTCAGCACCCTTGTCATTCACATACCTCTATATAGGGGACTTCATCTCATCTCATCCCTAGACTCGACCCTGAGTTGGACACAAGTTGAGGATATATATATATATATATAATACACAATTAGTTAAATTTATGTTTTAGATGTCTAAGGAATCATAATATAGAAACAGATAGATGTGATGTCAGGATAAAATTTATGTGTAAAAACGTACCAGATCAAGGGTTCCTTATACCGAACAGTCGCTCACAATCTCTGCGCCACCACTTTAAGTTTATTGTTTCCACTCTGTATACGGCCATTAAAATAAAATTGTAAAAATATATATAATAATTTACCTTTCCTAAGCGTGTTTTGTTGCGACTTCCTAAATCATATATCAGATGATTTTCTGCATTAACAATCTCAATGACAGCATGCTCCTTTGACAGTGCCTATAAAATAAATAAAAGAAAACCAGAATTATCAATCTGAAACAATGTAGTACATAATATGGTTAAATGGAATTTGTAGGTGAAAGTCTCTTTCAGAATATATCTGAATAATAATGGAGTTTATAAAATTTTATTCAGAGTATAAAAACATACAAACTAAGAGGTTTTGGGTTCAAATCCCAGTTCAGGCGTTGGTTTTTCTTTTCAAAATAATAACTTAGGAAAGAGATAAAAAGTAGTACCTGTATACTTAAAAATTGGTATCACATATGTCAATAATGAAAACATATATTCAATCCAATAATAATTTTGTACATTTATATATTTATTAATATTTCCCCTTGTATTATTATCTTTCTGACATTATTGGCAACAATTCTAAATTGCTGCTCTAGTATCTTTAGATATTTCCATTGGTTATGGTAGACTAGTGGTTACCATGCTTGCCTCTGGTTCCAAGGTATGCAGGTTCAAACCTGATATGGATTAATTTTAAGGGTATAAAAATCTTCAGCGTGGCATATTTCGGAAGGAAAGTGAAGGACCTATGTCGTACATTTACAGCACATAAAAAAAACCTCAAGTCCAAAATAAGATACCTTTGAACAAAATTTGCCAGCTCTGCTACCAGATTTGAATTTCAATGCTATTGAGTAATGACCTAGTTGTTAAATAAAATATTAATGTTAGCTAATTCTTCAAGCCCTTCAAATACTTCCATTTTCAATGATTTTTCAATCCAATCAATGTATATACAAACACACACACACACACACACACACACACACACACATAATAATGTTGCTATGAGATTTAATTTCAGTGTGGAAATTAATTAATTAATCCATAAACAGGTTTACAAAATAATAAAACATCTTCCTGTGCCCAAAGCTTTTTAAATTTTTATCTTCATTCTCCATTCTTCTCTATCTTCCCATTCCAATTTTTCCAGACCTAGATCCATCATACCTCTTCTTACATCATCCATCCATCCATTTAAATCTAGGCCAACTTCTCTTTTCTTTCCTAGGTGGGGATATTCCAAAGCTCGTCTGGGCAATCTTTTCTCTGGTATCCTACGTATATGACTATACCATTCTAGTTGTCTGTATCTCACAAAATGTAATATTGAATTTCAGACTTTCATTTGTTGTCTGATGATTGTATTTTTGATTTTTTCCAATTTAGAATGACTAGTTGGACACCTAAATTAATATATATATATCACAGATTCAAAATAATTCTCTCTCTCAGGAAAAATCTCTTAGGCTATTACCTTATATAACATAAAACAGAAATAAAATGGGAGACTCCAGAAGCAGTCTTTCAGCAGACTATGGGGATGCTCGCATAAAGCTGCTTTCACAATATAAAGTTTTTACAGCCATTCTCGCTATAACACGAGACACAACACCCAAAAGCATCAAAATTATCGAATGTCAAAATGATAAAACAGTTATCCCGTCTACATAAAAAAGTTGTACTTCAATGGATTCCGGCCCATTTTGGAGTAACAGGCAATGAAATAGCCAATTTTCTGGCCAAGAAGGGTAGCATAATTGTTTCAAACCCAACTTCTACTCCAGTTTCCTTTCACTCTATCAAAAGAATTATCTCAAATAAATATATCAATAAACTTAGAGAAGAATACACCACCAAAACATCTGGAAAGGAATGGGAAAATCTACAAGCTTATGACATTACTACATTACAAAGAAAATCTGCAGTAGCAACATTCAGACTGCTAACGGGACATGACTGTCTGAATAAACACGTACACAGACTTTGGCATAACAGATTCACCTAAATGCCCTTTTTGCAATTTAAATGAAGATATGGAAAGAAACCATCTCCTCCGCTGTCCAACTTTTGTAGAAGAGACCAGCCTTTCTGCTAAATATTGGAGTGCAAGAGAGCGAATGATTTCATTATCAAGTGCTCAACATTAGATACCAACCAACCAACTTTCCATTGACATCTATGGAAAATGCCATGCACCAATTGTAAGCCAAACATATGCATGAAGCGAAATCTCACTTCAAAATTGAGTGCCTCTTGAAAAATCATATAGAGTTCTATCCTCTGACATTTAACATACTGTATTACTATACTGTTAAGAGTAGATAAAAATAATATGTATCATTGTGCTTACTTGTCCAAAATACATTACTCAAAAAAAATTAGAGGAACACATGTTTAAACCAAAAGCCACAAAATAAATTTTGAAACAATTTAATTTTTGATCTTTTGTAATATTTATGAATTGAAGATTTAGGTAAAATTAGAACAGACATTCAAACAATATTTTATTATACATTATTAGAAATACAAACAAATTATCATTTGTAACAGAAAACAAAGTGGAAATTTGAGATTTATTATTTTAAGAATCATTATTTTAAGAAAATGATTTGCAACGATCAATTTATAATTTACAAAAAATAGGTGCCAAATTTAATATGGAAATATCAATTAACAAAACTAAAATTATGGCATTTCATGGGAAGGACCCCATACAAAGTAAAATCTGTCTCCAGAATAAAATTTTAGAGAGATCTAATCAATTTAAATATCTTGGATATTATCTCTCTATCTGGGATGAAAAGGATATCCCTGAAAAAGTTACTAGTTATAATAAAAGTTTAGGAATTATTAATCAAGTTATGAAACCATCCCTTGTACAAAAAAACACCAGATTACGTTTATATAACACTTTGGCTAGACCAGTGTTGACCTATGGTAGTGAAGCATGGACACTTAAAAAAACAACATGAAAGCAGAATAACGGCTTGTGAAATGAGATTCATGCGCAGAACAGCGGGTTACACCAGATGGGAAGACTACGCCAATTTTGGAATATATTAAACAGTACCAACTAAATTGGAAACACCATCTTGAAAGAATGAGTTCAAATCGGATCCCCAAAGCTGTTTATAATTATATACCAAGAGGACGAAGATCACTGGGCCGTCCTATGAAACGCTGGAGGGAAAATTTTCTATAGGATCGTAACAGGCCTTGGCCTAATACTTGGAAGGAAGAAGAAGAAGAATCAATGTTACCATGGTTACTTTAACATTCGTACTTAGTGTGTCCTCAGTGAGCTTCAATGACAGCATTACACCTACAAGGTATGCTTCACAGAAGCCTTCTTACAGAAACTTGTGAGATTCTCTCCCATTCCTCGGTGAGTGCATTTGAAAGTTCTTTCAAATTCTGTGGCACACCAGGATGGTTACAAACAAGTTTTTCCAGCTTATGCTCTATCAGATTGAAGTCCAGACTGCATGCAGGCAAGTCTATCACCCAAATTTGGCATTATTGTATACATTACTGTAGCCTGTGCTGTATGACATCTAGCATTATCATGCATTAGAAGAAAATTAGGGTCCATACCTTAAGCAAAGGGTACGAAATGTTGAAGGATAATGTCATTAATGTAAACATCAGCATTCGTGCGCTGTGGGACAATGACAAGCTCTGTTCGAGACTCAATAGTAAATCCCAGCCCAAACCATAACAAAACCACTTCCAAATCTGTCATGTTCATTAATTGTGGCTGGATCAAAACGTTCACCTGGATGCCTCCATAAATATGTACGACCATCAGAACCCATTAAAAGAAATCTTGATTCGTCCTTGAATAGGACACCCTTCCATTGGCATTTTGTAGTGTACACTACTACATGAAAATACACTGCTCAAAAAAATTAGGGGATATTGTAGAATAACCTATTAAGACTATGTTTTTTGGAATAGTATTAGATGCAATCACTTTCTATTACTCCAAGATAATGTAAATAAGAGTTTGAAGTTGTTACATAACCTCGGTACCACACCAGAGGGCAGTGTCTGTACTGTTTATCTGAAAGGGTGGTGTGGGGGTGAATGTTTTGTTGCTGTTTTTAAATCCAGTCCAGTTTTCAGTTAGTGAATGACTTGCCTTAGGGACAGTGATGCCTCGACAACGTGATTTACCTGAACCAATGGCTTGGGGGTCATAGGAAGGATGGAAGCTGGACAGACACAACAAGAGGTGGCACAAGCCATTGGGATGTCTCAAAGCGTGATTTCCAGACTTTGGAATCATTTTCAAAGAACATACTGTTCACAGAAGAGCCGGACAAGGTCGACCAAGGGCAACAACAGCAAGGGATGACCGTTACCTCTTGTTAACAGCCTGTCGGAATAGACAGCAGAATACAACTCAACTGCGAAATACACTTCAAACAGCAACAGGACGAAGGGTGTCAACTCAAACTGTGTATAATCGACTGCATGGAAGTGGTCTCTATGCCCGTAGGCCCATGGTGTGTACCAGGTTAACTCCACAACACCGTAGAGATCGCAGAAACTGGGCGGAGGAACATCGTGGGTGGAGGCATGCCGAATGGAGATCAGTTCTTTTTTCTGATGAGTCCCGATTCAACATGGAATGTGATAGTCGGCGTGTATTCATCTGGAGAGAAAAAGGGACACGAAACAATCCAGCTTTTGTACGTGAAAGATCCCCATATGGTGGCGGGGTGATTGATGGTGTGGGCAGGAGTCAGTAGTGGTGGACGTACGGACCTCTACGTCATCCAAGGTGGTACTTTGACTGCGGTAAGGTATAGAGATGAGATTCTCCGACCTTTTGTCGTGCCTTATGCTGGTGCCATAGGTGATTCTTTTCTTTTTATGGACGATAATGCACGACGCCACAGAGCTGGCTTGGTGGACGACATGCTGGAAGTGGAGGGTATCGAGCGTATGCAATGGCCAGCTTTCTCCCCGGACTTAAATCTGATTGAGCATGTGTGGGATGCATTAGGCAGGCGCATTGCAGGCAGACCAGCACCTCCCACAACTGTTCCAGAACTGCACATTGCTCTTATGGAAGAGTGGCCACGTATCCCCCAAGAACTCATTGCTAACCTCATTGCATCAATGCCACACAGGTGTGGAGCAGTGCTGGCCGTTTGAGGAGACCATACACCATACTAAAGAAACATTTTCACCCATGTTAATGTTGCTTTGTTTAATAATTAAATTAAACCTCATAGTGTTCTTTCCCTGTGAAAGTTGCTTTGTTTGTTTGCCATATTCCTAATCAGGATCTCTTTGACATCTGGTGTGGTACAGAGGTTATGTAATGACTTCAAACTCTTGGAATAATAGAAAGTGATTGCATCTAATACCGTTCCTAAAAACATAGTCTTAATAGGTTATTCTACAATATTCTACAATATCCCCTAATTTTTTTGAGCAGTGTGTATATCAATGTTATTAATCTTCAGACTATTAACTGGATTGACATTCACGCAAATAAAAAGAAGAAAGTAAGGATATTGAGTTGACAAGCATAATATTCATGTTTTACCTTAAAACTAGAGCAAGGAATTATATGAAGAATATTATACAAAAATATGAAATCGTAAGGACAAAATATGAAAAATATGAAAATTATAACACAAAAATATTATGAAGCTACTATTTTCTAAACTTTTTACATATATTTATATACATAGGCCCACTATAACTTATAAGTGTACATACCAGCACATAAATGAGACAAACAGAACTTATTTATAGCTCAAAAAATCAAGATGTTCACTGTATTTCTATTTTAATTAGCTTTTTCATTAATTCAAACCCAATATAAAATATCATATTCATGACCTGAAACAATTTTAATGGATCACGCCATAGCATAGTTGTATAAGGAAACGTGGTACAAACAGGAAAGTAATGGGTTCGAGGCTCGGTATGGTCAAGATTTTTAGCTAGACCAGACCTTCTGGTGCCATTGTGGACCTGGGGTCGACTCAGATCCTAATGGAAGTGAGTTCTAGATGCATGTTCTGGGCATAAATGCGGCCATCAGGCAAATCAGACAATCCGGCTGACTTCTCGTGCCTATTATCTAGAAAGATGGGAGCTTCAACATGCCACTACCCCAAAGGCCTCCCAAGACTGTAGTGGAATCACTTTATCTTCATAAATCAAAACTGAGAGGTTGTATATAATACAATTAACTAATGTATTGAATGATATTTAATTATGAAATGCAAACATATACAGGAAACAAAACATTGCAACCAAAACAAACAGGTTTCCATGAAATATAGCACAAACAAAGTTTAGAGCACGTATAGTTTGGATTATTGCTACTTTTACATTGCATGAAGATATTAAATTCCTGTAGATGCAAATGTAACAACATTAAATTGGACGACTTAGAATACAAGTAAACCATTTCAGAATGTCATATTTGGAGAAACAAGATATTAAAAGTTATTAGTCCATAATTGATTCTAGGGATTGTTTCAGAACTCTATTTGCAATTACAGTTACATTTAATATTAAACTACAAACATGGTGAAATGTAGTTAGAATTATTTTAACATTATTATTTTTTTCAGAAATGTGTCTAACATAGTGTCTAAAGTCTTGGTCTAATTGTGCTTTGAACAATTCAATTCTCAATTCTGTTCGTAATACCCAGAAGTTTTTTTTTATATTTTCTGATAGTAAACTATAAGGCCTGTCTGTCACAATTGTTTTGCACGATGAAAAATTGTGCTCAACATCACATGATGTTATGGCAGCATCTACTTGTGTCATGCTATATTTGATAGTTTGAGTAGGGTGAGAAAAATGTTGTCCTTACATACATGAACTTTACTAATTTCACAAAGCACTGCTTCAGGTTTAGCAGCAGCAGTCTTTCCTACATTTAAATGCTGTAAATCTGTTCACAAAGTAAGGACTGCCCTCAGGTAGCAAGAAAGAGCTGACAGCTATTATACCTGACTACAGAAAATTCCATCATTGTTCATCTACTTATTCATCTACATTCTAGGCTCATGTTCTTGTTCTGGGGATCGAGTTTAGGACAAAAACCTCCGTCGAACACTGTCACTCTGTGACTTCTCATCCAATTATTTGCTTTTATAAAATCTATACATCTTGTTCAAAAGGGATACTGAAGAATTTTCACATGTCTACCACATTGCACTGTCAAAAACTACATAAATACATTCATTTGAAAAATATTTTAATGAATTCCTAGAACTTTTACTGAAAAAAAATACCGGAATTTGAAAGTTGAAAAATATGAAGGAATATGAAATTTTCACTAAAATATGAACATTTTGCTAAAATATTATTATATATGAAGTTTTTTGTTGGTTTTATTTGATTCTACACATCATAAAATGTAACGATACTTAATCTCAGCGCTCTCTGACAAACAGTTAAAAACATGAAATTTCATAAAATTCCTCGCTCTACTTATAACTTATACGATTAATATTTTAGTGTGGAGATTCTGGTATTAACAAGCTGTTAGTATATGCTGATGATGTATTATTATTATTTTATTATAATTTGTTTATTAACTCTGGTGGAGTTAAGGCCATCTGGGCTTCTCTTCCACTCACTAGGGCAAACATATGTCATTCAAATACAGAATTCACAATAATATTACATACTAAACGATTAGGTGACAGCGAGGAGATTACTAGGGCCAACATGAGTAAACTAACAATTTGGGGCTGGAAGTAAACATCAATAAAACTATATATATGGTCACACATAGAAATATAATATAAATGGACAGTTATAACCAGAGACCGGAACTTTGGCAGAATGCCTTTTTAAATTTGTTAAATCTATCTTCAATTTGAAGGTGAATCTGTATGAATTATACCTTGGTGATTAAAATGCCACAGTTTTATGTTGCCTTTTTCTGTCTTTTTAAATATAAATGCCTAATTTATGAAATAAATGCTTTTTGTTGCCTTTATTCGATTAATTCTCTATTGTTTATTAATGTATTATTAAAAATTGCCTACAGGTATTTTAATTTATTTCTATAATCGTTACAATGAAAGTGACTTCACCGAATGCATATTATTGTCTTTCAGTCAGTTCATAATTATTCTCTTCGCAACAATGAGTGCTGCCATGCAAAAAAAATATATAAATAGCAGAAAGTATTTTAATTACTGCGTGTGTTTATTTGAAAAGGCAACACTGAATGCAGGTCTAACTTAATTTTTTTTTCAGTTTTCTTTGCGACGTATTCTAGCGACGTTATTCTAGCTAGAAGCAAGATGCCAAAATTAAGTGTTCTTTTACGCAGTAAAATGCAAAGTTATGTTAGTACTTTCGGATCCGACATATTTTGTACTGACAGTAACGTATTCACATGCAAAATATGCGAGCAGTCAGTGAAATATGAAAATGAACATTTTATATCGTAACATATCAGTACAATCAAACACAAAAATGCACTTTCCAAGGCTACTGGGAAGAACATTTCTTTGCTTCCAACAGTAATTGCAATATCGAGTCGAAATTCTCAATTTGTAAGTTTTTATAATTGCCTTTTATTACCTATTTTAGCTATTTATAATGCCTTTTCTCCTGCCTATTTTAACTATTTATAATGCCTTTTTGTCTGCCTATTTCAAGGACTTATTATGCCTAAACTTCTGGTCTCTGGTTAAGACGAATGAGGGAAATTTTGAAACAGTGGCTGATTTCAAATTCCTAGAAACAATACTTACAAACAGGAATGAGGTGGAGAGAGATATTAAACATAGGCTCAATTCTGGAAATGCATGCTATTATGCATTACAAGGACTTTTGTCATCCCAACGTTCTCAAAAAACTTTAAACTGAAAATATATAAAACTGTTATTTGCCAAGAAATATTATATGGACGTAAGACATGGACTCTTATTTTAAGGGAGGAGAAAAAATTACAAGTATTTAAGAATAAAGTTCTTAGGAAAAATTTTGGACCAAAGAGAGACGAACATTATTGACATTTTGGAGAAATGGTTAAACAAAAACAAACTAGAAAAAGAAAACATAAAGGAATATATCATTTTAGCCAAATTGTGCATGGAACAAACTATATTAAAGCTTCGGGATTCAATCATTTTGCTCACAAAGAGGCATTCAATACTTTCACACACAGATTAAAAAAAATTATGAAAAGAAAATTATGAAAAACGAAAGAATACATAATTGAAGTAGAAACAGAAAATGGTTATGAAGAAAATATGGAACACAAAAAAATAAATAAATTTAAAAGACATAAATTGATCAATGAAAGCCACACTTATAAAACAAACCAAAGTAAACATAAAATTCATGAAATTCACTTACCATCCATTGAAACACCACAAGTTTCAAAAAATGTTTAAAAAGTTTAATATAAGATTGGTACCAAAAAATGAATACAGCCTAAATAGGACAATTAAAACCAATAAAAATGAAAAACAAATTGAAGAAGAAAACAAGAAAACAATCAGGAATTTATTAGTTTAAATGTGTCAAATTTACATATGGAAAGTAAAGTAAAGTATTCCCACTACAGGCCTCAGGAGGCCCTTGGGGTAGTGGGACGTTAAGGCTCCCACTATTTCTAGACAATCGGCACTTGATGTCAGCCGGGTTGTCAGCCCTGCGTGACGGCCGCCTTTACCCCAGAACAAGCGTCTGGTACTCATTTCAGTTGGAGGCTGAGTCGACCCCAGGGCCATAGTGCCGCCAGAAGGTTTTGGTCAGTTTAAAAATCCTGACCCCATCGGGACTTGAACCCTCGACCTTCCGGCTTGTAGCGCAGTGCCTTAACCACTACGCTACGGCGTGCCCCTTACATATGGAAAACAAAAAGAAATTTGAAAACAAGGGTGAAAGAACATCTTAGAAATGTCAAAAATGGTGAAGTGGAAAAGTCAGCAGTAGCTGCTCATGCTTGGTCTGAAAAACATCAATTGATACAAAAGCCAGTCTAATTAAACAAATAGAAAAACCAAAAGAACTCATAGTTTGGGAAAAAATCCACATTAAAAAAAAAAAAAACTTATGAACTTCAAAATTCCTGCAAGATTCTATGTTGATCCAAAGGTTTATCGATCCACCAACAGAGGGAGGAAGAAGCAGTTCTTCTGTTGAACATAATATCAGTCAACAAGAAACTATTGAAGATGAAGCTGCCTATGCTTTGAAACCGGTCTAGTTAGAAGACTGGATATGAGGTGAGGTATGAAACATTTAAATTTAATCTTAAATTAAACCTCAGTGATTTTTTCCTATAAAAGTTCAATTACATAAAAATATTAACTTACATAAAATAATCAATTGAGTTGGTGTTTACTTGATTTGATCTAATAAATTCATTACAAAAAAACAATTAACAAAGTATTTCCTTTACCCAAAGAAAACATAAAGAAATATGTCACAATGTCATACATAGGCCCACTTTCAAATAAAATATCTAAACACTTTAAAAAGTTGAATATTAATGTGGCATTTAAAACTAATAAAACTTTACAAAATATAATAAAAAACAATAAAACCAAAATAACAAAATTAAAAATAATCAGGTGTATATAAATTGAAATGTGACAAACTGGTAGACCTTTCATCTCTTGGATAAAGGAACACATGAGAGCATATAACAGAAATTTAGAATATTCAAAATATGCTAACCACCTATTCCAATTTAATCATTGTTTCGATCCAAATTATGAAATTTTATACGTTTGTGATAAGGGTAAGAAGTTGGACCTTTTGGAGGCTGTAGAAATAAATAAATTGAAAAGTAGTAATAAACTGTTAAATTCTCAACTTGATTTGAATGAATCACCTTTGTTAAATTAAAAAATTTAAATAAATTATTGTTGTATTGTTGCTTAGATCAGTTCATATGTACTATGGATAATAACACAATTCATAATTTGTTAACATGTCTGAAGAAAGTACAGTGTACCGAAACAGTTGTCACTGAATTATATCTTAATATGAAAATCAAATAAAACAAAGTTTTATTTTTATTTAATTAATGCATAAAATAATAATGAATAAAATGAAGAAATATTAAAAATGAATAATGAACAAAGAGATGAAATATTAAAAGTAATAATGAATAAAATGAAGAAATAGTAAAAACTAAAAATTTGGAAAAATTTTCAGACAGCTAATAATATCATATGTGATTAAAAAAAGAAAATTTAAACCTAGATTATCTAATCCAAACACAGACTATTTGACAAACAAAATATTGATAATAATAATAATAATAGTAATTATTATTATTATTATGTCCATGGTATCTTTACCTTGTCGTAGTGGAGTGGCTTGCGTGCTTAAATGATCTTGAGAGCTATGCCGGCGGTAGCATTGCTGCCGATAGGGTTACCCATGCCAAACTGGTCGAAGGTGATAAGCCAGACGAAAAATGTACCTTGGGCGAAAGAGTGACGATCTTTCACCGTAAAAATACAACTGTCAAGAAATGCGGACATGGGTTCAACTGGGGTAAAACTTTCCAGAGGTCAAATAGTCCCCCATTCGGATCTCCGGGCGGGGACTATTTCAGGGAACCCATGCCAAAGGCTCAAACACAGGAACATGTTTCTAGGAATATGGAATGTTAGGACTTTAAACAATAGCGGGGCACTAGAGATATTAACACGGGAATTAGATAAATCACCCTTGGATATAATCGCTTTAGGCTTGATAATCTTTATCAATAACAGAATTTATAGAATGTCATGTAAACACAGAGACTTTATAGAAAGTCATGTAATCATAAAACATGGAGATATTCTCGGTACTCTAAAACAGTAATTATTATATTGTATTTCATGTTTTTGTGGTTAAATAAAATTATTTGTTTTAAATAATATATGAAGGGTACATGGGAAAAACGATCAAGGTCCATCAAAAATCGAAATTGAGTTATTGATGCCATCCGATAGTACAGTGGAGGAAGTTGGTATAAAGGCACTTGTTAGAAGTGTGAAAACAAGTTTATTTACTGTTTCTTAGGCATTTTTCTATCTTAACTTAGGAAGTGATTGAGTATAAAACACACACAAATAATGTCAAAATTGCAAAGATAGAAGCTATGGTTTCAAGCATTTGGCGCGAGGGAATTACAACGTAAAAAATTTGCGTCTAGATCGTAACTCGCCTCGGTAGCTCAGTTGGTAGAGCACTTGGCCCGGAAAGCCAAGGGTCCCGGGTTCGAGTCCCGGTCTAGGCGAAAATTTTTCTCTTCAAATATAATTTATCCTTCAATGAGAAATGTTAAATTAATAATAAAATCATTAATTAATTATCCATTTTCGTCCAAAAAAGTACATGAAAACTGAAACCACTCTCACATATGGGTGGAAATTAGTATAAATTGTGTATTTCACAGATTAAACCAAAAAGACTGAGTACAAAGTTTACAACAAAGTTCTAAAATTTAGTTGAACCTCCATTGTTCTTAATTACTTGGAAGATTCTCTTTGGTATTGACTTCATGAGGGTGTTTATTTCTTCCACTGAGATTGAAGCCCACTCTTCCCGAATAGCATTTTTCAGCTCAGTCATTGTCCCAAACTGCCGTCCATTGCAATACACACGCCTTGCCAGGATCCCCCATAAGTTCTCAATTGGGTTTAAATCAAGACTTCTGGATGGCCACGTCAAAAGAGGTATTTATTTCTTCCTGAACCACTCCTTTGATTTGGCAGACACGTGAATGGAAGTATTATCTTGTTGAAAAATTAGATATTCGCCAAATTCCTCATACATTCGTATCAATTCAGACTCCAGAAGGTCCTCAGTGTAGGACCCAGAATTCATCTTGGTGCGTATCCATGCCAGTTTTGATCTTCCTTTAAAGCGGAATGCTGCCGAAATCATAATGCCTCCACCACCGACGTTTCTACTCATTCTAACTTGCTCTTCAGTACAGAGGTCATGCCAGTAATACTGAAAGCCATCAGGCCTGTCCAGATTAAACTTCTTCTTGTCACTGAATATTACTTTATTCCATTCTGAGGTCCAGCACATGTGTTCTTCAGCAAAAGTCATTCTAGCTTTCTTATGTGCATTGTTCAGAGGTAGTTTACTAAGACTTTTTTTAAATTTTAGGTTCTTGTCTTCTGACAGAATTTGTCTTACTCGTCTGGCTGTTAATGACAACTTCAAATCTGCCTGGATTTGAGAAGAAAACATACTCTGACCTTTTGCTTTACGTAAAATGACATGTTTAGTGCGCTCAGACAATTTTCTTGTCTGTCCATTCTTCCCGTTGTTTCTACATTGTGAGCCCAGTTTGACAAAAATATCAATGACACATCTTGAATGTCCCAATTTCGTAGCTATTTGTCGATTGGAAAGGCCCATCTACTTGAAGGCACTAACTCTTGCTTTCTCTTCATTTGATAGAGGCTTTCCACGCGGCATTGTAAGCACTACTGAGTTGTAACTGATGAACGATGCTCACAGATACGTCTTCTCCATGTAACTGCAGTGTTTTGTTTACATTTATGTCTGTGTAAGAGCCAGAAGTTGACCTGGCTTTATACCGATTTCCACCCCTAGGACAGCGTTTTCTTAGTTTTTACGTAATATTTACGTATATAATAAATACAAATTGTGGAGACCTGTATGAAATTATGTCCTAGATAATTATATGTAATCTATGACACACATACGGTATTTGCATAAATATTTGAGGTTGTTTTACTACTAAAAGTTAGTGCCAATTATTTTGCAGTACATAAATATGTTTATAATGCATGTAGTACAGGGCAATTACAAATTATTCATCACATTTTAATCGGTTGTATAAACCAAACTATAATACATACAACAATGAATGATACATCAAATGAAAATAAACTCTGAAAGTTTACTTTCTCATATTTTATTGACATATAACAATGCTACTAAAAATGGCGACTATAAAGCAAAAAAGTGTTCTGCATGTTGGAATATATTAAGACATTTTATTTTATTACCATACAATGTGCAGTCTGTTTTTCTTTGCAGAGAAAACTGTAACCAGTATGTCATTCATTGATATGTTGGAACAATGGTCGCTTCCACAATTGACAAGAGGATTCTAAAGACTTCATAATACATGGCACATGGAAGTGCGTTACTACCTGAACACACAACTCCCTCGCCTTTGGATAGGGCATTGTGGTGAAGGTAACTTACCTTTGTTACAGTGACCTAGATCCCCCAACCTGACGGTTTGTGACTTTTTTTCTTTGGGGGTACATAAAAGACAAAGTGTATGTACCACCACTGCCAGCAACTTTGGTTGAGCTCAGGGAAAGCATTACACATGCATTTACGATGATTACCAGGGATATGCTACTCTGTATATGGGACAAACTTCAATATCGCTTAGACATGTGCCGTGTAATCAAGGGTAGCCATATAGAACATTTGAAAAAGTAAATTTTCAGAGTTTCTCTTTCATTTCATGTATCGTTCATTGTTATGCATTATAGTTTGGTTTATACAACCTATTAAAATGTGATGAATCATTTGTAATTGCCCTGTAGTATGGTTTATTGTAATGAAACATGCAGTTAATAATTTTTAAAAAATGGTCACAAGTCCTATCCTCTTCCAAATTAACTTTCAGGAAAAATATTCATTATTAATTTTATAAAGACAAGTTCAATGGCTTACAGAGTCAGTCTGGATGCAAACAAATTAAGAAAAAATATATATTTTCTCCAATGTCTGGGATGGAATCTACTTCAACCAACATTACTGTATCAGCTATCTGGTTCACATATACATGTTGTTGTTGTTGTTTTTGTTGTTTTCAAATGCTGGGCCTTGGCACCGAAGCCATTAGTGTTCTTGCTCTCCAATATTTCTCTATTGTGGATCCAACAGGTAATACTTCACAGGTTTGTAGGTGTTCTTCATTCATTTCTTCGTCTTTATTGCATAGAGGACAATTTGAATTCGTGTAGATTCCTATTTTATATAAATGTTTGGCCAAATAGTCATGTTCTGTAAGCAGTCTAAATGTTGCTACTGTAGTTTTACGTGGAAATTCTGGAATAATATCTGGCTTCTTTACTAAAATATTCCATTTTTTGTCTTTGGCTTTATTACATAGGTCTTGGTTTTGGTTTGATTTTATATTTGTTTTTAACTATTCTTTTTATGGATGTGAAAGGTAAGCTTTTAGTAGTATTCTGAATTAAATTGGAGCCTTTTTTGGCAAGAAAATCAGCAGTGTCATTTCCAGCAATTCCACAATGTGCAGGTATCCATTGCAATTGAATTCTTTTCTGTAGTTTTTGGAGTTGTTGAATCATTTTGTAGCACTCTTTAATTTGTATTGACATATACATTGAAATATCAATATACCATCGGAATAATGGGAAGAATTACTAACAAAAGAAACACCATTTTCCTAGTATTAATGTTTAATAAAAGTTATGAGATTTATGGTTTCTTATCTCATAAAAGAAGAAAAATATAACACCACTGCAATTAAAGCACAGCACTATTTGTTCTTTTAATCAGGTTCTTTTAATCAGGCAAATAGCAATATAGTATGAAAATAATTTACAATCTTATGGAAATTTCCAAGGAGTGAATAGTGGAAGGATTTTAATATGATTATAAGACTGTATAAAGTTGCAATTTTCAGTAGAACATGTTAAAAAATTTATCCAAATTTCATCAATCCTCATAAAAAATGTCATAAATATCAAATGTGACAATTGAGACATGATGTGTTAAAATATAAATTATTTAATTAATATGCTTCAACTTTGAGTTTTATCAAACATGGCTATTAATTAACCTTTTAAATATGGTTTTAAATCCACCACTGTAAGTGCCACTGGATGGAATTAGAGTAAGGTATTTAATTTTTTTCCTGCACCATTTTATAAAACATGAAAATTAATATAACAAGAAGTGTGTGTTCTAAATTATACATTAAACTATATAAATTTTTTTCTTTAAGTTAATCAATAATAATGTTTAATAATATGCAAGTTGAAAAAAAACATAATAGAAAAAATAGAAGAAAATCATTTGAAATGTTATAGATACCTCATAAAAATGGAAGAAGAGAGAATACCAAAGAAGATCCTTATTTGGAAAGCTAATGGAAGAAGTGGAAGAGGTAGGCCTATAGAGAATGATGGATGGATGGAGTGAAGAGAAGTTTGGAAGCTACAGTTTTGAGGGAAGAAGATACTTTAGACAGGAACCTCTGGCGACAAATCACTTTGGGTTGAAGGAGAAACACTGTATTGTGGAATATTCCTAAATAACAAAAAAGTGTAATAAACAAAAAGAATAATTCAATTTTTTTTAAAATAATTTGGTTATGTATTGTATGACGTGGAATTTGTGTTGTAGTCTAAATATTTATTTTTGTTGGTATCCTTAAAAACATCATCATCATGAACAGATTCGTTTTAGGCCATGTGGCCTGTACGGTAAACCTAGCGAAGATGGTCTTGATCTTTCCCACCGATGTTTTGGTCTTCCTTGGTCCCTATGTCCAGTTGGGGTATATTGGAATGCCAATTTTGGAAGTCTGTTTCTTGCCATTCTCCTCAGATGATTTTTCCATTCTTGTTGGTATCTTTGTATATCTTCATTTAAACTTGTTACTCCAAGTTTTCCTCTGATAATAGTGTTCCTTTGGTGATCCAGTCTATTAACTCCTAACAATGATCGTAAGAAGCGCATTTGGCTTACTTGAAGTTTATGAGAGTTTCTTTTATTTAAAATCCAAATTTCACTTCCGTATTTTAGAGCAGCTACATACAACCCTACTTTGCACCTGATAGGCCTACAGTGGTGAACAGTTTGCACAAATTGAACACACATGTTGACGGAATGCAAAATTATTTCCTTTCCAAGGCATTCTTTTACTAAATTTCTTACAAGGAGAAGATTAAAGCTATGGCGGAGAATACTTTGCCAGTCATGATGATAAAAGAGTCCTGCTATTCAAAACTGTTAGATTAAAAATAAGAGTTTGTTTGTCCATTTGAACATACCTTGAGAGATGAGTTAGACCTAATATATAAAAAAGATGACCCACCAACGTATATACATTACAATGGAAATACAACAAACCCTGATTTAACTCTTGCATCTTCAGACATATTACACTTAGTAACAAGAGAAGTTTTGAACAATGCAGGAACAAATCACAGGATGATCTTATTCACTATTATTATAAGAAATAAACTCAAGCCCCTATTAAACAAACCAAAATGTTCCTGGAATTTCAAAAAAGCAAACTGGATCGGATTTCAAAAACAAATTGAAAATGACCTTCCAAATATAACATTCAACTTCAAAGAAACAGCTCCTGACAAAAACTGTAAAAAATTCTGTGATATAGTTTTGAAAACAGCAAAAAAATACATCCCTAGAGGAAAACTATATAACTATAAACCATTTTGGACAAAAAGACTTATGGAACTAAAAAAGGAAAGAGATAATGCAAGGAAAATAGCCGAACAAACAAAGCAAACAACAGATGTACAAGTTTGAAGAAAAAAAAAGCAGCCCAAATGAAAAAAGAAATATTATCTTCAAAAAAACAATGCTTCCAGAAATTTGTTGAAAATCTGGACTACAGAAACAATAGCACAAAAGTACATAATTACATATCAACCCTAAACAACAATAGAAGAATGCAAAACACAGAACCATTGAAATTATTTAATAAAACCCTAATTGACGAACATAAAATTAGTGAAGCCTTCAGCAAACATTTTGCTAGAAAGAATAGTAAAACTAAGACACACAAAAAAGAAGAAAAACAAATTAAACAGAACCTAAAACAATAAACCAAAATTATAAACAAGGATAGCATATTCAACACTGATTTCACTATACAAGAATTGAAGCGCTCTATAACTAAATTAAAAAACAAAAAACAACCAGGACCTGATCATATCTTTGCAGAATTTCTTAAACATTTAGGACCTAAGGCACTGACCATCTGCCTTAATCTTATCAATCAAATCTGGAACACAAATGTACCCTCAACATGTAAAAAAGCTATTATAATCACGATTTTGAAAGCAAATAAACCTGCTGACAATATATCTAGCTACCGCCCAATCTCACTAACAAGCACATTGTCTAAAACAATGGAACGAATGGTTCAAGCAAGACTTACATGGTACTTAGAAAAAAATAATTTAACATCACCAGCCCAAGCTGGATTTCGAACACACCACTCCACAACAGAACAGGCCCTAAAACTAAGTCAAGAAATCAAAGACTCATTAGATGTACATAAAACAGTTGCAGTAGTCTTCGTGGACTTTGAAGATGCTTTTGGATCAGTTTGGAAACTAAAAATTATGGACAAAATCATGAAACTAAATATTAATGGTAACATGCTAAAATGGATCTACAGCTTTATTAATCAAACATTTTGCGCAACAAAATATGGTAATGTAATATCAAAATATAAACAAACAAAAAATAGGCCTCCCTCAAGGCTCAGTACTTAGCCCAACACTATTTAATATTATGATAAATGACTTACCATTAGAGTTAAGTAAAAATGAAAGCATTAACTGTATACTCTATGCTGACGACTTAAACAATTTGGACAACCACACCTAAAAATCTACAACATAAATTAACCCCACAAATAAATAAAGCCATTGCCTCACTGGAACAGTGGTGCAGGGATAACTGCATGACAATTAATACTAACAAAACCTGTTATAAGATATTTTCATTAGCACATACACTACCAGAGCTCTGCATCAAAATCAATGGTCAAAACATACAACATCAAGATTATGTTAAATATCTAGGTATACAATTTGATACAAAAATGAAATGGGAATATCATGTTAAAACTACAACAGAAAAGGTGAACAAAAGATGCAACATTTTAAAGAGATTAGCAAGAACTAAATGGGGACGTTATAGGTCCGTATTAAATAATACATACAAGACATACATCATCATCATCCAGTATCATGGCAGCTGCCACCGTCTTCCGGAAACCAAATGCCATTCCTCTCTATCCATCCATTGATCTTCCTCCATTCCTCTGATATTCATAGCTGCTTGTACCCCTTCTATCCAAGTTTTCTTCGGTCTTCCTCTCTTCCTCCTTTCCATTGGGATCCATTCCATAACAATTTTTGGCAATCTTTGCTCTGGCATTTGTTTGACATGACCATACCACTGTAATCTTTTCTTTTCTATGATGTCTATGATGTCCGGCTCCTCTTGTACACCCATCATTTCCCTTATTTCTTTATTTCGTATTCTATCCATTCTAGATTTTCCAGCTGATCTTCTTAAAACATCCATTTCTGTACTTAAAATTCTTTTCATTTCCCTGGTAGGAATTTGCCAGACTTCAGCACCATATGTTAAAATGCTCTGAATTATGGTTTGATATATTTGTAATTTTCTATTTTTTGTAATATTTTTGCTCCACCAAACAGAGTTTAAAGCATTTATTGCTTGTTTTGTTTGTGCGATTCAATTTTTAATTTCCACTGTGTTATCGCCTGAATAAGTCATACATAAAACCTATATTACTATACGGAAGTGAAGCCTTGATCACCTGAAACAATAATACCCTAAACAAATTAGAAGTAACCCAGAATAATGCCATACGACTGATAACAGGTGCAGCCAAATCTACACCCATAACAGCAATGCAGATACTTACTGAAAATAATCCAAAAGCACATCAGATTCACAAACAGGCCTTAATACAGTATGAAAAATTAATAAGAATCCCACATGATAACTACTGGATAAACTATAAAGACAGAAAGAGAAACCTTAAAACTCAATATGGCTTCATACAGAAAGCAATCAAACTACAAAACAGTATAACCCAAATCAAAATCCAGAAAAACTTCTCTTACCAGTATCACCTCTGGATACTGCTTTTAACACAAATTTAATCAAACATGTTTAAAAACTGAAATGACCCCAGATGAACTAAAACAAATCACATTGGAAACCAATCACACTCTATATCCTGAACCACAATCGGTACATATCTATACAGATGGATCCAGAATGGAAATAGAAGACGGAGCTGGAATTTACTCAAATCTATTTAGCTTCTACGTTGCAGTAGGAAAAAATTACACACACTTCGATGGAGAAATTCAGGCAATAGAGTTAGCACTAACACAACTCCTCTACAGAATAAATACATTTCAGAGAGCAGTTGTACTAAGTGATTCAACATCAGCTATACAAGCTATAACAACATATAACTCTCCAATCTCCAGGAAAGTGTTGGAAATAAAAAAGATCATAAGATTATTGACCAAACAAAATACACTGCTCAAAAAAATTAGGGGATATTGTAGAATAACCTATTAAGACTATGTTTTTAGGAACAGTATTAGATGCAATCACTTTCTATTACTCCAAAAGAATGTAAACAAGAGTTTGAAGTCATTACGTAACCTCTGTACCACACCAGATGTCAAAGAGATCCTGATTCGGAATATGGCAAACAAACAAAGCAACATTAACATGGGTGAAAATGTTTCTTTAGTATGGTGTATGGTCTCCTCGAACGGCCAGCACTGCCTCACACCTGTGTGGCATTGATGCTATGAGGTTAGCAATGAGTTCTTGGGGGATACGTGGCCACTCTTCCATAAGAGCAATGTGCAGCTCTGGAACAGTTGTGGGAGGTGCTGGTCTGCCTGCAATGCACCTGCCTAATGCATCCCACACATGCTCAATCGGATTTAAGTCCGGGGAGGAAGCTGGCCATTGCATACGCTCGATACCCTCCACTTCCAGCATGTCGTCCACCAAGCCAGCTCTGTGGCATTGTGCATTATCGTCCATAAAAAGAAAAAAATCACCTATGGCACCAGCATAAGGCACGACAAAAGGTCGGAGAATCTCATCTCTATACCTTACCGCAGTCAAAGTACCACCTTGGATGATGTAGAGGTCCGTACGTCCACCACTACTGACTCCTGTCCACACCATCAATCCACCGCCACCATATGGGGATCTTTCACATACAAAAGCTGGATTGTTTCGTGTCCCTTTTTCTCTCCAGATGAATACACACCGACTATCACATTCCACGTTGAATCGGGACTCATCAGAAAAAAGAACTGATCTCCATTCAGCATGCCTCCACCCATGATGTTCCTCTGCCCAGTTTCTGCGGTGTTGTGGAGTTAACTTGGTACACACCATGGGCCTACGGGCATAGAGACCACTTCCATGCAGTCGATTAGGGACAGTTTGAGTTGACACCCTGCGTCCTGTTGCTGTTTGCAGTGTATTTCGCAGTTGAGTTGCATTCTGCTGTCTATTCCGATGGGCTGTTAACAAGAGGTAACGTTCATCCCTTGCTGTTGTTGACCTTGATCGACCTTGTCCGGCTCTTCTGTGAACAGTATGTTCTTTGAAAATGATTCCAAAGTCTGGAAATCAAGCTTTGAGACACCCCAATGGCTTGTGCCACCTCTTGTTGTGTCTGTCCAGCTTCCATCCTTCCTATGGCCCTCCAAGCCATTGGTTCAGGTAAATCACGTTGTCGAGGCATCACTGTCTCTAAGGCAAGTCATTCACTACCTGAAAACTGGACTGGATTTAAAAACAGCAACAAAACATTCACCCCCACACCGCCCTTTCACATCAACAGTACAGACACTGCTCTCTGGTGTGGTACCAAGGTTACGTAACAACTTCAAACTCTTATTTACATTATCTTGGAGTAATAGAAAGTGATTGCATCTAATACTATTCCAAAAAACATAGTCTTAATAGGTTATTCTACAATATCCCCTAATTTTTTTGAGCAGTGTAAAATTATCCAGCTCCAATGGATCCCCTCTCATTATGGGGTACATGGAAATGAAATGGCAGATCTTTTAGCAAAAAAGGGCACCAAAATTTTACAGAAAACAAATCAATCCCTGCCCTACCATTCTGCAAAAATTATAATTAAAAGAAACTTCCAGAAAGAACTGCTGGAGCACTTCAAATCACAAAGTAATGAGAAACCATGGGCAGCTATCTCGCAGAATAAAAACTTAATACCTGAACAACCAAGACACGAAGCAGTAGCAACATTCAGACTATTAACAGGCCATGACTACCTGGCAGCACACCTCCATAAAATTGGAATCTTCAACTCTCCAAACTGTATCCTGTGCCAAGACAATAACACTACCATGAACAAAGATCATCTAGCTAGCTGTGAGGCTCTGAAGATGTCACCTACAAGAACTCTGGCAGGACTCTATTGGGAAGCAAGAAAGCAAATGGAACACATCCAAGTTAATGGGCATTAGACTACTACTACTACTACTACTACTTCTGTCAAGTCCCCTGCATTTATATAAACAAATAAATAAACAACATATGACTTCACCTCAACGGAATTTGATATGAATTTTACTAGTATTGATTCTTTTATATGCCTGAAAATCTTTAGACTTAGGACCCATGGCTTAAAGTCCCTAACAGAGGACTTGTTCCTTGGATTTTTCCATCCTAAAAAAATCCATCAAACTAGGTCGGGTTTGAACCAGCAGTCGAGATTAGAGGCAAGGAACATAACCACTAGACCACCGCGGCTGACTTATATATTTTAATTAATGAGGTGAAGTACACGTAAACACCATCTTGAAAGAATGAGTTCAAATCGGATCCCCAAAGCTGTTTATAATTATATACCAAAAGGATGAAGATCTCTGGGCCATCCTATGAAACGCTGGAGGGAAAATTTTCTGTAGGATCGTAACAGGCCTTGGCCTAATACTTGGAAGGAAGAAGAAGAAGTATGCGTATATTTCTTAAAACTTGTTTGGTTCAGAATAAGTTACACCCATTTGTCCGTTTTATTTGTAGAAATGTGCGTATCACATGAATAAGAAATGTTTTTAGTAATCATATAGCATCAGCTTGTGTATTAGTGATTGAAATAACATAATTAATGAACATAAAAATGGATTTTCATCAATTAAATGCCAAATCAATTGAGTACTTAATATAATTAATGTTTGAAGAAGGATTTTTATTAGGTCTCACAATTGGGAGCCATTTGAAGACGAAGATTTTTGTCGGGGATATGGGTTTTACAAAACAGAGATATTCTCAGGGAATACGAAGGTTTTAAGAGGATGCTTGGTTTACAGGGAAATTTTCTGGAACGATATGAACAGATTTAATAATGATAGTTTTATTTAATGGCAACTCCAATTTTAAGCATACAAATTTGATTATTAGCCGGCGAGTGATGAATTTTTTCAATATTTATGAATTAATTGATGTTTATTGATGATACTACTAATTGACTTATTATAATATGCTGTGAGCTGTGTGACCTTTAATAACTATGTAGATATACAAGTTTTAATACAATACACATTGCATTTACATCAAATAGCCATAACATTTTGTATTGACGAGATAGACAACATTTTAGAAAGTCCAAATATTGTTTGATAACATTATTCAATTTTCTAAAGTGAAAATCATCCTTCAGGATGGTTTTGCTGGGACAAATGACTTAACTATTATGAGTCGTGTGGTAGCCATGAAATCTGAACTACAAGTTTTTCTAGATTTTCTTTATTTAACTCGAAGGTTCAGGTCGATCCCTGGAAGAATTTATTCATAGGACTCTATAAAGTGTACATTGGTCAATCATTAACATCTGGTTGGATAATCGGTTTTGGGTAGCAGAAGACTAACACTCTCGGTGTATCCAGAATTAGCCTCATTACAGAGTGCATCAAATTCTGTTAGTATTTTACTTATAGAGTTATAATTTGTCAATGTTTTCAATGACATTTAATTTTGGTGTCTCTAAACCTTTATCCTTAACTAGAAAATAATCCTTCATACAACTGCAGTTCTCTTGCTAATAGCTTTGTTTACATTGACTTACAGATTCAAGTTAATACAACCTTACAAGTTTAATCCTTTCAGGTTTCCATCTTTGTATTTCATACTAATTGTAGTTTAGAGGAGTGTTCTGGTCATAGCATAACAAATATCTATCAGCAACTAATGAACGAAACTCAGTATATCCTATTAAAATAAAGTGAGGTAGGTATTGTCCAAAAATGAGCAAAATCTGACAATTAGAAGTGGAGGTTTACCAGAAATCCGAAATTAAAAACTGATAAGCAAACCTTTCCTAATTACAGTGTACCATTTTTTTTATTATTTATATAATTGAATTCATATCAAATACCTATTATAATTATGTTATTCTCTGCAATTTGCAGTTTCATTTAAGTCGAAGCATGATATATCTATCGGACTCAATTGATAAATGCATCTTTAATAAGTTTATATTATTAATTATTATTAGCCTTACTTTAGAACCATCTAAATACAGCGACAAGCTATATTTTCCCGGTTCATGTTATGGAATGTTTTGAAGATGAAGTAAGCATTGCAGAAGGAAAGAGATTCAAGAAAACAACTACTTGATGAAACAAATTGTGGAAGAAGAAAGAAAGCCAGGTACAGTGAACCATTTGAGTTAATTAACCCCTTTCAATGGATAGATAAGCTATATAATTAATACTGTCAACATCATATGCAGTTTTTAAGTGCTCTGAAGTGACTGAATATGACATCATGAAATTCAAACAGTTGCTATTTGAAAATGAAAATAAAGTCAGCCAAGGTAATTTTCTTTTGAGAACACAAAATTTCAGCCTGCAACTAGAAATAAAATGCCTGAAGTTAATAGTAATAATATGAGAAAATTATTAGTTGAATTATTTGTGTAAACTCTGAGTGTGTTGCCAATGATTTGAAGCTATTGTCAAACCAATTGGCAACACAAGAATTACAGGTGCAAAGAAATGTTATTTTTCTACAAGACAGATGGGTAGAGAAATAAGTGGTGGGAACAGAATTAAAGACAAGAATCTAGAGAAGAAAAACACATACGAGAATTAATTGGTAGACTAAAAGCCAGGGAGTCATTATGGTTGTGGTAAAAGTGTTTGCCTGTCTTTACCATCAGAACTGAAGAATATAAGTAATCTCCACAGGACATATAATGATGGTATCAATGAATCTATGGAAGTCTCTTTTTCAGTATTTTATAATATATTTTCTAAAGAGTTCAATGTCAGTTTTAATAAACCTACTACACATTCTTACTGTGAGAATTCCAGGACTTCTCATTCTCAAGCTTTTGTTACCAGCACTCTCGTGGCCCTTTCAGCCGCTCTCATTTGTGAGAGTAAGTCAGAGTTTGACTATCTTTAGTCTTAATATTACAATTTCATAAATAGTTTTAATAAGCCATCTTTATATGAAAATCTTTCTGATATAATATATTTTATAAAAGAGTTTGCAGACATCAGGACCGGTTGAGAGAATATATTCTTTTTTATTTGAAGGACACAGCAAAAGTTCCAATACAAAAAAAAAATCAGATATTTAAAATATTTCTCCATATATGGAATTATGAAGTTAAACAATTGAGGGGCTCAGTGGAATAAGGACCCATCCCAACTGCACTAAATTTTGAGAAAAATTGCATTTTATTAAATTCTACATTGAGTAAAATATACAGAGCACACATTGATAATATTTGGTACATGTCATGTACATAAAATAAGCTTTCTGCCTGCAAATGTGTAGATCACTATATTGTTTCATATGTCTAATCAAAGAAAATGAAAAATGAGATGATAAAAAATTATAACATAAATAAACAAATTAAATAACACTTTTTAACTTGAATTTTGCATTAATCTATGTATTCTACGTTTGCAGCATTTCTATCACCATTATCTGATTTAAGGCTGCTGTAAAAATGTCTGGTGTACAGGTACAAATGGCATAAGAGTCATGATGTCCTCTTTATCATCCTACCATTAGGAGATTTTGTTGTCAATATTACATCTCGTAATACTGGACACTTTCCTTTCCCTTTTTGAAGGCTTATTACTGCCTCTAAAGCCAAGTCACCAAACCCGGATTTTACATACATTACATGTCTTTTTTCACAAAATGAAACTGAGATGCTTTTCTGATGTCTACCTTATGTTTGTCCAGCGTCACATTTATCTTTGTGAACATTTTATTTAACGCAATGCATCTGTGAAATTTGTAAAAATCTATAAATTTCATCAGAGATCAACTTCAAATTTTAACCATACCACCACACTATCATAGTGATACTATATACCAAATTTTGTTACACTATCTCAAAAAAATTTTGAGAAATTAATTTTTTTTATTAAAAATGTTACTGCTTTTTTATATGTCAATAATATGTTACTTATATTTGAAGAGAAAAATTTTCGCCTAGACCGGGACTCGAACCCGGGACCCTTGGCTTTCCGGGCCAAGTGCTCTACCAACTGAGCTACCGAGGCGAGTTACGATCTAGATGCAAATTTTTCTCTTATGTACGTTGTAATTCCCTCGCGCCATATCTGACTTATTTTTTTATAAACTTAATAGAGTGATATAAATAAACTGATGTGCAGGTTTCTTTTAATTTGAACTAGTTTAGTAGTAAAAAAAAATTCTGTGTTTGTTACATAGTTTCTCAATTTTATGAGGGTGACATATGAATTATATTTAATTACAAATGAACCATTCAATATATATAAAAGATTGCACATCAGTTTTTTACTATGTACGAGTACGAAGAGCATTTTGAAAACTCAAAAATGCTGAAAAAATATAATCAATTGAGTTGGTGTTTACTTGATGAAAATCCATATTTATTAATTAAATACAAATATAGTTGAGAAAAATGAAATTTAAAATTTAACAATGGATATGAGCACAATACCTCATTTAGGTAGACTTAAAACTCCCCAGCACCATATGTGTGACCCTCTGCTGCTTTCTTTTTGGCCTCAACAGCAGTTTTTGTCAATTTGAGTCTTCACCGGGCTGTTTTGAAGACTCACTTTGCTGAAACTTCACTGTTTGTGAGTCGACGTTTATCCCTCATTGCACTAAATTTTTGTCCTGAGGCACTTAATTGCACACCACTGACTGCAGCTTTCAGTTTTTGTGTTGTTTCACATCCCATATTGAATTCTGCAAACCCTGATGTGACAGCAATATCCAATTTATTTTTTGAGACAAACACCTCTTTCGGGCATTTAGCCCAAATAACGCTGTGCAAAGATTCATTTGGATTCTGAGTCTTCCCCACAGTACAGCGGTTCAGAATCTCATCAGAAGCTAATCTTTGATATACAGGCATCATTTTAAACACCACATATGAAGATAATCGAAAAAATGTTTATAAAAGTTACAGTGGTGGGCGTGGGCTTTAAAGAGCCAGTGTGTGGTCGCACGGGGAGACTTAAATGGCTGTGTGGGGCTATAAATATGGCCGAAATTAAAAAAAACAAAAGTGCAAAATAAAAGTACAGGGTTCAAACATAATAAAAAACTTAAAATAGAAAAAAACAATTTTTTCATCATATTTCACCAAATTTCACCAAAGCATTGCCTTAAGTTACCCAAATCTTTAAAATCTTCTGCATTCATCTAAATTACTGTGAATGGTTTCTTTGTTTGACTCTTCCTTACGAAGTGAGCCCACTGTTGAGTTGTATAATCCACTTGTGTTTTTTTTTAACTTTTTCAATCACACCAAAGTCAGCAACACAGGGGACGAAAGTGTGACCTGGTACAAGAAATTTATGTTCAATTTCTCCAAACCAACCACAATCAATCACGTACAGTCAAAGTTAAACCATGACTTGTCGCAGAGACTGCAGCGTGTTCATAATGCTTGCATTTGATTCATTTTCAATGTCTGCCGTTATGACCATATTTCCAAACACTTTAATAACCTCTCTTGGCTCTGTCTTACTGACAGACGTAAATTGCACTCTCTTTCACTACTTTTCAAGCTTCTGAATTCTTACACTCCTACTTACCTGGCGTCCAGATTTGAGAAGTTATCCTCTTACCACAATATTGACACTAGGTCACAAGATAACAGTCTGCTAACAATTCCTCTTCATAGCACTTCCTCTTATTCTACTTCCTTCACAGTAGCCTCTGCCCGCCTGGAATTTCCTTCCTCAAGATATCAGGGGTTGCTGCACACTTGGCATTTTTAAGTCACACTTATACAGTTACCTGTTGTCTAATAATTAGTTTTTCTCTATCCATTTAAATTTTATACTATGTCATTAAAATGTTTTCTCATTTTTTATATATTTGTACATATTATATATTTAATTCATTAAATCTAGAGTAAATCAAAATACATTATAAATATTAATTGTATTGTATTCATAAACTTGTAATCGTTTATATATATTGTAATTTAGATGTAAGACTATTTTTTTGTATTTTTTTAAAACCTGGTTGAGAGCAAGCAAGGCCCTAAGGCCTTAACTCTGCCAGGTAAAATAAAGCTATTATTATTATTATTATTATTATTGTAAAATTCTTGTTTTGACCAACATGTACTCAGTTGACAAGTGATGGGTTGGGAGTGCTTAACAAGGCTTTTACTTGGAATTAATTTCCCAGATGCTGATATATATTCCTTTCCACTGTTGCGTAAAATTTTCTGCTTTGTTTTATTCCACTCTTGCACATTTCTTTTTCTTTTCTTAGATTTTATTATCCTGTTTCCATTTGCACACGAACCCGCCGCATCAGCCATTCTGCATTTGCTGATCAATATACGGTCAGGTGTCAGCAGTTGGGATGGGCCTTTATTTCCCATGCGCATGAAGAAGTTATAAATTTTTCTTACACATGAAGTCTCATATACCATCTTTTGAGCAGAGTTAGAATTATGAGCTTCTACAGATTAACAGAAGATGGCCACAGGATGCATAATCTGCAAATAACTAAACAACCATTGGTTGGGATGGACCCTTATTTCACTGAACCCCTCAATTGAATGAGTCATTTTGAAAAGGGATCATCTACTATTTTTTCTGCAACTCACTTTTTTGTTACTCCATATTTACATACCTACTTCCATCATTTCCACGTGAGAACAGACCAACTACACTTCCACTTTCTGACTTTATTCAGTAGCAATTTCAGATTCAATGCTTTATCCTGAACAAGTTGAATCAGTTTTTTTTTCTCCTCTCCTGTAAAATTTGATCAATTGTAGATGATCCCTTTTCAAAATGACTCACTCAATTTTATTTTGGTTATAAACCTAAGTTACAACTCTAAGCCAAATTTTGTCCCAACATTTATTTTTTTATATTAAAAGAAAGTACTTGCTATTCAAAGTTATTTACATACAGTATGTACCATTTACTTTATATGCAGAATGTGTATGATATTTAGAGGAGTCCAATAACTGAGTTACACGTCAGTTTTATCAAAGATAGCAAATAAGAGAGAGAAACACATGTAAACAAGATAATATACCAACATATAATTACATAAATATTTAACTTTTACTTAATTTAAATAGAAAGAAAATATATCTCACTGGTTAAACAAACACCATGTTATGAAACTAAAAAGTTGTACTTTGTAGCTATTCAGTGATATCTGTATCAACATTCAGTTCTGATGTGACTTGCCATCATGATCTTTCACATAAATATTTTACTACTAAGTGCTATGTTTGTTGCTGGAGTGCCATCACCTCAACAGGATCCGTTAGTTTTTGTTGAAGAAGGAGCAATGCATGGGACATATCTTGCTTCTGCCAATGGAAGAACATTTGCAGCCTTTCAAGGAATACCATATGCAAGGCCACCAATAGGAAAGTACAGATTCAAGGTATTTAAAATCAATATGTTATTAAAAAAATCATACTTTCAAGAATACAACTAAAATTTAGTAAGACTTACTGTGATAACATTTTGTTGATATGGTCTATTTTTAATTTATGTATCTCTCTGACAGGTCCCGCGCCGTAGCCGAGTGGTTAAGGCAGAAAGCCTTGGCGCAGAGCTACGGAACTTGCGCTGGTTCGAGTCTCTATGGGGGAAGAAATTTTCTCATGGTATTTCGGCCAGTATGGGACCGGTGCCCACCCAGCATCGTGATGCATTTGGGTAGCTACAATAAGTAGCGGCTCCAGGTTGAGAAAACCAGCTATAATGGCTGGGGGACTCGACATGCTGACCACATGTCACCCCTACACTGGTTGATTACCATCTACCCCTGTGATTGAAACATGTGGATGTGAGGCCAGCAGCCGGCTGGTAGGCTAAGGGCCTTGTAGGCCTGTCGCGCCAGGAGTTATCTCTCTGACAGGCCATATTGCAATGTGTAGCCTACTTATGTGTATAGCAAGGAGTGTATATTTAACTGTTTATAATCACTTTTTAGCCTTATAATACAATTGTGCAGAAGATGATATCAAGCGAGTATAATACAAAAAGCCACCCTTTGTATATTAACATAAGAAGTTCTTGCAATGACTGTAGCTATTGCTTTTTCCATATTTAAGTTACTTTTTGATTCAACAATTTTCATTGAGTTGCTTCAGTTCTTACTATAATGTTTATAAAATACTGAAAATGAAATTTAAATCCCCTGCAAACAGTTTCATCAACCCACAATAGAATGGAAGATGTAAATCCTTACTTAAAAGAACATACAATTTTTACACATTTGAAAATCATGAGTAACTCCAGATCATCAAAAAAGTAACATAAGTATATACAGGGCAAGTCAAAATGTTGTGCAGGTTTTCAGAAATTTATTATGTGAAATGTAATGAACATATAATATCGTGAGACATATTGTATGAAAGGTAAACTCTCAAAGTTTAGTTGTCCACTTCTAAAGTTCCGCATTCACCCGCAAGATGTCAACAGCAGAGCAGTAAAGGAAAATGGCGTTGACTGGGGATCAGAAGTCTTTCTGTGTGCTTGATTACCATGTAAACAACTCTGTGACTAGTGTTCAACGACATTTCCGTACCAGATACGATAAAGACCCGCCGGATGGGAGATCCATTCGTAAGTGGTACACACAATTTAGGGATTCAGGCTGTATCTGTAAACGAAAATCGACTGGCCGTCCGTCGACGAGTGAAGAGACAGTCGAACGCGTTCGCACATGCTTCGTGCGGAGTCCACAGAAATCCACCTACCGGGGAGCGACAGAACTTCAACTACCACAAAAAACTGTATGGCGGATTCTCCGGAAACGTTTACAGATGAAACCCTACCACTTGCAACTGGTTCAAGCCTTAAAAACCCGCCGATTATGCTTTGCGAGCGTCCTTCTGTGTTGATTTTCTCGCATTAATGGAAGAGAATGAGTTCCATGAGAGGGTAGTTTACAGTGATGAAGCGACTTTCCACCTTTCAGGAAAAGTGAATAGACACAATGTAAGGATTTGGGGAACTGGTAACCCCCATGCAACTCTGGAACATCAACGCGATTCTCCGAAAGTGAATGTCTTTTGTGCCATTTCCCATGCAAAGGTTTATGGGCCCTTTTTCTTTCATGAACGTACTGTGAACGGACATGTTTTCCTTGATATGCTACAACAATGGCTCCTTCCGCAGCTTGAAGCGGATAGTCCAGATTTCATTCTGCAGTTGGATGGTGCCCCTCCACATTACCATGGCAGTGTTCGAGACCATTTGAATACGGCTTTACCACAACGCTGGATAGGCCGTGCATCTCAGGGTGATCAACAACCCATTCATTGGCCACCTCGTTCACCACATCTAACCCCGTGTGATTTCTTCATGTGGGGTCTTGTAAAGGATCATGTTTACGTACCACCACTTCCAACAACACTGCATGAACTGCGTGCCCGCATCACAGCAGCCATTGCTGATATCGACCGCGGACTGCTACAGAAAGTTTGGCAGGAGATTGAATATCGGCTTGACATCTGTCGTGTAACAAAAGGCGCTCACATAGAACATCTGTGAATATTAAAAAAAAAACTTTGAGAGTTTACCTTTCATACAATATGTCTCACAATATTATATGTTCATTACATTTCACATAATAAATTTCTGAAAACCTGCACAACATTTTGACTTGCCCTGTATAATTTATAATTTTTCATGAATTTAAATTGAATTTTAAATTTATATTTTTGATGTTTTCATTTTAAATTTATCACTCACAGTGAAGGAGAATAATAAAAAAAAAGCCTGTAAATCACAGAAATTCTTTTAGAGCATGAAAATAATTGAATATCATACTAAAGAAGGAAAAAAAAAATCTATTGATGCTGAATATTAACAAATTATAGATATAGAAATTCAACATTGGGGAGGAGTTCTAAAAAAGAATTATAGCAATAATTGGACCATTGGCCTAACAATGCTTAGCTTTTCATGGAACAACTTAACAATGTTTCAAGTTCATAATGGAAACTTCTTAACCTTTACATTGCTACGAACGGGTATATGCATTGGCAAAGAACACGCTTGCCATGCTATGGGCATGTATATCTGTTCTCAACTTCAAACGCCTGCTAGTTATATAATATGTATTGCATTGCTTTAAAACTAAGCAGGCATATACTGCCATCTCTTAGTAACCTAAATAAACTTAATCCATATTTCTCCCTGCATTGAGTCGCCCCTATTAAAATAAATCCAGACCCATGCACAAAGAAGTAATTTTCAACGCGCTAGCTCTCTGCTGGCGGTCACGTAGCGAATTCCAGGGATGACAAAAATGGCCTCTTCAAGTCGTGTTTTTCTTTCCGATGCGGAGTAGGTTCAAGTTTTGGAAACATTAGATTCTGATTTATCAGATATTAGTGATTGTGATTACGTAGTATATATTCCTGAATATAGTGGTGATAGTGAAGTTGAAGAAAACGATTCCATGCTGGTACTGCAGCTGCCAAATAGACATCGTGGTTCAAGTGATTTTTCCAATGGCGTAGCGGAAATCTTATCCCCACTGTTCACAATTTCAACAGTGAAAATTCAGGAATTTTGGTGAATGCAGGCTTAAGTGATGATTCTAAAGTGTTTAGTTATTTTGAATTTTTTTTTCCTCTAAGTATTATGCAGCTTATTTCAGAAGAAACTAATAAATATTATTTACTTTTAAGTCAGAAAATACAATTTAGAAAATTACTTTCATTATATATTTGTACATCCCTAATTAAAAATTAACACTCATAAATAATGTTATTATAAAATAATTTTAAATGTGCTAAGAAACGCGTGTTGAAGTATGATTAGTTTAAGAAGAAAACAGTTGAAAAATTTATAAAACTTGAATGGGTAGATTTTTTTGTGTACATTTGTGGCCAGTTGTGGACAACCCTTTATAATGTATTTCGTGTGGTTTTTTCCCCTGCAATTTTAAATTGATATTTCTGTGTTTCTGGGAAATATATAACAATCTACATCATGTAAGGTGAGTCTTCTAAATATATTTATTACTTTCAGCATGGTAGGATAATATTTAAAAATAGTTTAATAATTGTAAAAATAACTCAGCAAGGAGGGTTTGAAAGGCTGGAAATATCTCATCAGTGAAAAGGTTAAAGTTGGTAGAATTGGTTCCTGAGTTTGATCCTGTTATTAAAGAACATATAAGGATAGTTCAAATGCGAGTCTGATAAATGATTTGTGACTTATCTTAGCAATAATATAAAAAATGAATTAATACATTTTATGGAAAATATAATTTTATATACAATGGTCATAGTAATAAAAATCGCTAAACATTTTTCAATAATCGAGACATATGTCATATTGAACAGCTCTCAATAACAATAAGGGTCGTATCTATGAACGCATTAGACCATAAAAGTCATTCTCTGCTGAGAAAGTTGCATCCAAGGACGTTTTTGCGTACTCAAAAATCTGTTCATGCGATAATAATTGTTGAAATTCCTAAGCTACCTGGCGAGATGACTTAGCAGAGAACGAATCGTGAGCAATCTGATGGGAACTGATGTACTTTGAAACCTTGCTGTGTACCTTGCTGCTTTATCTAAGATGTCGGACCTTGAAGACTTCAATCAGGTTTTCGGTATACACGGAGAAGAGGAATTTGATAGAGTCTACCAAAGAATTCAACTGGAAGAACAGGAGAATCGGCATAATATTGCGCGATGCAGACGTCGTCATATACAGTATTATTGCGTAAATGCGTTCCTCTAGCAGACGAAAATAACAGAAGTGGTTTTATAGCTGAGAATTCTGGGTAATTTCTTGCCAATAGTACAAAAAAAAATACTTTCATGCATGACCAGTCAGCGACTCACTAATTCAAACTTTGCCCGTTCTCACGGAAAACTCAACTCACCAGAGACGAAACATGTGGCCCTAAGAGTTGCCTTTTTAACTCTGTTCAAAATAAATATGAAATTGAAGAATTGGATTTTTGAAACTAGTGATTCAACAAGAGAGGGTTTGACACAACTTATTCTCACACATTTGGAAAAGTTAGGTTTTAAGTTAAATCAACAGAGGTCAAGACTATGACAACAGAGCTAATATGAAAGGAGTAAGAAAGGGTGCACAAAATACAATACTTGAAAAATATCCCTGCACATGCCATTCTTTAAACTTAGTTGTTAATGATGCAGCATCTTCTTAATACAGAAACTACAACTTTTATTTATATTCTATAAGATCTTTATAGATTTTTCTGGTTCTACAAAGCACTGGAAAAATGCTAAAAAATGTTTCACAATTAACTCTATAACAATTAAATGCTACTAGGTGGTCAAGCAGAGGAGACTCATTAAAACTATATGATTTTAGCTTTGTGAAATCTATGATGCATTATTCCAAATAATAGATGTCAACAGAGATGCAGAAAATAAAGTTAAAAAAAAGTATTAAAAAATACAAATTTTTGGTATGATATTTTATTTGAAATAAATTCTGTCTCAAAGCTATTGCAATCTTTAACTATAAATTTATTAGATTATGTAACAATGTTTCAGAAATCATATAAAAAGTGAAAAGTTATAGACAATCTGGATATGAACAGAAGTAAATTGCTGCTAGTGCAGTTTTTTTTTTACAGAGAATCTTGAATGCAGTAAACAATTTCCTGCTAAAATTGAGGTTAGAACCAGAAGGAAAAAGGTGTCAATTTGACTATGAAGAAGCTGTCGATAAATCTTAACAGAGGAGAATAAATTTAAAATAAACTTTTCAATTATATTCTGTACACGACCCTTAATACTGGTAGCATGCCATAATATAATAGTTAAAGCAATATGCTATAAACTGGAAGGTCGAGGGTTCGAGTCCTGCAAAGGTCAGAATTTTTAAATTGACCCAAAGCCTTCTGGTGGTGACATGGCTGTGGGGTCAACTCAGCCTCTAATGGAATTGAGTACCACACAGAGCTGACAACCCAGATGACATCAAGTGCTGATTGTCTAGAAAAAGTGGAAGCCTTAACCTCCTACTGTCCAGAGGTCTCCTATGGCCTGTAGTGGGACCACTTTACCTTTTACCTTTTTACCCTATACTCTTACATTTAAAACTAAAGAAAATAGATAACAAAATTTTAGAAAATTATTGTAACCTCCAGCCAATACTTTTGGTCGAAAACGAATTAGATATAAATGCAAATGATCTTCAAGAAGAATTACATGATGTACCCCAAATGCTAGCATATTGTATTACATTTGGATGTAACTTTGCATACAAATACTGTTGTTGCTCTGAGGATTTTATTGAACCGAAAGTGCGATTTTCGGTTCGTAACATCAGTGTCATTTATCCTCCTTGAACTGAGATTCGTGAACTATGCCAATATCCCTTCTCTATGCTTCTACCCCCACTCTCCTTTCTACCTCTCCTATTACGCTGTTTGTACTGTGCATCTCCCCTTCTACCTCGGAACGCTCAAATACGATATGCACATTCAGAACATTATCATTCGATCGGAACATTTGGTTGGAACTACGTCGTCTGGAGCATGCGAGTGGTGTGTTTTAAGTTTTTGGTCCGGAGGATCAGGGAAAGCCACCCTGGCTTGGACTGAAAGTATGTGTGAATTTGTTTGAGTGAGTTATGATATTTTTTTATGTTAATAATTATTAATTTGTTTTCTTTTAAATTTAAGAATGATCAATACTGTTATTTGATTATATTTTTCTAATACTTCAGACGTACTGTTTATATTAAACATCATTTTTTTATATACATCATGTTTAATGTTCAAATTATTTAAGTGTATACTGCTGTTGGGCATATTCCCGTACACAAGCTTACTTATTTAGGAGATCATACAAACTTCCTTTTTTCCGTCTAGCTTTCATGGTTAATAATAATGATACACCCAGTTTAGCTAAGTATCATAGATTACTCAAGTGTTTTAAGATCTATTGTTGATTGATGTTTAAGTGTTTGGAAAAGAAAGATGAATCAATCTTTGCTTCTTATGGGACCAGGCAAAGGCTTTTGAATAATAACCCTGATTGTTATGAACTCAAGGCTAATATATACAATGGAAACAAAAGACGATACAAGGCGCCACATTATTAACACTCCCTGTCTCTGTAGCTAGTGAAAAAAAAAAAAAGCTTTTCTAAATTAAAATAGATCAAATACTACTTAGAAGTTCAATAACCCAAAGAAAGTTTCTTCTGATCGACATAACACCAGTCACCAACAAAGTTCTGATGATGAGACATATCGAAATCGCGATCAACTTAGTAAATTGATATGAGGAGAGGTAAGAAACATTTAATTTCACCATAACCCAAAGAAAACTTGGAAGTCTGTCATTATTCTTTATTGAATCTACATTGGCTGCCACGCAAACTACACATTCCTAATTAACAAATTTCCTGAAGTTATAATGGTAAAATTGTACTACATTGTTGTTAGTTGACATAATTATTTAAAATAATTTATATTGTCACTATAAAAATAGTATTTATACTTTATGAACATATCAAACATACCAGCATTTTATACAGCGCCGTGAGGTAAATTTTCTTAGTATGATGCAAGTCTTCAAAATGTTGGCCTTTAAAAATGTTTTTTCTTTAAAGTAAAAAAAGTAATCTTCAGTCATGGTGTAAAAAAAAACGCACAAAATGTCATGTGATCACTTTTACATTTTGTGCAGTTTTTTTTTACACCATGACTGAAGATTACTTTTTTTACTTTAAAGAAAAAACATTTTTAAAGGACAACATTTTGAAGACTTGCATCATACTAAGAAAATCTACCTCACAGCTCTGTATAAAATGCTGGTATGTTTGATATGTTCACAAAAAAAGTTAATTTTTACTAGCCAGAATAATATAATAAATAGGTTTAGTCTGTATTCATCATCATCATCACCATCTACCATCACGGTTTAGACTATTTCTGATCTGTTCTAGCTCTATATTAAAGGTGCTCGCTCCATCTTTTAAATGGTCGTCCATAACTTCTATGTCCTTGTGGATTGTAATTTAGCATCCTATAACATATCCTCTCTTCACTCATTCTACTAACATGTTCAAACCATTTACTTTTATATTCTTATATTTTTGTTATCACACTAGTTATTTGTAATTCCTCATGAATATCTTCACTCCTGTCTCGGCTGCTTCCAGTCTTTTATTCATCCTACCATATAAATTGTTGTTTTTTGTAAGATGCATTTCAAAGCTTCTGTGCTTCATCGTCACTTCATACAGATTCATCTTCAAGTTGTCGGCTCTGGATCTCGACTCTTGCTCCCTCTTTTTGTGGTCCAAAGGACATGTTTATTTGGCTCATTTCCCCGGGAATTTCAAAATTCATCATTCTCACCTGTTCTTCTGAATGTAATTTTTTTCCCATATGGTGAATTCATTAGTGTTTTCTGTTTTAATACTTTTGTGTTTACATCTATCACATGTATTTCTGACTTAACATGAGCAGCCACTACAGATTTTTCTACTTCTCCTTTTCTTTATATTTCTTATGTGTTCTTTGGTTCCAATGGTTAAATTTCTCTTTATTTTCCTTATGTATATCTGACACAAACTGCACATTTTATTTGGTACATTCCTGATTTTTTTTTTGCTATCTTCAATCCTTTAATTTTTGTTGATTTTATTTGTTTATTTAGGCTATAATCATTCTTTGATGCTAACTAACTAAATCACTGGCACTATCGAACCCATAGGTCCATGGCCATGTGGACATAAGCTCACCATACAACCCTATCCTGAGCTAATGTTTTCCAATCATTCCCTGTATAATCTACTTCCCTCAAATCATAGCTAATGTTATTCTCCCACCTCATTCTTGATCTACGAACTGGGTGTTTCCCTCTGGTTTTCCTACAAGAAGCTTCCATGCATTCCATTCTTTGATGCTAAACCGATATTAAATTTAAAAAAAAGTTGAAATTTGTTGGGTATCCATGGGTTATATGTGAATTTCCTGTATTATTTTTCTTTTGGGTTTTCTATCTGAAGAGTGCTTTCATTCCCAAATTTTTGTTTTTTGTACTTATTAATTTTTTGTGTATCATTTTCTCCTTGAAACCATTTTCTTTTGCCACTTTAATTATGTGTTTTTTCTAACTCTTAATTTTCTTTGCTCTGGGGTCTATTTACCAATTTATGTGCTAGGCTGTTGAAGACTACCATTTTGTGTAAAATACGAGGGTCATACTGAAAGTCATGAGCAACCCATTGTTAAAAATCAAATTTCAACAATGTAACAAAAACAACTGCAGGATCGTAATCTACAGACTTTATACCACAACATTGCCGTTTTGTGGCATCATAGCTTCTATCATGTGACCACACGCAGTGTTTCCAAAATGGCAGACATCAATGTTTCATTTCGACAGCGCGCTGTCATTGAATTCCTTGTTAAAGAGGAACAATCTGCTGTTGATATTCACCAAAGACTTCAATGTGCTTACGGAGATACCTACAGGGGTGCCAGCAGTGTTAGGAGATGGGTGAAACATTTTAAAGATGGGAACACGAGTATCAAAGATGAGCCTCGTAGCGGTCGCCCACACTCTGCCTCCACGGATTGCAACAAGGAAAGATTTGATGCGCTCATTAGAGACGACAGGCGTATCACAGTGAATGAAATTGCTACAAAACTTGCAGTAGGACACAGTGCAGTGCAAGAAATGATTCACAGCTTAGGTTACCGAAAAGTTAGTGCCCGTTGGGTTCCATGTTTATTGAGTGAAGACCACAAACTTCAGAGAAGAACCATCACCCATAATCTTCTTCAGAGATTTCAAAATGAAGGTGATGATTTTTTGACGAGTATTGTGACAGGTGACAAAAGCTGGTTTCATTTCTACGAGCCTGAAACAAAAATGCCAGAGTATGGAATGGCACCACTTGAATTCGCCATCAAAGAAAAAAGCGAAGACAGTGCAATCTGTTGGGAAAGTTATGGGCAGCGTCTTCTGGGATGCGCAAGGTTGCATTCTGGTTGAAATTCTTGAACCTGGACAAAACCATAAATGCTGCCCGCTATATCCAGACACTTGTGAAGCTCCGTCGTGCATTGCACGACAAACGCCCTGAAAGGAAGATCATTCTGCAAACATGATAACGCGCGTCCTCACACTGCTTGTGCCACTGTGGAGAAGATCAGGACATTTGGGTGGGAAACTCTTCCACATCCTCCCTATAGTCCCGATTTGGCAACCCTCCGACTACCATCTTTTTGGTTCTGTGAAGGAGCAGATGAGAGGCCAACGCTACGAGATGCTGGAGGATATTCAGAAAGCAGTGTGTCAGTGTCTTCGAGCAGTTGGAACAGACTTCTATCATAAGGGAATTTTCAAGCTTGTAGAACGCTGGACAAAATGTGTGCAAAGAAATGGAGACTATGTTGAAAAGTAGCACTAAGGTCTGTAGATTAACATGGTGTACTTGGTTTGTCTAAAATAAATATTATGATTGTTTAAAAAAATGTTGCTCATGACTTTCAGTATGACCCTCGTATAGTTGAACCCCCATTGATTTAATATAGTTATCTGTGTGTGAATCTGTTCTATGAATGCCAAATTCTATTTTCTTCCTTTCTATGTAATTTCAGATCTAAAAATGGTTTTTGTTTGTTTTTTTTTCTGTTTCTAGTGAGAATTTGATTTGTCTTCTTCTGTAAATTCAAGAGTTTTAAGACATATTCTATGGAGTTTCTTTGCGTTTTTTTTAACTATAATATCATCCATGTATCTGCACCAAAATTTGAACATGAGAGGATGTGCTTTGTTATTTTGCTTTCAAAACCATTCAAATAAATTTGTCAAAAAAGGAGATAATGGGTGACCTATTGATAGTCCTGACTTTTGTATACAGAAATTCCTTTTATGTGCAAAATGTTTGATTAACGCACAGTTCCGTTAATTTTAAATACTTTTCCCTCCTCTCTTTGTCAATATCGATTAGCCACTTATTCAACATTTTTTAATGTTTCTTCCTTTGGGACACAGGTGAACAATGCGGTGACATCAAAAGAAACTATTCTTTATCTGCTGGATCTATTTTTTCTACTAGTTGAAAAAAATTTTCAATGGATAGATTTTCAAAATTTTCCATTCCTCTGAATTCCAAGTTTGGCCATCTGGAAATTTTGTAAGTGAGGGATCCTATATTACTGATAATTGGTCTCATTTTTTTTACCTGTTTTATGAATTTTGGGGAGACTGTGCTTCATTTAAATTAATTTTATTTTTTTCTTTTTACAATTTTTTTGATAGACTTCAAATTTTTTTCAACTTTTTAAAATGTTTTTGGAAGGGAATCAACTATGATTTTGTCATATACTTCTCGTTTTAAAAGTTCCTCCATTCTATTGTGATAATCTTCTTTGTCTAAAATTACTATATGATTCTCATTGTCTGATGTTGTGTATAGTACTTTTTATTGTTTATGTTTTGGTGAAGATACATGGACTATGTTATTGCTATAGTTAAAGAAAAACACATAGAAGATGCCTTAAAACTTTGAATTTACAGAAGAAGATAATCAAATTCACACTACAAACAGAAAAAAACAAACAAATGCCATTTTTGGATCTGAAATTACATAGAAATGAAGAAAAAAAGAAAATAGAATTTGGCATTCACAGAATAGATTCACACAGAGATAACTTTATTAAATCAACAGGATTCAACCATATTTCACACAAAATGACAGTCTCCAACAGCTTAACACATAGATTCGTAAATATACCCCTGAACAGAAAAAAATATGAGTTAGAGAAAAAACACATAATTAAAGAGGCAAATAAAATGGTTTTGAGGAGAAAATGATAAACAAAAAAAAAGTACAAAAACAAAAATTGAGGAATGAAAGCACTCTTCAGATAGAAAAACCAAAAGAAAAGAAATACAGGTAATTCACAAATTCCATTTTTTTTTAATTTCATATCAGTTTAGCACCAAAGGATGATTATAGCCTGATAAATTGATAAAAACCAACAAAAATGAAAGGATTGAAGATAGCAAAATATCGGGAATATACCAAATAAAATGTGCAGATTGTGATAATATGTACAAAAGAAACAAAAATAAATTTAATCATAAGAGCCAAAAAACACATAAGAAATATAAAAGAAGGAGAGGTAGAAAAATCTGCAGTAGCTGCTCACGTCAGGTCAGAAAAACTTAAGATAGATGTAAACACAAAATTATTAAAACAGCAAACACAAACAAATTCACCATATGGGAAAAAATTCACATACAGAAGAACAAGGAGATTATTATGAATTTTGAAATTTATGGGGAAAGGAGCCTAATGAACAAGTTCTATGGACCACGGAAAAAAGGAGCAGGAGTCGAGATCCAGGGCTGACAACTTGATGAAGCACAGAGCTTTAAAACGTGTCTTACCTGAAACAACAATTTATAAGGTAACATGAATACAGACCAAACTTAATTATTAATGAATTGGTTATTTTGATTCACCTCATATTTCCTGATTTTTATGCAGACCAGGTTTTGTTGCTTTTGGGCAACATTGTTGATGTATTCCAAATGTTGTTTTGCATTTGTCCATCCTGTAAGTTGATTTCTGCTCCCTCTGCTGGCTGACCAATGAACCTCCAAATCAATTTTTTTTCTTTTTCTCCGGGAATTTCAAAATTCGTGATTTTGTTTTTATTCTTGCAGACGTAAATTTTCTCCCAAATTGTGAGTTCCTTAGATTTTTCTAACTGTTTTAGTAATTTGGCCTGTTTTAGTAATTTATATAGCTGAAGTAAAAATTGCGATTGAAAGTATGAAATTTGAAGACCAAACAGTTATCAGTAGAGCGAGGAATTATATGAAGAAAATTATACAAAAATATGAAATTGTAAAGAAAAAATATGAAAAATATGAAAATTATGACACAAAAATATTAAGCTACTATGTGCTAAACTTTTACATATATTTATATACATATGCTCATTATAAATTATAAGTGTACATACCACACATAAATGAGACAAACAGAACTTATTTATAGCTCAAGAAATCAAGATTTCACTGTATTTCAATTTTAATTAGCTTTTTCATTAATTCTGACCCAATATAAAATATCATAAGAATTAAATTAATGTTTTTATTACTTCACTTCATATCCTTTTTTTCCGTGTGAAAGTTAAATAAAATATCATATTCATGATGTGAAAAAATTTTAATGGATCACGCCATAGAGTAGTTGTGTAAGAAAACATGGTGCAAACAGGAAAGTCGTGGGTTCAGAGTCTCGATATGGTCAAGATTTTTAGCTGGACCAGGCTTCTGGTGGCATTGTGGACCTGGGGTCGATTCAGATCATAATGGAAGTGAATACTAGATGCATGTTCTGGGCACAAATATGGCCATCAAACACAATGGACATCCCGGTGGACATCTCATGCCTATTGTCTAGAAAGATGGGAGCTTCAACATGCCACTACCCCAAAGGCCTCCCAAGACGGTAGTGGAATCACTTTACCTTCATAAATCAAAACTATATATACTACAATTCATTAATGTAGTGAATGATATTTAATTATGAATCCAAACATATACAAGAAACAAAACAGTGCAACCAAAACAATCAGGTTTCCATGAAATATAGCACTAACAAAGTTTAGAGCACGTATAGTTTGGATTATTGCTATTTTTACATTGCATAAAGCTATTAAATTCCTGTAGATGCAAATGTAACAATAACATTAAATTGGACGACTTAGAATACAAGTAAACCATTTCAGTATGTCATATTTGGAGAAACAAGATATTAAAAGTTATTAGTCCATAATTGATTCTAGGGATTGTTTCAGAACTCTCTTTGCAATTACAGTTACATTTAATATTGAACTGCAAACATAGTGAAATGCAGTTAGAATTATTTTAACATTTTTCCATGAAATGGGTCTAACAGTGTCTATAGTCTTGGTCTGCTTGTGCTTTGAACAATCCAATTGTCAATTCTGTTCATAACACACAGAATTTTTTTCTATATTTTCTGATAGTAAACTATAAGGCCTGTCTGACAGAATTGTTTTGCACAATGAAAAATTATGCTGAACATCACACATGTTACGGCAGCATACTTGTACATGCTAAACTTGATAGTTTGATGTAAGTGAGAGAAATGTCCTTACCTGCATGATCTTTACTAATTTCACAAAGCACTTCTTCAAGTTTAGCAGCAGCAGTCTTCCCTACATTTAAATGCTGTAGTCTGTTCACAAAGTAAGGACTGCCCTCAGGTAGCAAGAACAAGCTGACAGCTACCTGACTACAGAATATTCCAACATTGTTCTTCTACTTATTCATCTAGGCTCATGTTCTTGTTCTGGGGATCGAGTTTAGGACATAAACCTTCATCTAACACGGTCCCTCTGTTACTCATCATTAAATTATTTGCTTTTATAAAATTTATCTATCTTGTTCAGGAGGGATACTGAAGAATTTTCATTTGTCTACCACATTACACTGTCAAAAATTACACAAATACATTCATTTAAAAAATATTTTAATGAATTCCTAGAACTTTTACTGAAAAAAAATTTAATGTTGAAAAATATGAAAGAGTATGAAATTCTCACTAAAATATGAAGATTTTGCAAAAATATTATGAAATATGAAGTTTTTTGTTGGTCTTATTTGATTCTACATATCATAAAATGTAAAGACACTTAGTCTCAGCACGCTCTTACAAATAGTTTAAAATATGAAATTTCATAAAATTCCTCGCTCTAGTAATCAGGAAAGAATATGGGGTAGTTATAGAAATAATTAAAAATACAAATATAGAAAACACATGTAAAACAAATATGAAGAAAGTTAAAAATATTAATAACAAAAATGTAGTTTTCTCAAAATCAGATAAAGGGAATAATTTAGTCATTTTAGATAGAGAAGATTATAATAATAGAATGAAAAGTCTATTAAAGGGAGAAGAATATGAAGAAGTAGAAACAAATCCTCTTTCAAAAACAATTAAGGAAGTAGAATCCAATTTAAAATAAATTTAAAAATCTTGTCTGAAAAAGAAATATTCATATTAAAAATATCAAATCCAGAAAACCCAACATTCATGGTCTTCCTAAAATCCATAAAAATGGAAAGAAAATGAGACTAATTATCAATAATATTAATTCACAGACATACAACATATCAAAATGGTTAGGTAATAAATTCAAAGGAATGAACAAATTTGAAAATTTGGCTGTGGAAAATCCTTACTAGTTAATAGAAAAATTAGAAAATATAGAAATACCTTCAAAAAGATTGGTCTCATTTGATGTCACATCATTGTTCACAAACATCCCAACTGAAAAAATTATGGAAATTTTGGAAAAATGGCCGAAGGATAACAAGATACGTGATGAGAGCTTAAAGGAATACATGAAAGTAACCAGATTATGCATAATTCAAATGTTCTTCACTTTCAGAGGAAAATACTACAGGCAAAGAACGGGACCTGCAATGGAAAATCCATTATCACCATTTTTTGGCAAATACATTTATGGGAAACTTTGAATGTCAGATAACCAAAGCACACCCATTAATTTTTTAATTTTGGAGTAGATATGTGGACGATATCAAAGCAATAGTCAAACAAAAACAATTAGAAGATGCTGTTAAACTTTTGAATATACATAATAAAACAATTAAATTTACTATGGAAGTGGAAAATAACCAAGAAATACCATTTTTAGACCTTAAATTGATCAGGAATGAAGAACAAGGAAAATAGAATTTGGAATTTACGGGAAAGTAATACACATTGATAATTATATTAAAGCAACAAGTTTTAACCATATTGCACATAAACAGGCAGCATTTAACAGTTTAACCTACAGACTTGTGAACGTTCCCATGAGCAGAGAAATTTTTAATAAAGAGAAAAAACACATTATAAAAATAGCAAAAGAAAAGATGATTCATAAGAAAGTGAATAAATTCAAAAAACAAAAAGTGATAAACGAAAGTACTCCAGAGTATTGGCCAGGAGCTACAGTCAGACAAAATTGGCTTTTTCATCCCCAGGGACAGGAAGCAATACTCAACAATTAATCTACTATGGAATGCCGAGGGACTTAAAAGTGCTCTCAATCTAACAATGAATGAATGGCTAGAAAAGTATGATGTTCTGATCCTGAACAAGACCTTCACAATAAATACCATAGACATACTGGGATTTTATTCACAACAAATACCCGCTACACAAGCACCAATGCGAGTATTGGCACGTTATTGTAAATAAAAAATTGGAAAAATACTAGGAACTGAGCGAGATGAAAACTACTTAATAATTAAAACTGAGAGACTTACAATAATAGGAATATATATATAAGGCCCCTCACACCGATCAAAGAAATAATAGCCACCATAATGACAGCCCTCGCAAAGACAGGAGCAGAGAACTACTACAGCTGATGGCAGAAGAAGGCTTTACACTAATAAACAATAAATATGACAAAAGTACCTTGCTCAAAATGGGAGCAGCACAATAGACCTAATTTTCTACAAGGGTCCAGAAATCAATCTAATAAACCATAAAGTAAGCTACTCAACAAATGAGGCGCACCTGAAGAAGCACATTCCTGTGACAGCAAGCTTCAACGTAAGTCTGCAAACTCCACATGCAAAAATTCCAAGCATTCCTAAGCCCAGGTCGAGAAAGCTAAACATCCACACCCTCTCTCAACAGCAATCTAAAATAGTGGAGCTCCAAGAGAAGATAAAAGAAGACAATATAAATGAGGTTGCCAAGATCATGGAGGACGATATTAAATGTGCAACACTCCCAATAATGAAACGAAAATCTCAAAAATGGTTCGACAAAACGTGCTACTTAGAGAGAAAATGGGTCATTCAAGCACTACACAAGGCAAGGATGAGCAATTCTCTTGAAGACCTAACCACATACAGTACCCTCCTTAGAAATAGTCGAAATAACTACATTGAATCGAAAGCAGCCAAGATGGTAGAGGATACAAAGGAAAACCCGTACAGAGCACTGAAGCCCCCGAAAAACACAAATAACTAGCAAAATAGGCATGGATATTTGGGAAGAACATTTCACAGACCCCCTAAACTAGAAAAGATCCATAGAAGCACATAGGGTCAAATAATTCCATTCAGCCTTTCACGGAAGAAGAAATATACACTACGCTATCAAAACTCAAAACAGGAAAACATATGGGCAGGACGGTATTTTCAATAAACACATCAAAGCATCAGCTGAAATACTGCTCCCAGTCCTAACATATCTGCTAAATGCATGCCTAAGAACGGGCAACATCCCAACATCATGGGAAACATCAACAATTAAGGTATTGTATAAAGGCAAGGGAGACCCACATGACTCTAACTCTTATCGAGGGATAGTTCTAGAAAACAACCACCTAAAGGTTCTCATAAGGCTGATCACACAAAGGATCACAGAAGAGGTAGATCCATACGACACCCTAAGGGAAAATTCCATGCTGCTGACTTCTCAAAAGCTTTTGATAAATTGCACAGAAACATTATCTCCTAAAAACTAAAATCCATAGCTGTGATAAACGAAGATCTCACATGCCTGATTCAAAATACTCTGAGAAGATCTCAGACAACATAATGTCAACAAACATCATGCAGACAAACGGAGTCTTAGGGGATCCTCTCAGCTCCACAATTATTTAACATCGCAACCCATGACGTCATACAGGCAATAAGAGAAAAATTGCCAGGAGTTAAAATCTATATTTATGACAATGACATGGTCATGGGATCTCTATCTATCTATCTTCTTAGTGTATCCAGCTATTTGCTGACAACACAAAATTCCACTACATTGTTCTTCATTTTACAAAAGATGGATATAGTGCCTGATGTTTGTAGTATATTCCAGCTGCTAAAGTCCAAAGATGAGCAGTCAGGATATATTGTTGTGCTTTTTCCAAAGTTCCAGGTATTAAAGATTTGAGTTTAGTTCTTTGAAGGTTTGGAAAAGAGCAATTTATGAGGATGTGTTCAAGATCTTCTTCACGACTGTTACACCAACAGCAGGTACTAGAATCAATGATATTAAAACAAAATAGGTATTTCTGGGTGACTATGTGGCCTGTCCTTGCTCTAGTTAAAAAAGTTTGTATAATTCTGGGGATGGTTTTGTACATTTGTAAATCATTTGGCTTGGTTTGTATAGCTTGCAGTGTTTTACCATTGTCAGATGAAAGCCATGTTTTGATTCATGAATTTATTACATGGGAACTGATTGTAGAGTATGCACCAGATAAAGATGATTTAGGTTGTAGAGAGGCTGGGATCTCAAGATAGAAGAAACCTCCATGAAGCAATGTGCGTACTGGAAAAATGGGCTGACCAAAACAAACTACAGATAAATGAAGAGAAGACTGAACACATGAATTTTAGAAAAGGTGGAAAAATACCCAGGGAAGACAAAATATTCCTAAAAGAAGAACCGCTACAAACTGTTAACCATGTCAAATACCTTGGCTTGACCCTACAGACAACAATAAAGTCTTTCAGATTGCACACTAAGCAAAGGGCAATAGCAGCCACAAAAGCCATACATGACAGAGAAATAACTAAGCTATCCCTAAAATCCACTACGGTACTTTTTGACACCAAGATAGTCCCCATACTCACTTATGGTCTAGACCTAACACGGGACAAACTCCACATGAAAGACCTCCACACTTTAGAGAATGTCATGGCTACATTAGGAGTGTCTAAACACACTCTCTTCAGGTTGGTGTATGTGCTCGCCCAAGAGACCTTCGTGATAGAAGACCTTAGAACAAGGTTCGACCTGCCCTCCATTCCCAGCTGGAAGAAAGCACTACTTGAGAGGATAAAGAAGAGAGAGGACATCTGGGAAGAATTCTTCACAATGGAAGCCATGATGAACCAGACCTGGACAGGCACAAACCAACATCTTTGCCATTTTGTGACATCCCTAGTGGTTCACGGATATCATCATAAAGCATGTGTAAATAAATCATTCCCCGAGGCAGATGATAAGTGTGTGTGTGTGTGTGTGTGTTGTGTGTGACAATATCTGTGATAGATACCATAACCTAATCTGCAGGAATATAAAAATACCAGTGATTAACTTTTGCACAAAGTGACTAATAAATACATGCAAAATTTGTGCGCATGTCTTAATATTAATATTATTATTATTAGCAATATAGAAGATTCCCGATGAATGGAAAATAAGCTACATTGTACCAATATACAAGAAGGGCGATAGAAGAGACGCAAAAAACTACAGAGGACTAAGTATAAATAACACATTATATAGAATATTTACGAAGTTATTAAAAACAAAGTTACAAAAAGATATTAAAGACAAATTAGGAGAAGATCAAAATGGATTCAGACCAGGAAGGTCATGTGTTGACAATATATTTGCAATACAACAGTTAATTGAAAAACGGACTGCAGTTGGAGAAGAAACCCACTTGACAATGATAGATTTAGAGAAAGCTTATGACTCAATTCCGAGGAACAAAATATGGGAAGTATTGGAGAAATACAATATTGATAGAAACCTAATAGAAATTATTAAACAAACCTATAAAGATAACTCCGCTTATGTTAAAATTGGAAATATAATGTCTAATCCTATAAAAACCACAAAGGGATTGAAACAAGGGTGCAGTCTTTCACCAATTTTATTTAATATTTATGTAGAATCCATATTAATGAAATGGAAACAAAGCTGCAAAGGTATGGGGATCCCAAGGTAACAGATTTTTGCTGACATTACAATTTGCCGATGACCAACTGGTTTTAGCGCAAGACAAATTTGATATGGAATTCATGATAAAAAGGTTGAAAAACACATATGAATCATGGGGTCTCACAGTAAATTTACAAAAAACAGAATATCTGGCAACAAATAGCAATGAACGAGAAAATTTAATATTGGAAGAAGGAATCCAAATAAAGCAAGTGAAACAAACTAAATATTTGGGAATAATTATGGATAACATTGGAAGTATAGGCAAAGAGAACATAAAACATAGAATTGAATTGAGTAGCAAACTAATATCATCGTTAAATTCCATATGGTGGGATAAGCATATTTGGAAAGACACAAAAGAAATATATTGGTAAAACATTGGTGGAATCTGTTGCAATGTATGGAAGTGAGGTATGGACAATCAATAAGTACTACAAGAATAGACTAATAGCTCTAGAAATGGATTATTTACGGAGAAGTGCCAGAAAGTCTAGATTAGAACATGTCACAAATAAGGAAATTAGAAACATAATGGAAGCAGAAGAAAGCATAATTGAAAGAATTGAGGAGAAGGAATTAAAGTGGTTAGGACATGTCTTAAGAATGGAAGATGATGAGCGATGGCCAAAGCAACTATATGAATGGCATCCGAACAGAAAGAAGAAAAGAGGGAGACCAAGGTTAACATGGAAGGAAAACATGAAGACAGTAATGCAAGCTAGAGGGCTGAGCATCGAAGATGCCCAAGACCGTAGGCTTTGGAGGTTTGGCACGGGAAGACGGCAGCAGCTGTAAAAACCCGAAGATAGAGAGAGATTACTATTATTATTATTATTATTATCCTAATGGAAAGGAGGAAGAGAGGAAGACCGAAGAAAACTTGGATAGAAGGGGTACAAGCAGCTATGAATATCAGAGGAATGGAGGAAGATCAATGGATGGATAGAGAGGAATGGTGTTTGGTTTCCGGAAGACGGCGGCAGCTGCCATGATTACCGGATGATGATTATTATTATTATTATTATTATTATAATAATAATAAATGAAAGTACTCTTCACACAGATAAACAAACTGGGAAAAAATTTACGTACCATCCTTTTGTATTTAATAAGTTTCAAAAAAATTTCAGTAATTTTAACATTAAATTAGCACCGAAAAATTATTACAGTTTGAATAAATTGATCAAAACCAACAAAAATGAAAATATTGAAGACGGCAATAAATCAGGGATTTATCAAATTGATTGTAGGTATTGTAAAAAAATATACATACAAAAAACAAAAAGGAACATAAATACTAGATTGAAAGAACACCTTAGAAATGTTAAAAATGGAGAAATAGAAAAATCTGTAATGCTACACATGCACGGTCAGAAAAACACAGAATTGAAACTAAGGCTGAATTATCACAACAGTTAGAAAAATGTAAGGAACTCACAATTTGGGAGAAAATTTACATCTCCAAGAATAAAAAGAAAACCATGAATTTTGAAATTCCTGGAGAAAAAGAACAATATTTTATTTGGAAGTTCATCAGTGAAGCCAGCAGAGGGAGCAGAAATCAACTTACAGGATGGACAACTGCAAAACAACAGTTGGAATGCATCAACAATGTCGTGCAAAAGTGACAAAACCTGGTCTGCATAAAAATCAAGAAATAAGAGGTGAGTCAAAATAACCAACTCATTAATAATTAAAGGAAACCTCATAGTGTTATTTGCTACATATATTAAACAGACAAACTTATTTATTAAGAGAACCTCATAATAATATTTCCTAATACATTTTCACATTAATAATACAATTTTAGAAACTTGAAGGATACATGTCAGTATGGCATATTACATATTATTCATATACATACATAATTAAACAAAAGATGAATGTTCAAACTTTCATAAAGAAACAATTAAAATAGTACAAACAAACAAAAAAATGACAGAAGACTGATTCCAAAGAAAATAATAGAATGGGTGACACCTGGTAGAAGAAGAAGAGGATGGCCAAAAGTAATGTAGATTGATATTTTGAGCAGCATGAGAGGGGAAAAAAAAAGGATTGGATAGGAATGGCAGAGAGATGTGGAGGAGAATGTCAGTAGATTAATTAGGCGCAGGAAGATGATGTGAAACCTGCTAAATATAGATACTATGTCATAAGTAATTATTTTTTAAACAAAATTTTATTTGGAATGTTTTCTGACAAGAAATTAAACTATTCTTCAAACAAAAAAAAAACATCCGATTCTACAGCCTTGAGCTATCTTTCATGCGAGATTTATTATCCCGCAAAGGTACCAGTTTCTGGTTTTAATGTAAAGAATTCACTGAGACCCATTTCCACAGCTTCAGTGTTTGCAATGTTTTTGAAATTTCATGCAAGAAATGGGACATGGATCAAAACATGGTAATCTGAAGGTGCAAGAACAGGACTATATTCGGCGTGCAGTAGCAATTCAATTACTCCCAATCCCTGAATTTTTTACATGGTTGTTTGTGCAGTATGGGGTCCAATCAGGTTTCAATCTATGACCCTCAAAATTTCATGAACTCGCTCCAGTTGTTAAGAATAAAGGTCCACACCGACTGCATGCCAATTTGGAACAAACTCCCAGTGAATGAGAGTTTTAAAGTTTCGTAACACATACAACATTACATTAAAAACCGACATTATTTCCCAACCTACTAAATAAATAATTGATATTATTCACTGATTGCAGAAAAATATAAACTATAAAATTCATGCAATGAGAATATGAAATTACCTTTTGGCATAAATGAAAAATTCGGGAGATTTTAAGCAAATTTTGAAAATCTCTTAACTCATTGGCACTATTGAACCCATAGGTTCATGGATGTGTTGGCATAAACTCTTCATGCATCCCTATCCTGAGCTAATGTTTTCCAATCATCCCCAGAAAATGTATTTACTTCAAATCATTCTTGGTCTACAAACTGGGTGTTTTCCCTCTAGTTTTCCTACGAGAACCTTCCAAGCTTCTCCTTCATTTCCCATTTGTGCCACATGTCCTGCCATCACAGTCTACAAGACTTAACTGTTCTTATTATATCTGGTTTCCTGTAAAGATCATGTAGCTCACTATTATGTGTCTTCTTCACTCATCTGTCTGCTCATCTCTCTCTGATCCAAAAACTTTCCTAAGAACTTCATTCTCAAATACTCGTAATATTTTCTCCTTCCTTAAAGTAAGAGTCCATGTTTCCCATCCATATGATATAACTGGGAGAATAACAGTTTTATATATTTTTAATTAACATTTTTTCAAAAAGGTGGGATGACAAGAGTACCTATAATAGATAATAACATACACTTCCAGAATTTAACTATGTTTAATTTCTTTGTGCATCTCATTCCTATTTGTAATTATTGTTTCCAGGTATTTGAATTCAGCCACTTCTTCAAAATTTCTTTCATTTGTCATTACTAGGGCTAAGATTTGTATGTACTAAAAGTTAAGGTTGCAACATAGTATAATGAAAAATTAGACTTATGACTGTTTTTGTTTTGATTTCACATATAAATAGTTGAATAGTATAGTGAGAAGTAAGACTTTTGACTTTCTTTTATCTTGACTTCACAAACAAACAGTTGAATAATATATATAGTAACTGCATAGCAAGCTTATATTTTACTACATAAAAATCCTAGCCCTAGTCATTACTTATCATTTTCCATTATATAGTGTATTTATTTCTATGTGTGAACATATATATAATTTTATTGATGTTTACTTCCAGTCCCAATTCCATAGTGTTACTTAATAGAGTGCACATGTTGGCTCTTAGTATCACGTAATAATACTACATCATCAGTATAAACTAACACTCAGTATAATAAATTTGGAAATTTTTACATTCTGAGGTTTTCTTAATAAGAATCAAATGAATCGTGAATTCTTCTTACATCATACATCTATTTTTTTAACACAGAACTGCAGTATTGCAAAATACATCATTCGCATCTTCAGCTGTTTTCACGACTGTCAATTATTTCCAAACTGCCATCTGGTGTACTTTTGAAGAACTTTGTAATCAAGCTTGGTTCGTCCAGAACCTCAAAGTTCATGGTCTAGTATGTTTTTTTTTAATGTATACCTTTCCCAAACTGTTAATTCCAAAGATTTGGATAGATGTTTCAAACATTTTGTTTCTTTTTCAATTCTATGTTTCTCTAATAAACTATGTGCTGCTATAGCTGATCTTTCAATTTCACCATTTTTTATATTTCTAAAGTGTTCTTTTTTTGTGAGTTTCTAAGTTCCTTTTTGTTTTTCCTATATAAAGTATATACAGAAAAGTATATAAAGCAATAAAGTATATATAGCAAAAACAAAAAGGAACTTAGAAACTCGCAAAAAAGAACACTTAAGAAACATAAAATAAAGTGAAATTGAAAGATCAGCTATAGCAGCACATAGTTTATTAGAGAATCATAGAAATGAAAGAGAAGCAAAACTTTTGAAATATCTATCTCAACTTTTGAAATTAACAGTTTGGGGAAAGATATACTTTAAAAAAAAAACATACTAGAACCATGAACTTCGAGGTTCCAGATAAACCAAGCTTGATTACAAAGTTCTTCAAAAGTACACCAGATGGCAGCTTAGAAAATTACTTCTTAAAAATTACACCAGATGGCAGTTTGGAAAATTACTGGCAAAAGAAAAAATTGACAGTCGTGAAAACAGCTGAAGATGCGAATGATGTATTTCGCGATACTGCAGTTCCGATGTATGAGGTAAGAAGAATTCACGATTCATTTCATTCTTAAAATAATAATAATACTTATTAATACCATTGAGTCTGAAGGATTTGCCATTGTTCAGACTCAATCTATGTAGCAAAGAAAAATGCATTCAGTGACTTTATTGAAAAGCTGATTACAGAAAAGACTCAAAAAAAGGTATACAGATATATAAGTAAAATCACAAGTCAGAGAGATACAAAGAAAGAACCACTGAAGCTTTTAATAAACACTACAGCTCTCAACACAAACTCCCTCCTAAAGCTAAAAAGAAACAAAGGCAAATTAAAAAAGATCTCAAGACTTTTAAGAAGCATCAAGAACAAACGAATGATATATTCAGCAAAGAATTCACCATATGCGAACTAAATTCTGCAATACATGAGTTACAAGACAACAAATCTCCTGGTCCAGATAAAATACATGTTGAATTTTTTAAACATCTTGGCCAAAAGGGAAGGAATACACTACTGAAATTATTAACCTATCATGGAGCTCTACTGTACCCACAGAGTGGAAAAAAGCAGTAATTATCCCTATTTTAAAAAAAGACAAGACAGCTGATGATATAAATAATTACAGACCGATCTCTTTAACAAATGTCATTGCAAAAACAGCAGAACGTATGATTTCAGCAAGACTAAATTGGTTCTTATGTACCGAAATGGACATTTTGATACAGGAAATACGTCTTTACTGCGCCTACTATACATCATCGCGTCTCCATCTCGAGTGTCATCTTTATGAACAGTGCCAAATGATTTCCTATCTATCCTTTCCTTTCCTAGTGCGCACCCTGTGCTATCGCGCATTCCCCCTCTCCCTGTGAACTCTCATAAATAGCTGTGTTTTGTAAACATCGAGGGATCACCGTTGGAGTCTGGTCAGAACAGCTCAGGGGAGCTGGTTTAGTTTGTTTAGTCCAGTAAGCCAGGATGGGGATGCTAGGACAGTATTTCCCCCAACCCGAGGCTGGACTAGAGTGAATGATAATGTATGTATGTATATTGATTTATATCATATTTTCATTTTGTATAGATTATCTACTATGATTTCTTTTCTTTGTAAATCGAATATTTATTTACTTATCTTTATATTATATCTGACTACATTTAGACTCGCATTAAAAGCTTTAGTTGTGCTTTTTACTTATGCCTATTCATTCAGTAATTAGCATAAGTCAGGTATCAAAGTCAAATTCCAAAAGCTCGCTCAAGCGTGTGTTAGTTCCATTATCCCAAAGCTTCCACGATTGTATTTTATAAGTCAGTAAACATTACATATTGGGAGAATTTAGTAAAGAAAGTTGAATTCCTCTTTGCCTCTATGGGCCTGGGCAAAAATGTCACAATTTGAACAATCTATGCTTTCCAATCAAAATAGTTATCAACAATAACGGTTTGATCCAGCACCTATACGGTGCACTTAGAAAGTAAAAACATACTAACAGCAGCACAAACAGGATTCAGACAACATCTATCTACAAAAGAAAATACAATTCAACTTTCTCAAGATGTTAAAGAATCTTTCAACAAAAATCAAGATACGCTAACAGTTTTCATTGATTTTGAAAAAGCATATGACTCAGTATGGAGATACAAATTACTTGAAAAACTCAAAAAACTAGGCATTCAAAACACTATGTTAAACTGGATCACCCAGTTCCTTTCACAACGTTTCTGTGCTACAAAATACAATGACAGTACTTCCAAATTCCGACAAATAAAAATGGGCCTCCCTCAAGGTGCAGTACTAAGTACAACCCTGTTCAACATCTACATCAACGATCTCCCACCAGCTATATCAAACACAGAAATAAAGACAGCTCTTTTGCAGATGACATGATTATGTGGACATCTTCCCCACAAATAGATAAATCTAAATTTTCTATGGAAAAGCCTCTTAACCAATTAGAAAAGTGGACCAACAACAATTTAATGGCCACTAATACAGACAAAACAACATTTCAAATGTTTAGCTCGAAGAAAAAAGTCCCAAAACTAAATCTACAGTTCAAGAAAACAAACCTGAGACAAACAAATGAAACAAAATATCTAGGGACAATTTTTTATTCAAAATTATCTTGGAGAAAACATATTGAAGCAGTAGTAAACAAAGCAACGAAAAGATTTTCAATCTTAAAAAGATTAGCTGGAGCAAAGTGGGGTAGTAATCACCAGACTCTGAACACCACGTATAAAACATTCATCAAGCCAATACTTCTATACAACGGAGAGGTAATAATCACAGCAAATAACTCTAACCTGAATCGCCTAGAAGTATGCCAAAATCAGGCTTTACAGCTTATAACTGGCACAGCTAAATCAACCCCAATCACAGCAATGCAAGCACTAACTCAGAACCCTCCAATATGTCTAACTTTAGAGGAACAGGCAATAACACAACATGAAAATTTTTTACGGTTAACAACATCAAAATGGGAAAAAAGACAGTTACAACCAACCAAGTTGAAAACGCAAACAAGTTACTTCCTTACTTACTTACTGGCACTATCGAACCCGTAGGTTCATGGCCGCGCGGACATAAGCTCTCCATACATCCTTATCCTGAGCTAATGCTTTCCAATACTTCCCTGTATAACCTACTTCCCTCAAATCATAGTTAATGTTGTTCTCCCACCTCATTCTTGGTCTACCAACTGGGCGTTTTCCTTCTGGCTTTCCTACAAGAAGTTTCCATGCACGTCTTTCATTCCCCATACGTGCAACATGTCCTGCCCATTGTCTACGAGACTTAACTGTTCTTATTATATCTGGCTTCCTATAAAGACCATGTAGTTCATTGTTATATAGTCTTCTCCATTCACCTGTCTGTTCATCTCTCTTTGGTCCAAAAATTTTCCTAGGAACTTTATTCTCAAATACTCGTAATCTCCTTTCCTCCCTTAAAGTAAGAGTCCATGTTTTGCACCCATATAATATAACTGGTAGAACAATAGTTTTATATATTTTCAGCTTAACGTTTTTTGAAAGGAGTTGGGACATCAAAAGTCTCTGCAATGTATAATAGCATGCATTTCCAGAATTGAGCCTATGTTTAATTTCTTTGTGCATCTCATTCCTATTTGTGATTATTGCTCCTAGGTATTTGAATTCAGCTACTTCCTCGAAATTTCCCTCATTTGTCATTAGCTGTCCATTTCCATTATATACTGAATTTCTACGTGTGACCATATATTTAGTTTTACTGATAGTTACTTCCAGTCCTAATTTCTTAGTGTTACTCAATAGTGTGTGCGTGTTGGACTTTAGTATCTTCTCGCTATCGACCAACAATACTACATCATCAGCATAAACTAACAGCTTATTAATACCATTGAGTTGTAAGCCTTCCTCATTCTCTAAAGATTTAATGGCATGCTATCGTACAAAATTAAATGGTAGAGGAGATAGTGCATCTCCTTGCTTCAACCCATTCTGGATTTCAAAAGTGTCTGAAAACTGTTTGCCTACACGCACCCTACTCTTTGGAATTCCTAAAAAGTTAGTTAGACTTATACGAATGTGTCTAAATGGCTCAAACTCCAGCAGGATAACTTCTCCCTCTTAATTGAATCATATGCTTTTTTGAAGTCTACATATAGTTGATGTACAGTACTATTATATTCCCATTTCTTTTCTAAAATCTGTCTTATACTAAAAATCTGATCTGCTGTAGACCTGTTTCTTCTAAATCCACATTGATGATCTCCTAGAATGTCATCAATATAGGGAGTAAGTCTGCTTACTAATATATTTGTTAGAATTTTGTACTAAGTTGAAAGTAATGAGATGCCCCTGTAGTTGTTGCAATCAGTTTTATTTCCTTTCTTATAAATTGGTACGATAATTGATTCCTTCCATTCATCTGGAAGAGCTTCTTTTCCCAAATCATACTAAGCAACCAGCGTATCTTGTCCATCAATTTTTCTCCCCTGATTTTGTCAGTTCTGCTGGGATCTCATCTGAACCTGATGCTTTATACATCTTCAATTTTTCAATCGCCATTTCAATCTCTAATGCACTTGGCTCTGCGACTAGCATTTCTGCTGTCTGTAACTTATCCCCCTCAATGTCCTGTTCTGTATGTACATTTAATAGCTGATTAAAGTAACTTTTCCATCTATTTAATATACTCCTAGAATCTGCAATCATATCCCCATATTCATTCCGAATTATGTTTGTTCTAGCCTGAAACCCTTTCTTCTCTATACTAATTCCCTGATATAATTCTCTAATGTTCCTATTTTTTGCATTCATTTCAAGATTATTAATCTTCTCTCTCAAATATTCCCTCTTTTTACTCTTTAGTAACTTGGTGGTTTCCCGTCTAACATTACCCCAATTGCTCTAAATTTACCTCATTTGGCTCGTGTAACCATTTCATTTTTGCTAGCTTTCTTTCCTTTATAATGTCGGCACATTCCTCATCAAACCATTTATTGTTTAGCCTCCTTTTTAAACAACCAATGTTTTCTGATGCTGACAATTTAATAGTATCTCTTATTGCCTCCCATTCTTTATTTATATCAGTTTCTTCTTCGTTTGCCACATTGTCATCTGAAGATTCCAGTACTTCAAATCTATTAGCAATTTTGATTAGGCATTCTTGCCGCATTTCATCATTTTTCAAGTTTTTTAATTCATATTTTACAGAATCATCTTTAGCGTTTGTTCCTCTCATAAGCGATAGCCGTTGTCTGATTTTCACTCTGACCAGATGAAGATCCGAATTGCAGTCTGTTCCTCTAACTGATCTAACATCAATGATGCTACTGTGCCAGCATTTATCCACTAATACATGATCTATCTGGTTCCGCGTTTCTCCATCTGGGGACGTCCAGGTGTATTTATGAATATCCTTATGCTGAATTCTTGTGCTCTTAACAATGAGATTCTTTGATGTGGCAAATGTGACTAATCTAACCCCATTGTCGTTACTGTCTTCATGAAGACTGAATTTGCCTATTGTTGGTTTGAATATATCTTCCTGCCCCACTTTTGCATTAAAATCTCCTAATACAATTTTCATATGATATCGTGAAAGGCTATCAAATAAGCATTCTAATTCTTCATAGAACTCATCCTTGATCTTGTCATCTTTATCTTCTGTGGGGGCATGTACATTTACAATTATAAAATCATGTCGTTTACCCTTTAGAATTATGTATGATATCCTATCACTAACAAACTTAATATCTCGGATAGCAGATAGGATCCTCCTTCTGACTAAAAAACCCGTTCCAAATGCAGGTCTTCCTTCTCCCCCATAGTATAATGCAAAGCTTCCTGATTCCTGACTACCTACTCCTGGCCACCTAACTTCCTTTAAAGCGACTATATCCAACGGCGATTTATCTAATTCCCGTGTTAATATCTCTAGTGCCCCGCTATTGTATAAAGTCCTAACATTCCATGTTCCTAGGAACATGTCCCTGTGTTTGAGCCTTTGGCATGGGTTACCTGAAGTAGTCCCCGCCCGGAGAACCGAATGGGGGACTATTTGACCTCCGGAAAATTTTACCCCAGATGAACCCATGTCCGCATTTCTTGACGGTTGTATTTTTACGGTGAAAGATCATCACTCTTTCGCCCAAGGTACTTTTTTCGTCTGGCTTATCACCTTTGACCAGTCCGGCATGGGTAACCCTATCAGCAGCAATGCTACCGCCGACATAGCTCTCAGGATCATTTAAGCACGCAGGCCACTCCACCACGACAAGGTAAAGATACCATGGAGGGACACAAAAAAGTTTCTTGTCCAAAATAACAGAAATAAAAACAGATTTGAATCCTCATAAATCTAAAGAAAATATTTTGATCAGAGAAAACCCTCTTGCTTTTGAACCAATTAACATTCAGCTAAATCTAGATGAGCCAGTTACAAAATCTAAAACTCCCACACCTGTACTAAAAGCTCTAGCATTAGAAGCTGTGAATAAGAGATATCCACCAGAAGAATGGTTACATGTCTACACAGATGGATCTACTACTGATAACAACTCAGGATCAGGAATTACATGTGCATTATTTTCATTTTATCAACCAGCAGGATACCACACAACAAATTTTGATGCGGAAGTAACAGCTATTCATATTTCACTCCAACAATTACTATACAGAATAAATAAAATTCAAAATGCTGTCATACTCTCTGATTCTAAGGCAGCAATATATGCAATAAATTCACACAAAATGAAGTCAATACAAATTAAAGAGTGCTACAAAATGATTCAACAACTTCAAAAACTACAGAAAAGAATTCAATTGCAATGGATACCTGCACATTGTGGAATTGCTGCAAATGACACTGCTGATTTTCTTGCCAAAAAAGGCTCCAATCTAATTCAGAATACTACTAAAAGCTTACCTTTCACATCCATAAAGGGAATAATTAAAAACAAATATAAAACCAAACAAAACCAAGATGTATGTAATAAAGCCAAAGACAAAAAAATGGAATATTTTAGTAAAGAAGCCAGATATTATTCCAGAAATTCCACGTAAAACTACAGTAGCAAAATTTAGACTGCTAACAGAACATGACTATTTGGCCAAACATTTATATAAAATAGGAATCTATACGAATCCAAATTGTCCTCTATGCAACAAAGACGAAGAAATGAACAAAGAACATCTACAAAGCTGTGAAATATTACCTGTTGGACCACCATAGAGAAATATTGGAGAGCAAAAACGCTAATGGCTTCATTGCCAAGGCCCATCATTTGAAAACAACAACAACATACCATTGAGTTGTAGGCCTTCTCCATCCTCTAAAGATTTTATGGCATACTGCAGTACAAAAATTTAATAGTAGAGGAGACAGTGCTTCTCCTTGCTTTATCCCATCGTTCCCAACCTGTGGTTCGCAAACCCCCTTGAAAGGGTTTGCCAAAATTTTTCCATTATGGCTGGTTTTGAGGTTAGGCCTATTATTGTTTGCTTCATTTCTGCGGCATCGTAATAATAATAATAATAATAATAATAATAATTATTATTATTATTATTTTAAAATTAAATTAACCCTATCATGCCCCTTGTTACATATGTGTCTGATCGGGAATTTATCACATTCTTTCCACAATAAATTAATATATACCTCGAATGCCTGATTTATAATTGTGTAAAAACGTTAGGAATGCATTTCATTTCACTACAACTAGGCCTACACATTGTGTAACATTTAAGCCGAAACTAGAGTAACTTTAGGTTTTAACCGTTAAGGGTTAAGTTAATTTAAGGTTAAATTAATATTGAGAAGCTAAAGCTATTACTATGATAGAAATAAGTAAATTAATAAAAACAATTAAATTATTGTAAATCAATGGTAAAGAGAAAAATTTTTAGTATTGTTTATTTTTTCACTCACCTCATACTTCATAACTTCTTGCAGACCTAGGTTTCATCACACCATTTGTGACATTCTCAATGCTGTGTCACGTTCACAACTGACGTCCAACGGCCTTCTATCCTGCAGACTGATCTCCGCGCCATCTGATGGCTGACCGACGAATTTCCTAATCAGTCTTCTAAATTAGGGGGGGATAAAGAAGATGAGAAAAATGTAATTAACCTATCATCTGAAAACTTTACAAAAGAAGAAATATCTATTTTAGACAAGGGATTGAAAACATGCGTTAGTTACTCTAACAATTTAGAAGATTACATAGCTGATGTTGAAATTGCTATCGATCACATGAATTATGAAGAACAAACAATAATCAGAAAAGAATGTGGGGAAGTTATTGAAAAAATTAAAAACACAAAAATAGAAAACCTATGCAAAACAAATATGAAGAAAGTAAGAAACATTAACAATAAAAATGTTGTTTTTTCAAAATCAGACAAAGGGAATAATTTGGTAATTTTGGATAAAGAAGATTACAATGATAGGATGGAGAATTTATTAAAGGGAGAAGAATATGAAGAAATAAAAACAAATCCTCTTGCAAAAACAATTAAGGAAGTTGAAACCAGCCTAAAATCAATTAAAAAAATTATGACACAAAAGGAAAAGTTTAAATTAAAAATACCAAATCCCAGAAACCCCAACGTTCATGATCTTCCTAAAATCCACAAAGACGGAAAGAAAATGAGACCTATCATCAACAATATCAACTCACCGACATATAACATATCAAAATGGCTAAGCAATAAATTTAAAGGTATGGAAAAATTTGAAAATTTAGCAGTAGAAAATTCTTACTAATTAGTGGAAAAATTAGAAAATGTAGAAATAGAAGAACCTTCAGAAAGATTGGTCTCATTAGACGTTACTTCATTGTTCACAAACATCCTGACTGATACAACTTTGAAAACTTTAGAAAAATGGTTGAAAGAAAACAAATTAGATGATGATAGCGTTAAAGAATACATAAAACTAACAAAATTATGCTTAAATCAAATGTTCTTCACCTTTAGAGGAAGGTACTTTAAACAAAAATCAGGACTTGCAATGGGAATTCCATTATCACCATTCTTAGCAAATATGTTTATGGGGTACTTTGAATGTCATGTAACCAAAGCATACCCTTTGATGTTTAAATTTTGGAGAAGATATGTAGATGATATCATAGCAATAGTAAAACAGAAACAATTAGAAGATGCCATTAAACTGTTAAATATTCAAAATAGAACAATCAAATTTACAATGGAAATAGAAAATAATCATGAAATACCATTTTTAGACCTTAAATTGATTAGGAATGAAGAAAAAAAGAAAATAGAATTTGGAATCTACAGAAAAGAAAATCACATCGACAATTATATAAAAGCTACTGGATTTAACCATTTTTCACACAAACAGGCAGTATTTAATAGTTTAACACACATACTTGTGAATGTCCCCATGAGCAAAGAAAATTACAATAAAGAGAAAGAACACTTCATAAAAATTGCGAAGCATAATGGTTTTCAAGAGAAGATGATACACAAGAAAATAAATAAATTTAAAGAACAAAAAATCACTAATGAAAGTACTCTTCAGACAGATAAAAATACAGGCAAAAAATTCAAGAAGTTCATATACCATCCTTTAGTATTTGACAAGTTAAAAAAAATCTTTAACAAATTCATCATTAATTTAGCACCGAAAAATGATTACAGCTTGGGTAATTTAATAAAAACCAACAAAAATGAAAAGATTGAAGACTGCAAAAAATCGGGAATTTATCAAATTAATTGTAAAGATTGTGAAAAGATATACATAGGAAAAACAAAAAGGAATCTAAATACAAGATTAAAAGAACACCTCAGAAATGTTAAAAATGGAGAAACCGAAAAATCTGCAATAGCTTCACATGTCTGGTCAGAAAAACATAGAATAGAAACCAAAACAAAATTACTTAAACAATTGGAAAAACCGAAGGAACTCACAATTTGGGAAAAAATTTACATATGCAAGAATGAAAATACAACTATGAATTTTTAGAACTTAAGTTGGAATATATCTAACTCGCAATTATCAATAATTGTAATTTTAGGCTGTAGCAAATACCCGGTTATAAGGAGAGAGGACTGATTAGGAAATTCGTCGGTCAGCCATCAGATGGCGCGGAGGTCAGTCTGCTGGATAGAAGGCCGTTGGACGTCAGTTGTGAACATGACACAGCATTGAGAATGTCACAAATAGTGTGATGAAACCTAGGTCTGCAAGAAGTTATGAAGTATGAGGTGAGTGAAATAATAAACAATACTAAAAAACCTCATAGTGTTATTTCCTATATACATAACTTAAGAAAAATGTTTGCCTGAACCGGGAATCGAACCCCGAACCTTTAGCTTTCTGTGCTAATGCTCAGACCACTGAGGTAATCCAGGCTTCATTCCCATCCAAGCAGAAATCCTTCCTTTACCTTACTCTACTGGTCCTACATTCAATTGCAATGAATCATCATTCACAAATACACAATGAATGGCTTCTACCTGAAGAAGACATGAAGGGACTCCACACAGCTATAGCATTATTTATTAAATTAATATTGAGAAGCTAAAGCTATTACTATGATAGAAATGAGTAAATTAATAAACACAATTAAATTATTGTAAATCAATGGTAAAGAGAAAAAATTTTGCCTGAACCGGGAATTGAACCCTGAACCTTTAGCTTTCCGTGCTAATGCTCAGACCACTGAGCTAATCCAGGCTTCATTCCCATCCAAGCAGAAATCCTTCCTTTACCTTACTCAACTGGTCTTCAGGTAGAAGCCATTCATTGTGTATTTGTGAATGATGATTCATTGCAATTGAATGTAGGACCAGTAGAGTAAGGTAAAGGAAGGATTTCTGCTTGGATGGGAATGAAGCCTGGATTAGTTCAGTGGTCTGAGCATTAGCATGGAAAGCTAAGGGTTCGGGGTTCGATTCCCAGTTCAGGCAAAAATTTTTCTCTTATTAGAGAATTATATCAGGGAATTAGTATAGAGAAGAAGGGGTTTCAGGCTAGAACAAACATAATTCGGAATGAAAATGGGGATATGATTGCAGATTCTAGGAGTATATTAAATAGATGGAAAGGTTACTTTAATCAGCTATTAAATGTACATACAGAACAGGACATTGAGGAGGATAAGTTACAGACAGCAGAAATGCTAGTCGCAGAGCCAAGTGCATTAGAGGTTGAAATGGCAATTGAAAAATTGAAGATGTATAAAGCATCAGGTTCAGATGAGATCCCAGCAGAACTGATAAAATCAGGGGGAGAAAAATTGATGGACAAGATACGCTGGTTGCTTAGTATGATTTGGGAAAAAGAAGCTCTTCCAGATGAATGGAAGGAATCAATTATCGTACCAATTTATAAGAAAGGAGATAAAACTGATTGCAACAACTACAGGGGCATCTCATTACTTTCAACTTCGTACAAAATTCTAACAAATATATTAGTAAGCAGACTTACTCCCTATATTGATGACATTCTAGGAGATCATCAATGTGCATTTAGAAGAAACAGGTCTACAACAGATCAGATTTTCAGTATAAGACAGATTTTAGAGAAGAAATGGGAATATAATGGTACTGTACATCAACTATATGTAGACTTCAAAAAAGCATATGATTCAATTAAGAGGGAGAAGTTATATAGTATCCTGCTGGAGTTCGGAATTCCTAAAAAGTTGGTTAGACTTATATGAATGTGTCTAAATGGCTCAAAGAGTAGGGTGCGTGTAGGCAAACAGTTTTCAGACACTTTTGAAATCCAGAATGGGTTGAAGCAAGGAGATGCACTATCTCCTCTACTATTTAATTTTGTACTAGAGCATGCCATTAAATCTTTAGAGAATGAGGAAGGCTTACAACTCAATGGTATTAATAAGCTGTTAGTTTATGCTGATGATGTAGTACTACTGGCCGATAGCGAGGAGATACTAAAGGCCAACACGCACACACTATTGAGTAACACTAAGAAATTAGGACTGGAAGTAAATATCACTAAAACTAAATATATGGTCACATGTAGAAATTCAGTATATAATGGAAATGGACAGCTAATGACAAATGAGGGAAATTTTGAGGAAGTGGCTGAATTCAAATACCTAGGAACAATAATCACAAATAGTGAATGAGATGCACAAAGAAATTAAACATAGGCTCAATTCTGGAAATGCATGCTATTATGCATTGCAGAGACTTTTGATGTCCCAACTCCTTTCAAAAAACGTTAAGCTGAAAATATATAAAACTATTATTCTACCAGTTATATTATATGGGTGCGAAACATGGACTCTTACTTTAAGGGAGGAAAGGAGATTACGAGTATTTGAGAATAAAGTTCTTAGGAAAATTTTTGGACCAAAGAGAGATGAACAGACAGGTGAATGGAGAAGACTACATAACAATGAACTACATGGTCTTTATAGGAAGCCAGATATAATAAGAACAGTTAAGTCTCGTAGACTGCGATGGGCAGGACATGTTGCACGTATGGGGAATGAAAGACGTGCATGGAAGCTTCTTGTAGGAAAGCCAGAGGGAAAACGCCCAGTTGGTAGGCCAAGAATGAGGTGGGAGAACAGCATTAACTATGATTTGAGGGAAGTAGATTATACAGGGAATGATTGGAAAGCATTAGCTCAGGATAGGGATGTATGGAGAGCTTATGTCCGCGCGGCCATGAACCTTCGGGTTCGATAGTGCCAGTGAGTAAGTAAGTAAGTTACCATTGATTTACAATAATTTAAGGTTATTAAACATTTTGCTTGGAGTTAAATTTCATGCATGTCTACTGTATGTATTTAAAAGTCAGGGGTTCACCCAATTCAGATCGTTGTGGAAGGGGTTCGCGAGTTGAAAAAGGTTGGGAACCGCTGTTTTAACCCATTGTGAATTTCAAAAGTATCTGAAAACTGTTTGCCTACACACACCTTACTCTTTGTACCATTAGGCACATTCAAATGAGTCGTAACTAATTTTTCAGGAATTCTAAACTCCACCCACCAGGATACTATATAAATTCTACCTCTCAACTGAATCATATGCCTTTTGAAGACTATGTATAGTTGAAGCACAGTATCATTATATTTCTATATCTTTTCTAAAATCTGTCTTATACTAAAAATCTGATCTGTTGTAGACCTGTTTCTTCTAAATCCACATTGATCATCTCCTATTATGTCATCAATATGGAGAGCAAGTCTGCTTACTAATATATTTGTTAGAAGCTTGTATGAAGTTGACAGTAATGAGATGTCTCTGCAGTTGTTGCAATCAGTTTCATTCCTTTCTTATAGATTGGTACAATAATCAATTCTTTCCTTTTGTTTGGAAGAGGTTCTTTTCCCAAATCATACTAAGCAACCTAAGTATCTTTTCCATCAAGTTTTCTCCCCCTCATTTTATCAGTTCTGCTAGGATCCCATCTGAACCTGATGCTTTAAACATCTTCAATTTTTATATTGCCATTTCAACCTCTAATGCACATGGTTCTGAGACTAGCATTTCTGCTGTCTGTAAATTATCATCTTCTATATCCTTTTCTGCACGTATATTTAATAGCTGATTAAAGTAACTTTTCCATCTATTTAATATACTCCAGGAATCTGCAATCATGTCTCCATTTTCATTCCTAATTACAAATGTTTTAGCCTGAAACCCTTTCTTCTCTATTCTAATTCCCCGTTATAATTCTCTGATGTTCCTTTTTTTTTGCATTCATTTCAAGATCATTAATCTTCTCCCTCAAATATTTCCTCTTTTTAGTCTTTAATAACCTAGCAGTATTCCATCTAATGTTACTCAAATGTTCTAAATTTTCATGTAACCAATTCAATTTTGCTAGCTTCGTTTCTTTACAATGTTGGCACTTTCTTCATCATACCGTTTTTTTTCTCTTTTTAAATAACCTATGCTTTCTGACGCTGACAATTTAATAGTATTTCTTATATCCTTCCATTCTTGGAGGATGCCAACATGGCGGAAGAACTAAACAACGATGTGAAAAGTGTTCTTAGTGTTTTTGTGAGTGCATCAGAACTAAACAACAAACCGGGTAAGAACAAGAAGGAGCTCATCCTTAAATCGGTGAGTGCCATTAGAAATGCATTTGAAATCCTTAATAATAGTTTAAATGCATGCAATGAAGAAAATACTGTGCTAAACAAGAAGCTAAGTGAAATGGAATTACAAATAAAACGGTCAGTAGAGCAGCCATGCAACAACGGATGCAGACAAGTGGCACCATCTAGGAATGCAGCAAGACACAGCAGCTGAAGGTCTTGACAGCCGGCACCATCTGACGGCGGACAACACAGACTCTACTCCAATGTCGCTGGCTCGGCCGACAACGAGAAGTGCTTCAAACTTATAGTTACCTAAAAAACAACTAAAACTGTTGAAATGATGAAAGCAGCGGTCAATCCTACTGCAATGAAAGTGGGCATAAAAACCTTGAAAGCAATCTCGGATGACAGGATCCTAATAGAGACTGGGAGTAAAGAAGAAATTGACCTACTGAGCACCAAAATCAATGCAGATTGTCACGACCTGCTGGAGGCAAAAGTCCAAAAACTAAGGAACCCCAGCATGATAATTTTTAATGTACCAGAGGATGCCAACATACAGAACGTAGAAGAAATCATAATCATGCAGAACCCAGAATTAAATATAAAGAAAGGAGATATCAGACCTAAAATGATCCTAAGAACAAAATGAAACTACAGAAACCTAATCATAGAAGTCGCATCACACGTGCGCAAACAGCTACTAAATGCCAAGAAAAAAATGGGGTGGCTCATATGTAACGCAGAATATTATCTGGTCGCAACAAGATGCTTCAAATGCAGCCGCTTCAGCCATAGATGAGACTGTAGGGCCTTAGAAGAAACATGCCCCCTGTACGCAGGTAACCATCAACTCAAAGAGTGCAAGGCTCCTCCACAGAATCACAAATGTATAAACTGCATAACTCACAATAGATTCAATAACAACGAAAAGGTTAGTGAAAACCACACAGCTCTTAGCAGAGACTGCCCTAGCCTAATTGCAGTACTTTGGAAATATAGACAGAACACCGATTATTAATGGCTTCAGCAACCAACTGCAGAGAAACGAAAGCAACCTTAAAATGTCTGCAACTAAATTTACAGCACTCTAGGGCAGCAACACATAACCTAATACAACTAATATCTAAACAGGGAATAGACATAGCTTTCTTACAGGAACCCTACGTAACTTGCAACAAACTCATAGGATACCAACTAAATATAAAATATTCTCATCCGGAAATGGAAGACGAAGATCAGCAATAGTAACAACAAATGAAGGAATAGGCGCCATGATTTTGACCCTACTATCTGACGAAGATACAACAGTGCTTGAAATAACCAAAGGAGCCAACAGCTTTATTGCACTTAGCTTGTATCTAGACTCCCTAAACGAACTTGAGACCGATTTATAAAAAATTTCTAGGATTCTAGATTTTGCTAAAGGGAAAGGCGTGGTAATAGCAGTGGATAGCAACTCGAGATCCAAAGCATGGTTCGATGTTCTTACAAACAGTAGAGGTAGGAAATTGGAAGATTTCTGATAAGCAATCAGTTATTTATCATGAATGAAGACAACGGGATACCAACTTTCGACAGCAATGGACGCAAGAGGAAAGTAGATCTCACGCTCAGTAACACACGCATGGCAACATATGGGTCGAACTGGATTGTGATATCGAAGAAAGCTGCTCTGACCATAAGGTTATCGTATAGCGTGATCAAAAAGCAAAAATGAGACAGTAATATTCCAAAGAGCCAGATACATAATAAAAGAAGATGACTGCAACACATTCGACGACAATTTTATAAAAGAACTAAAGGTACAGCTCAATTGCAAAACAGCAACTACACAAGAATTAGAAAATGAACTAGACACCACAATAGAACAGGCAGATATGGAACATATGGCAAGTTCATTTCAGACAATTCTAACAGCAGCATGTAATAAGACCTTCAGAAAGCGTAAAGGAGCAGTGAAAACTATAAATCACAAGACAGTTCCACAGTGGACCAGGAAGTTAACCATTATGAGGAAGAGGACTAACACACTACAAAGAAGATATCAGAGGACAACAGGAGACAAAGACTTGAGACAGCAAAGGAAAGAAGGATATATCACGGCAAAAAGAGAGTATCAAAGTGCCATAACACGGGAAAAGCTAAGGTCATGCAGAGAATACTGCAATGTCACTACAAGCAGTGTATAAATTCGCATCGGGCAAGATGAGAAATAAAAGTATGTTCACGACGCTAAGTAAAAGAGGATGGATCTTACATGGAGAACCATGAAGAATCAATTAATTACACGATTGACCACTTTACAGAGAACAACAAGGAAGGGAATGACAACGAATACCATAAAGAGAAAAGGGCATAGTCTAGACTTCCCCCAGATACACCGGACGACAAACCCTTCATGCAAGAGAAATCCGTGACATACTAGAACACATGGATGGGTCAAAAGCTCCCGGAGAAGATGAGATAACTAGTGATGTACTAAGAGAAGTACACAGGAGAATGCCAACATACTTGACAAAATTATTCAACAAGTCCTTGGAAGTCGGCCATTTTCCCTCAATATGGAAAACAGCAATCATAATACCGATAGTGAAACCTGGCAGAGAAAATTACTCAGTATCTAAATATCGCCGAATAAGGCTTCTAAACATAGCAGCGAAGGCTCTAGAAAAGCTATTAATCAACAGAATAATGCATTACTTGTTCTCCAGGAATCTATTAAACAGGAACCAGTTCAGATTCACACCCCAAACTGGAACAGTAGACGCTATCATGGAAGTCAAACACCTCGTGGAAGATAGTATCAACAAAAAACAATACGTCGCAATGATCAGCCTTGATGTGAAAGGAGCATTCGATGCAGCCTGGTGGCCCAGCATACTCTGCGCTCTGAAGGAATTCAGATGTCCAAGAAACCTCTTCAATCTAGTGAGAAGCTATCTAAGCGAAAGACACTGCACCCTTACAGTCAACAATGTCACTGTAGAATGAAACATAAGCAAAGGATATCACAAGGATCTTGCTGCGGACCGGGATTGTGGAACATCCAGTACGATTCACTACTCAAACTGGATTATAAAAAGTGTATGAAAGTTGTTGCATTTGCAGACGACATAGTAATTCTAATTAAAGGGAACAGTAAACTAGAAGTTGAAAATAACACTAATATAGAACTTAGCAAAATATCAAGATGGGCAGCAAACAACAAACTAACATTTAACAAACAAAAGTCAAAGGTAATTCTCATAACCAGGAACAGACCAAGATACAGATAAGACATACAATTATACTTAGACAACAAGACAATCACACTAGTAGACCGATTGAAATACCTTGGAATAGTAATACACAAGAAATTTCAATTCAACCAATACATTGATTACATATCCGAAAAGGCAATCAAACTCTTACACACTCTCTCTAAGTCTGCCAAAATCAACTGGGGGTTAAGAACAGAGGTCTTAAAGACAATATACAAAGGAGCCGTACTACCCATGGTTTCATACGGAGCCCCGATGTGGATCAACTCTCTGTGAAGGATAAAAAATGCCGATAAACTAAGAAGAGTACAACGAATGATTATAACATTAAGATAGCAAAAGCATACAAGACAACTTCAAATGAAGCACTCTGCGTGATAACAGGATTAATCCCCATAGTAATACAGCTCAAGGAGATTGCTCAATACTACAACATAACACATCAGCCAACAGGAACTGTCATGCTAGCTGGAGAGGAAACAATCATGGACACAGCTACAAACTACAAGCAATGGCCCCATCCAGCAGAGACCACACGCATATCAACAAAGAATGAAGAATGCCAATATCAAATAAATATTTTCACAGATGGCAGCAAGAGTGACAACGGCGTGGGGTCAGGAGTGATAATATACGTAAACAATGAACCAGCCCACCAGCTCCAATACAGACTACACAACAAGTGCTCAAACAATCAAGCAGAGCAATATGCCATCCTGAAAGCTTTGGAAAAATTAGAAGAAATCGACACCAGCAGAATATCAAAATCAGCCGCTATTCACACCGACAGTAAGATAACCCTCGACCTGCTAAGTAACAACAAGAAGCACAACAGCCTGATTGACGGAATCAGAAAGATTACGACGCTTCTACAGCAGCAAGATTGGGAACTTAATTTCACTTGGGTGAAAGCCCACGTCGAAAACGAAGACAATGAAAAGGCGGACAGTCTGGCCAAACAAGCAGCAAGTAGCAGCGAAGAAGAAATTGCATTCAGCAGAACACCACTGAGTGCGGTCAAAAGAGCCCTAATGGACAATAGTGTAGAGAAATGGGCAAGAGAGTGGCAAACTACAACAAAAGGTGCTATTACAAAATCATTCTTCCCTAGTGTACAGCATAGATTAAAGTCAAACATCACCCTTACACACAACATCACAGTTCTAACCACAGGACATGGCAAAATCGGTGCATATCTACAAAGATTCAAGATAACAGAAGATTCGACCTGCATCTGCAACAGAAACGCACAGACAGTCGACCACATTTTGTATGAATGTGAAGTGCTAAACAGTGATAGGAAAGTGCTAGAAACAAATATTACTAGGGCAGGCAGAAAGTGGCCAACAAGTAAAAGTGAACTAGTCATCAAATACTTAAAACATTTCCAGAAATTCGTAAATAGTTTAGATTTTGACTCTCTAATCAAATAAAAGCATAATATAGACTAAAATAGTGTAGACAAAAGATGTGACTGCGGCATCATGCATGTAGTATTGCGCCATGCAATGAAGCATGCAGTAATTAATCATTATAAATAAAAAAATAAAAATTCCATCCATTCTTTATTTATATAAATTTCTTCTTCGGTTGTCACATTCTCATCTGAAGATTGTAGTGTTTCAAAATCTATTAGCAATTCTGATCTGGTATTCTTGCCACAGTTCATCATTCCTCAAGGTTTTAATTCAAGATTTTCAGAATCATCTTTAGCGTTTGTTCCTCTCATAAGCGATAATCATTGTTAGATTTTCATCCTGACCAGATGATGATTCAAATTGCAGTCTGTCCTTCTAACTGATCTAACATTGATGATCTACTTTGCCTGCGTTTGTTTACTAATACGTGATCTAACTGGTTCTGAGTTTCACCACCTGGAGAAGTTTAGGTATATTTACGAATATCCTTATGCTGGAATGTTTTGCTCGTAACAATAAGATTATTTCATGTTGTAAAGGTGACTAATCTAACTCCATTGTCGTTACTATCTTCATAAATACTGAATTTGCCTATTGTTGGCCTGGATATATCTTTCTGCCCACTTCTGCATTAAAATCTCCTAAGATAATTTTCACATTACGTCATGAAAGACTATCAAATATGCATTCTAATTCTTCATATAACTCATCCTTGATCAGGTCATCTTTATCTTTACCATGTGTACATTTACAATAACAAAATCATAAACAAACTAAATATTTGGGAATGATTATGGATAACATCGAAGGTATAGGCAAAGAGAACATAAAACATAGAATTGAATTGAGTAGCAAAATAATATCATTGTTAAATTCCATATGGTGGGATAAGCATATTTGGAAAGACACAAAAAAATATATTGGTAAAACATTGGTGGAATCTGTTGCAATGTACGGAAGTGAGGTATGGACAATCAATAAGTACTACAAGAATAGACTAATAGCTCTAGAAATGGATTATTTACGAAGAAGTGCCAGAAAGTCTAAATTAGAACATGTCACAAATAAGGAAATTAGAAACATAATGGAAGCAGAAGAAAGCATAATTGAAAGAATTGAGGAGAAGGAATTAAAGTGGTTAGGACATGTCTTAAGAATGGAAGATGAGCGATGGCCGAAGCAACTATATGAATGGCATCCGAACAGAAAGAAGAAAAGAGGGAGACCAAAGTTAACATGCAGAAGGAAAACATGAAGACAGTAATGCAAGCTAGAGGGCTAAGCATCGAAGATGCCCAAGACCGTAGGCTTTGGAGGTTTGGCATGGGAAGACGGCAGCAGCTGTAAAAACCCGAAGATACATAGAAAATCATAAACAATTTTAATTATAAAATCATATTGTTTTCCTTAGAATTATGTATGATATCCTATCACTAACAAACTTAATATCTAGGACAGTGGAGAGAAACCTCCTTCAAGCTAAAAAATTAGTTTCAAATTTAGATTTCGCTGCATCCCATAGTATAATGCAAAGCTTCCTGATTATCTTCTGGTCATCTAACTTCCAGCAAAGTGACTATATCCAAAGGTGGTATCTAATTCCTGCATTAATATGTCTAGCACACCATTACTATTATAATATCCTAACATTTCATGTTCCTAGGAACATGTCCCTGTGTGAATCTTAGGCATGAATTCCTTGAAGTAGTTCCTGCCCGGAAAATTGAATGGGGGACTATTTTACCTCTGGAAATTTTACCCCAATGAAATCCAACAATATAAGATTGTCACTCTATTGACCAAGATACTTTTCTCATCTGGCTTATCGACTTTGACCTGTCTGGCGTGGATAACTCTTTGGCAGCAATGATAATACCGGCATAACTCTTGGGGCCATTTAAGCACACAAGCCATCATGACAAGGTAAAGATACCATGGAGGATTGTAAGCTTTCACGGCAGGTGCTTGATTCCTGTTGCGTTTGTCTTTCGGGCTAAATGGCTGTGGTCTGGTTTTCTTACAACTCAACGTTTTGTCGGCTGCAGTCAAGAGTTGAGGACCTAGGAGTTCATACAGCATGCAGAATCTCCTAAGGATGCCTACTGCAGTAGAAGATGAAATGTTGAGTTTTAAGAAAACCAGCCCAAAAGACGAACCCAGCAGGATTCATACTATGAAGCATTTCAAAATCTCATAAACATAAAAACAATTATATACTGCATACAATACTAATAAATAGGGTAAGGCATTTAATGATTTTGCATCTTTTTCTTATGAAGGTTGAAACATTGCTTGCATATATGGAAATGTATGACATTAAAAAACAGATTAAATAAAAGCAATTCGTTAGGGCATTTTTTTTTCATTTTCTTAACTTTTTAGGGATAGGTCATTTTTTGGCAATTTTTAGGTCATTTTGAGCATTTTTCCACTTTTGCGGAATGTTGTGACATTATTTGTATTTGATTTGATATTTTTATTATAATTCAGTATTTTTCCCTGTCAATACAATTTCTTGGAATAAATAGATGTTTTGCTAACTACTATCCCTATTTTTTAAGGTATGTGCATAATGAACTTACCCACTTCTAGGAATTTTATTCAATTACTTAGAGCTTATGCTAGCTTCTACCCCTATTTTTCAAGGAATGTGCTTAATGGACTTGCCCACACTCCCATTGTTATGCTGTTAAGTGAGGTAGTCAGTTGTTTCTAGCCATCTGTATGAACAGGTTAAGAGTAAAATGCCTAAAGTAAAGAAAAGTTAAATTGAGGGCATTTGTTTAAAAATATGCAGAAAATGTTTTTTTAACGGATGGTCGTATTTTATTCTGCAAGATTTGTGATGTGAGAATGACTGCTGAAAAAAGTTTACAGTAGAACAACACATGTCACGGGAGAAACATAAACGTGGTCTGCAGCGACTTGAAAAAATCCAGTGTAAACTTACAGTAAATGCTTCTGGGGAAAACTTGTTCAACGTTTTCGCCATTTTGTGAGAAACTATGTGAAACTTTTCTATCTGCTGATATTCCACTTCACAAATTGAATCACCCTAAGTTGTGAACTTTCTTAGAAGAGAAGACCAGAAAATTAATTCCAGATCCCAGAACATTGAGAAGAACCTACGTAGTTCAGTGCTACGACAAAACTTTCTCTTAAGAAAGGATTGGAGAAAGAAATGTATTCGTATCCATTGACGAGACAACAGACTCTATGGGCCGTTATGTAGTGAATGTTATTGTTGGAGTTTTAGAAGCACACAGCCCTGGAGAATAATTTCTACTACATTGTGAGCAGCTGGACAAAGTCAACTACTCAACAATCAGCTTAGTATTTGACCATGCATTGAGAATACTTTGGCCTGATGGGATTCGAAATTCTATATTGCTTTTTATAACAGATTCAGCACTCTATATGATGAAAGCAGCTGCTTCTTTAAGTGCACTGTACCCTAAAATGGTGCATGTGACATGTTTAGCGCATGCATTATACCGGGTCGTGGAAGAGGTACATGCAAATTTTCCTGAAGTAGATAAATTAATTGGATGCGTGAAGAAAGTATTCCTGAAAGCCCCCTCTCGAATTTTAGCATTAAAAACAGAGGCTCCAGAAATCCAATTGCCCTTTTCACCTGTTTTGACTAGATGGGGAACATGGCTCCAAGCTTGCAGTTATTATTACAAGAATTTCAACGTTGTGAAGAAAGTGGTCGATTCTTTTGATAATGGCGAGTCTGTGTCAATAAAAAAGGTGCAAGAACTGTTAGCTGATAAAGAAATCGCTGGTAAACTTTCTTACATAAATACTAATTTTGGATTCCTTCCTGATGCCATAACTTCACTGGAAATCCCAAGTGACATTAGTGGAACAGCTACAAATGGTGGATAAAGTGGTGAATGATTTGAGCCGTGCATGTGGTAAAGTGGGTGATAAGTGTCAATGAAAATGAAGAAGTGTATAACCAAGAACAGAGGGTACACAACATTGTGTTCAATTGGCAGAGCTTTGTCTAGTGAACATTTTTTTCTTGCTGACTGTGAGTTAAATCCAGGAGATATTGCTTGCTTTCAATATGCTCCAACTGTTTCCGTTGAAGTACAGAGGAGCTTTTCCATTTATTAGTCAGTACCAGCAGACAATAGACAATCATTTATGTTTGAGAATCTCTGCCAAGTTTTGATTGTTAACTGCAATTCAAAATTGTTGTGAAAGTGCACTGTGTAATTGAAATGGATTTTCTTCGATAAAAGGTAGCCTACTGTAATATGTATTTTTTTTAATGTTTTCCTCTTAATATTTAGATGTTAAGTTAAATTTTATGTAATTCAGTAATCAAGGGAGTACTTAATCTAAAAAATGGTATTTTTATTGGTAATTCTTAATTTTTTATTGGTAATTTTTTGTATTTTTTAGGTCATAAATACATTTTTTACCAATTTATAGGTCATTAAATGTCTTGCCCTACGTAATAAAATTCATTGTTTTAAACCGTTGAGGTGAAGTCATAAAATAAAATAAAGATAAAATGTACCTTCTTAGGTCAGAGCCGTTATCCTCAACTGTAAACACTGACATTTCTATTGTCATTTGATTGGGTGGCTATTATTATTATATTTCTGGATAGTTTTGCTACAATATTTTAGGTCACAAAAAAAGACCTCCATGGCACGATAGGCCTAGAAGGCTCTTGGCCTACCAGCCTGCTGCTGGCCTCATATCTACATGCGTTAATCACAGAAGTAGACTATCATTCAGCCAGTGTAGGGGTTAAATGTGGTCAGCATATCGGGTCCACCACCCGTTATAGTTGGTTTTCTTAACCTGGAGCCGTTACTTATTGTAAGAAAATTTCTCCCCCATGGAGACAAGTCCTCTAGCTCTGCGCCAAGGCATCTTGCCTTAAACATTCGGTTACGGCATGGTATGCAAAAGACATAGCAGTAATCTCAAAATGCATTAAAAAAACTGAAACATTAGATAAAACGAGCGTTATTAGTTGATTTTTTTATTTTCTCCCACAAAACATTACAATTTTATATTCATACATATATGCCAACATAAAAACTATAATTTAAAATAATTATCTGAAAGAATCTCTTTTATAAGACTACCTAAAAGTTGGGTAATTGTTTGTTAACTGCATAGACGTTTTAATGTCAATATTAGTAAAAAGGATTATTTTGTTTATAACAGGATCCTGTGCTACATAAACCATGGAGAGGAGTTTGGCCAGCTACAAAACCTGGAAGTGAATGTCTCCATTATAAAAATGGTTTACATGGTGATGAAAACTGTTTGTTCCTTAATGTATATTCATCCATGGTAAGAATTAAGATTCTTATATTTTTTAAAACAATTTTTACAACATTTTTTCCAATGTGCTCTATCATTCATGTGAAAAATTATGTTTTAGTAAAACAGTGCACACTCTGCCTTGGATAGGCATTTATAAAAACTATACATGAAGGAGCTGAACACCTATCGGAAGATTCTTTAATGTCTTTTGTTTTTATATGTAATTCATATCTTGTCTTATCTAATTTATATTACATTATATTTTGTGAGTTGGGTTGTAATCCACTCTTATATTTAACTTACTATTGCAAGACAATTTGAGACCTGTTCAATTACGCCATAATTGGTCTGTGAATTGGTCACATTTATTTAAAATTAATACACAATTCCATATTTTGCAGCGTTTCATGTCTTGTATTATTTTCAGGAGCGATATTTGCTATTGATTTACCTTTTATTGTAAATGTATTGTCATTGGTCAATAGCATCGTTGGTCATGTCAAAAATGCTAATCAGTATGGCCAATTATTGGAAATTTGTGTAAATTGTTCTAGAAAGTTCTTAATTGCTCCATGCTGAGCGTCAATAATTTGACAGCTAAGATTCCCACTTGCAATCCTGTCACCATGCGGACAAGTCACGGTGCAGGTCCCTGTCCATCAGGAATTGGTTTATCTAAATTATATTCCAAATTTACATAACTCAGAAGTGCAACTCATATGCTTATTACCGTTAAATGTAATGAATAAATATTATAGTTAATGTATAATTCTACAGGTGTTATTATGCAAAAAGTTAAATAAAGTATTTCTATGTATCAAGTGTTTTATTGCATACTTTAGAAATTAAAACAGTCCACTCTTTTACTTAAATCCTTTTAAAATAACATATATAAATATTTCAGACATTGGCTCCTTTGATATCTTGTGTGTATCCATCTCTGAGTGAGAAGAAAGCAACACATCTAAATTTCAGTTCTATATGGTGGTTGCCAGAGCTACCACTTATAGAGAATAATAACTAAATTATATCTTCAATTATTTTTATATTGCTGTAAACAGTATGTGAAAAATTTACAATGAAACTATGGTTTGATAATATTTTGAAATTCATGATAGTTCTCAAAATTTTACATAATAAATACTATATTCATTCTGTCATAAAAAAAATAACTTAGTGAATCAAGACACCTGCCAATTCAAATAATAAAATGCCATTAAGAAATAAAAACAGTGCACTAGCCTTACAAATAATTTAATTATTTTCTTCCCCTCTTAAAAGATTGTATCTGGTAAACCTTTAGTATGTCCTAAAAATTTGAAATTTTTGTCAGACTTACTGTAATTTAATAATATAGAGTCATAATGTCGGTTGAAAATGAGAGAGATCCTTCTCTTGAAAACTAGTTCCCATGTTTGAAGAAACATAAAATATGAAGTAAGATGTTAAAAAATGACTCATTAATTTACGAATTAAGAACCTCATAATGTTATATCCCATATTTAACTATGAATATAGAATGTCCTATTTATCTTGCTCACCTAAAATAACTTCTTCCATAGGTACCAAATGAAAAATTGTTTCAGATATAAGTTTTTTAACTTTGTTGGGGAATGTTTAATGAGGGAATAATATTTTGTAGTCCCATTAATTTATGGGATACAGGATATATTTTGTTTTTTTTAATTGATACTATGAAAATTTTATTTAATAAGATATTTTTCTTACAGGCCTATCCAAAATGTAATATGCTATATCATTCTATCAACAATTCAGTAGGGACACAACTGTTAAGGAATGCACAATTGTTGAAGAAAACAAACTATTTAATGGCTAGGTTATAAAAATTACATACTCAATGTATAAGAGTTCTGCATTTTGCATGGTATACTTAACATGAGAAGAGTTTGAAAAAATAGTGATAATGAACACTAACTCCATCTGCAGATAATCCTGCAATGGTCACACTGACTGGATTTCCACTAAATGCTACAATAATTATTTGCACCCACCTCAGAGCTAAAGTTTGATTTTTCCATACCATATTTCTGGGCACCACTTCATCTTCTGCATGGAAATGACTACAAGAATCAGGTTCAGTTATGTCAATGGACATACCAACAAATTCTCATAAAAACTAATGGCTTTTCATATGTTCTTTTTACCAGTGAGACGTTCTCCAACAAAGGAATTGTTAATATGAGACATATGCATTATTGGTCTGGTGACAACCCACAATGCTTTAATGATAGACCATTAACAGTAATGGAACAGGAAGAAAATTCTGTTTTTAGTGGAATCATGGTGTTCTAACAAAGATCATGCATTGTCTGCTTCCGTAGTACCTGATGGTAAAGTCCTACAAAAATAACTCGTACCTGAAGGTTGTATAGGAAAGATCCAACCTCTGGATATTCATTTTTTCAGACACTACAAATCTTTTGTTCATTACATAATATACACAATCATTATTGAGACAGGAGCACAATCAATTCAGTGCTCCTCGTTTCAAGAACTTGATTAAGTATGTTTTATAAGGGCAGATTCTTGGATGACGAATCTCGAATGTGGGTTGCGCCAATGGATTACTGCTTCAAGTCATTGACAAATGATGAGTGTACAAAGTGTGAGGCCATCGGTTTTGTAAAATGTGCCTATTGTGAATGTCTTTCTGCCTGTCTCACTGTTTATTTGATGAATTGCATGTTGATTGCCTCTTGTAATAGATTTTGTTTGAAGTCAATAACAATACACATTTTCAACATCCCAACGTATATTGTTTCTTTTCAACAAGTTGTTTCTTCCTCTATATTGAGATCTCCACCTTCCTACCATATTATTAGTTCATATAAATACAAGGAAAGGCTACTGTCTTTAACAGAGAGGAGACCCTTTAATTCCTTCCACCGAAGGCTTAAAGGAACCGACCTGGACAGTAACCTAGTGTCCAATCCCTCACCTTCTCGTGGTGCAGCTGTTAGTAATCATGCTTATGCATGATGAACGAAAGGGAAGGGCTACTCACCAACAAGCACTGGTCAGCTTGGTGAGTTTTTCTTTTTTGACCGAATTGGTATTACTTCTCCTTCCCATACCAATTCCCTCTTTCAACTTTTCTATCCAGTCTCCCTTGACTGACCTCTTGTTTCTTTCGACCCTGATGGTATTAGAGTATTCGAGGCCTAGGGGTTCATTTCTCCTTCCTTCCTATACCTACTTTCTCTCTATGGGTGATGTAACCACCACATGTGGTGCCTACTACTAAACGGTTACAACTAGTTTATTGTACTCCAAAACAAACATGTTTTCTACTAAATATTGGAGTGCAAGAGAGCGAATGATTTCATTATCAAGTGCTCGACATTAGATACCAACCAACCATAAATACAAGAAACAAGCATTTGAGCGTATTTTGATGTCATGTTTACTGATACTTTATGGTTCCTAGAGCTTCTAAATGCTTGTCCCTCTGCCCCTAAGATTTCACAGGTTGCCTACTTGTGACATAAGCTTTCAGAAAAAATATGGATTTCTGGAAAACCGGTATCAAAGGAGAGAAGGTTTACTTGTAAGAGAACAGTTGTGTGAAATTAGATGTGATTCTGGAATGAAAACTCAATTTTTACACTCAGATATAACTATGTTTTGGATATCAAGAAGCCGTGAATATCCTGAACTTTCGAATGAGGCATTAAAGTTGCCCATGCCATTCGCAACTTCATATCTGTGTGAAAAGGGATTTTCCTCTTTAGTTCAAATGAAAAACAAGTATAGAAATATACTTGATGCACACTCTGATTTAAGACTCAAGTTAACTGCAATTGAACCCAACATACACCAGCTTATGCAGACACGACAGGTCCATCCATCACATTAGTTCAGTGAGTGACTAAATATTTCAACAAAATTTTAACATGTGCTGAATTAGAATATGCTATTTTAATTAACATGCATATAATCATACAATATTTACTTTTGCATCAGTAGTTAGTGTGTACTATTGAACTTTTATAGGAATAAATCACTATGAGATTTAATTTAAGATAAAATCAAATGTTTCATACCTCTCCACATACTAATCTTCTAAGTAAAGATTAAAAGATTAGTATGAGGAGAGGTATGAAACATTTGATTTTGTCTTAGTGTGTATTAATTTAACTTATAAGTCACTTGAAGATTAATATCATTCAAGGTGAGTCCTGGACTTAAAAGTTTGAGAACCACTGAAATAGGGTGTCTTTAATCCACAGTATGGACTTAAGTACGAATGATGATCTTGAAGATTTTCAGGCTGTAGGTTGTGGTTGTGAGACTTGTAGTTCCCTGACGTTTTGCCAGAGACTGCATCTGGCATCCTCAAGGGTTGTCTTGAGACTGGCAATTCAGTCCACTGTCTGTCTTATTTTACCCGTCTACAATGAGAAGCCATCGAAATATTCAAATATAAAAACAGTTTCAATAGAAAAGAAGAATTAAAAGTCAACAAAGTATGGATACAGGTTATAAAAAATGCAGAATGCAAACCTCTACAAGCACAATTGACTAGACCATCAAACAGCAATCTCATTGGAGCAATGGAAGTCCCTACTACTGACCAATCAGAAGGCAGATATAACTTATGAACACATCGCGGTGAACGTATAAATAGGACAGACAGTGGACTGAATTGCCAGTCTCAAGACAACCCTTGATGATGCCAGACACAGTCTCTGGCAAAACGTCGGGGAATTACAAGCCTCACAACCATGACCTACAGCCCGAAAATCTTCTTCAAAATCATCATAGCAACTCCGGCCGTGAAAGTGTATGTCAATACATTAAGTACGAATGTCAATGGCCACTATTTTAAGCATGAGCAACCACTACTTTTTGTTGACTAAAATGGTATATTGTGGCACATTGTTGAATGGGGTTCAAAGAGAATAAATGTCTTATTGAATAAAATATATATGCTGTAATTAAAAAAAAAGGCCTATATCCATATCCCCTAAATTAACGAAGCTACAAAAATTATAACCTCAGTAAGTACTCCACAATGAAGTTAAAAAAAATTGTTTGTTTGAAGCAATTTTCGTTTGGTGCCTAAGAAAGAAGTTGTTTTTAATATTCAAGATAAATGGGGCATCCTATATACAAATTTTATTTTACAAATTGTGTGAAATCTGAAACTTTCCAGTTACCAAGAGGTAATGCACCACTACTAGATGTCATAGTCTTCTTTCATGGAGGAGCATTTATGTTTGATACAGCCCATAAGTATGGACCAAAATATTTGCTGGATCGAGATATTGTTCTGGTGACTATTAACTATCGCCTTGGTCCACTAGGTATGTTTATTTCAAATTCCTTAACTTTAGAGTGTTTTCACGAAATTGAAAGTCATCATACAGTATCAACCACATACCAAGATATTGTTGGTTGTCTGAGAAAGAGATAGCACACCAGAAGATCAGTGTTTCATTCAGATATAACATTTCTTTTAGGATGATGATGATATGAAATTGCCAGTACTTACATAAGATATGATAAGATCCATAGATTTGTATGAGGTATTTAATAAGATATAAGCAGTAATTATGATCCATGTACTTTTTATTCTGTGTGAACTAGAGATTATGTAGTATTTAATCAAAATTATAGTGGAAAGTACACTATAAGATATAATTAAGACATTTAGTCTGTACATTCATACCTCTTATGGTTGTTTTCGTCGAACATATGTTTCAAGGCTTTCTGAACTCCATCGTCAGTGATTACAAACTGTGCAGACATGTACAGAAATGTACAGACTAAGGGCCGCATGAAAAGACATTTGTCACTCCCCAATTACTTCCATTCACTGGTGAGCTGAGTTTTCCATGAGAACACGCATTGATCGAATTAGTGAGTTACTCGTCCAATGAGGCATGAACATGACTCATTTGTTTTTTTCGTCAACATGGTAACAAAAATACTTTTTTTTTACTGCTTTCCAAAGCATTTCTCTGTTTCTAACTTGCCTGAGGCATATTATAGCAGACAGCTGTTGACTAATGGATATATTCGTTTCTAAAATATAATTTTAAAAACAAAAATACCTGTAATTACATGGTTACAAAGTAAGATACAATAATTAAAAATAAATAACGAGCAAATTTTTACTGAATATGGACGTTCTCAATTACGTAGGCCTACTGATATTTCTATAATAAATTTAGGCTATTCTTTACAACTGAGCTACAAGCCAGAGGGTCGAGCGTTCAAGTCCCATTGGGGTCAGGATTTTTAAACTGATCCAAACCCTCTGGTGGCACTATGGCCCTGGGGTCGACTCAGCCTCTAATGGAAATGAGTACCAGACGCTTGTTCTGGGGGTAAAGGCGGCCGTCACGCAGGGCTGACAACCCGGCTGACATAAAGTGCCGATTGTCTAGAAAAAGTGGGAGCCTAACCTCCTACTACCCCAAAGGCCTCCGGGGATCACTTTACTTTACTTTTTTTATTCTTTACAACCTGTGATGCGATTTTTTAATTACTTCATAAACTCTTGTCAAATTTTATTCTTAGGTTTTTTTTTCTTTCTTAGGGTTTAATTTTTCAAATTATCTCCCACCATTTACAATTATTTTTACATTTCTTCTAACGATTATTTCAATTATAATATTTAATTTTATTTATTTGTGAAAATCCTCAAATGGAAATCCCTACCACTGTCTCAAAATTAAAAGATGAAATTATGACAAACTTTTATGTTTGATTATTACTATTAATTATTATTGTTATTCCGTGTAAGGTTTATGCCTAAACTAAAAATAAATCTAAGTAAATAATTTAATATTGTATGGCTATTGAAATGTTTAACATCATTTTTATATTTTTAGGTTAGGCCTACACAGGAAATTTGGTTAATAAATAATCAATTAAAAATACACTTATACCTTCAGTTATATATTTTTAAATGCTTTAAAAATTGTGTACCATACTTATAACTCATGAATATAATACTATTGTCTAATAACAAATCATGGGCATTATCAAACTCAGAGATTTATGGCTGCACGGACATAAGCTCTCCATACATCCCTATCTGAGCTAATGGTTTCCAGTAATTTCTTGAATAATTCACCTCTCTCAAATCATGGTTACTGTTATATTAGTTTCCATGCCCATATTTTATTCCCCATGTCCTGCACATTGCAGTCTATGAAACTTAAACCATTCTCATTACATTTGGTTTCTCATAAATAACATGTGTAGCTTTCTGCTATGTAGTCTTCACCTGTGTCTGTTCATCTCTTTTTGATTTAAAATTTTTCCTAAGAACTTTATCACCTAATAATAATGCATCATCAATATATACCAACTATGTATTAATACTATTTTAATTATACCTCTTCTTTTATCATCCAGAGATTTGATTACCTGCTCTAGTCCAAAATTGAATAGCAGAGGAGACACAGCATCGGCTTGCCTTAAACCATTAGATAATGAGTTTCTATTTGTTATTTTTTTTAAATAAAATGTAGATATTGGTAATACTAGAATCTACTACAATTATGCCTAGAGTCACAAATGGATGTTAAAATTTGATAAATTGTTTATCACAAAATTAAAAAAAAAATGTTTTATGACAAATAGTTTTTAAAAAAAATATACTGAATGCTAGATTATCATCCTCTTTCCTGTATGCAAATGTTATGAATTTGAAAATGATGTATCTGAAGCAGAATTGCTGTTTGTCTAATTATTATCTTTGGGCAGACCCTTCAAATGCTGGATTGAGACTGTAACAGACCCCTAGGTCTATCACATGCAAGGAATAAGAAGTATAATTATGCTGTAGTTAACAAAGGCATAATGTGGCACACTGCATATTAGTAGCACTGTTTAATTCTATATATTTGCATTAACCAAATACTCTTATGTTAGGTCAAGTGGTAACACACCTGCCTGTTTATCTGCAGATCTGAGTTTAAAACCTCATGGGATAGTATTTTTTTTTGAGCTATTAAAACCACATATAAGAAGTATATTGACAATATTAAGTGAGTAGTTCTGCGTATAGCCAAGCAGTTTAACACATGATGCATTGGTGCATATTCAAATCCCCATGCGAGCAGAAATTTTTTCAATTATCTTTGGCCAATATGGGACTGGTGCCCACCCAACATTGTTGGAATTTGGGTAGCTACAATAAGTAGCAGTTCCAGGTTGAGAAAACCAGCTATAATGACTGGGCATCTGATCTGATGACTACATCTCACCCTAATATTGGCTAGATGATCATCCACCTTTGTGATTTACATATGTGGTTGTGAAGCCAGCAGGTAGGTCAAGGGCCTTCTAGACCTCTCATGCCATGGAATAGGAGATTAAGTAGATACCAAATATCTGGATTAATTGTATGAGCAAATATACTGTACTGTTGTTTGATAGGGATATTAACCCAGTGTTACATAAATGCAATATTTCCGAAGATATTTATGTCTGCTGAAAAAAAATCAGAGTTTATCTACTAACTTGTGTAAATTAAAAAAATATATATCTTATTGCAATATTTGACAGAGTTATAATGCAATGGGTAAAAGTTTAGGCTCTCTATGATAACAAATATTAGACTGCGAGGTAGTTTTTTAGTAATGTTGTAATTATTTTATACTGGGATTTAATGAAATACCCTCTCAATCATTAACCCATGAATGACGATCCTTTATCAAAATTAATTGCCATAGATCATTTTGCGAAATGTACACATATACATATTATGAAAGTCTCTAAAAAATTAAAAAAATAGGCATAAACTAATTTCTTGTAAAATTTCTTATATATGTTATATTATCATCATAGAGTACCATCCTCGTTATAAATAAACTTTGTTATCATGATGAGCAAAATTGATACCTATATTCGTATTATCGCCCATTAAAACCTAAGTAAAAATCCTGTTATGTACTTCATTTTTAATTATTTGAGAAACGAAAGTGCCAATATGGCCTAAACGCATGTGTAACTTACTATAATTACATACGAAATAATAGAAACATCATTTTTTAGACTTCTGTTTGATACCGATTTATTTATAAAATTAAATTACTAATTCTTTGATATTAGTATTATTGCCCCATTAAAAACTAAGTAAAAATGCCGTTATGTAATTCATTATTATTTATTTAACAAACAAAAGTGCTAATAAGGCTTAAACGCATGTGTAACTTACTATAATTACATACGAAATAATAGAAACATCATTTTTTAGACTTCTGTTTGATACCGATTTATTTATAAAATTAAATTACTAATTCTTTGATATTAGTATTATTGCCCCATTAAAAACTAAGTAAAAATGCCGTTATGTAATTCATTATTATTTATTTAACAAACAAAAGTGCTAATAAGGCTTAAACGCATGTGTAACTTACTATAATTACATACGAAATAATAGAAACATCATTTTTTAGACTTCTGTTTGATACCGATTTATTTATAAAATTAAATTACTAATTCTTTGATATTAGTATTATTGCCCCATTAAAAACTAAGTAAAAATGCCGTTATGTAATTCATTATTATTTATTTAACAAACAAAAGTGCTAATAAGGCTTAAACTCATGTGTAACGAACTATAATTACATACAAAATAATAGAACAATCATTCATTCATATAATTATTAAAGATTATTTATAACCAAGTTTCGTATGTATTATTAGGCCTAACCACAAAATGTTTACGTCATATTTGAAGAAACATATGATATTAACAAATTATTTATTTAAAATAAGAGACATATAAGTTGTAACAGACAAAGACAACCCTTGAGGATGCCAGACGCAGTCTTTGGCGAAACGTCAGGGAACTACAAGCCTCACGACCATGGCCTACAGCCCGAAAACCTTCATCAAGATCATCATAATGTCATAAATATTTGACGAACCTAAAAAAAAAAAAAAAAAATACATTGAAGCAGTCATAATTTCACACTTGAACGCGCAAAGTCAGGTGTCCAGGTAGTTTACTGCATTTCCACTTGAATTGGCAATTATTATTGCATGAACAGATTCTTGAGCATGGAAAACGTCTTTGCAAGGTAGTCACTCAATTACTTATGAGTGAGTGAATCTTTTTATGCACGAATGCATTCATAGATCTGAGCCCAAATGTTTTAATTATTAAACAAACCTCTTAATGTTACTTCCTATTGTATTCAAAAAAAGATGAGATAATTTAGAATTTATAAATTGGGTTAGATAAAATGTTCATTCATCTCATAAAGTTACGTGTTTTCATGATACCAGTTTCAAAGGCTTTTCCATCATCAACAGTCAAACTCTAACTATTGAAAATTTTGCTATTACTACCATCTTCTGAACTGCCATCTAGTGCCGATTTTATGAACTCTAAGATTAAATTTTGCTCACCGGGAACCTCAAAATTCATGTATCTATATTTGTTCTTCTGAATGTATATCTTTTATAAAACTGTTAATTTAAAAGCATCTCTAAGGGTCGTATGCAAATACATTAGTCTCTACTCAAATTACTTCCAATCACTGGTGAGCTGAGATCGAATTAACGGCCGCCTTAACCGGTCATGCATGAATGTTGATGTTTTCGTAATATTGGCAACGAATTACCCAGAATTCTCAGCGATAAAACCACTTCCGTTATTTTCGTCTTCTATAGAGGAATGCATTTATGCTTGCATCCCGCATATAATACCGTATACAAACACGTCTGCGACGCGCAATATTACACCGATGCTCCTGTTCTTCCAGTTGAATTCTTTGGTAGACTCTATCAAATTCCTCTTCTCCGCATATACCGAAAACATGATCGAAGTCTTCAAGGTCCGACATCTTGGATAAGTTTCAAACTACATCGGTTACCATCGGTTCCCTTCGGGATTTTCACATAAGTTTATATCTTGAGCTACAATCTTAAGGTACCTTGTCAGGTAGCTTACAATTATTACCGCGTGAATAGATTTCTGAGTAAGAAAAATGTGTTTGAATAAAACTTTATCAGCAGAGAACGCCTTTTACTGTCTAATGCATTCAAACATTCGACCCTAAATGTTTCAAAAGTTTAGTTTCTCTAGCAAACTATGAGCTGCAATTATCAATTTATCAATTTCACCATTTTTAATATTCCTCAAGTGTTATTTTGTATGAGTGTCTAAATTCCTTTTAGTTTTCCTATATATACTATCTTGCAGTCATTCGAACTAATTTGATAAATTCCAGATTTCTTACTATGTGGGACATTAATCTTTTTTTTTATTTATTAGAAGATTACCCAGACTAAATTTGTTAATACATGTCAATGTAATATTGAATTTGTTAATTTCTTTTTTTTTTTTTTTTTTTTTTTTTTTTTAATTTCCTGGGTGTACCAGAAAGATAGATAATTTTCTTGAATTGTTTTCATTCGTTTAGAATCAGATTGTGGGTGATGTATTCTTTAAATCTTCTTTGTTATTTGAATCTTTTTAACTTATTTAATATTCTCTTCTTTCCAAAACCATTTAATCTAGCTATGTTTAAAATGTGATTGTATTCTTTCTTAATATTTTCTTCACTTAATGGAATGTTTGTTAATCTGTATATTAAATTGTTGAATATTGCATATATATGTGCAATAAGATTAAAACCTGAAGATTTAATGCAATTAAATGCATGGATATTTCTGTGGATATTGAATTTAACTTTTTTGTTGCTGTTACTTAACCTTCAAGATGAATCTGTGAAATATACTATTGAATTAGAAGAAAATACTCAAGTCCCATTTTTTGACCAGAATATAATTAGGAATGAACAGCAACAATCAATTGAATTCAATATTGTTACGAATACATAGATTATTTTAATTATTCCAAATTGAACCGAAAGTGCCTTTCTGCGGTTCAGTATGGTATCTTTGTTCTCCTCCCTACTACAGAACATTTATGAAATGTGCCAATGTCCTCTTTTCCATGTGGCTACCCCTTCCCTTTTCATCCTTTCTGCCGCGCATCTCTACAGCGCATATCCCCTCTACTTGTGAACCTTTATAGGCATTGTACTCTTACCGAACATCATCATTTGATCAGCCTAGCAAGCGGCGTTTAGTTACTTGAAAGCGGATTCAAAAGTAGAATCCAAATTCTAACTCACCATGCAGTGGGGAAGCTAATATGGTGGTCTATGTATAGACAAGTTGATTAAGACCAAGAAGAGGTTGACTTTGAGTTGGTCCAGCAAGTTATGGAAGAAGTGTTTCCTAAAAGCTTGGACATCTGTATGAGTGTGGCATTATGTCTGGTACGTTATTTGTTCAGTTGTTTCTTCAAGCTATGATTGATTGATTGATCAGGAATAATTTTGTTATTAATTTATTATTTATTTTATATATTTCAACTTGTTTATATTAAAAGCTTATCTTTTATACAACGCCCCTTTGTTATTATTCAAGTATAGTAGTTGATCACTATCCCGTAACAAAATCACTCACTGTATGCATTTAGTAATTAGAATCTATATTTGTATGTATCTTCATCAGGGAAAGAAAGATGAATTAATAGCTGCCTTTCATGGGCCCGAGGCAGGCTGCTTTCTTACCGATAACATCTTTGAATATCACGATCACATTAATAAATACAGCATTAACAGAACTCGATCCCGGACAAGTGTTACGCTGAGCGTGGTTTGCTTTTCTAACGTCGTAAATGGTAGCAGTGTGGTTTACTTACCCACAAAAGGTAGCAGTCAGCGTGGTTTTAGGGTTCTTTCAACCCCTCAGCACAAATGGTAGTAGATGCGAGGTTGTGTAACCAAAAGTGCTACAAATGGTATGCAGACCGTGGTTTTGTTCTTTTAAAAACGCCACAAATGGTAGCAGAGCGTGGTTTTTGGTTTGCTTTCGCAACCCCCCCCCCCCAGCACAAATGGTAGTGCAGAGCGTGTGGTTTTGTGTCTTTCACTTCGAAAGATATGCTGTATTTTATTAACTGTGGTTCTAGTAGTATTGATTTAAAATTTTCTATTCAAGTTTCGGAGTTTTGGTTTCAAGTACCAAAGCAAGGGTATAAACTCTGTATGGTCGTAAATGAAGTTTGGTATTAGAAAATCGACATTTTTTTCAGAGATATTACCCTGCGGACAACTATTTGTTTTCGATACTTGGTATTTATGTTAAAGCATTAATTTACGCGTTTGTATTATGTTACGTAAATGATATTGACTCATCTTTCTTTATACGCAAACAGAGAGTGATTTATGCATACTAGGCTGCGTTCGCTTATAGTTATTTACATCTTTGGTTTATTGTACTTTGTAAACATGCCTAGTTGGACAGATGTAATATCTAAAGATAATCTCGTCCGAGAGTTAAGCTTACTAGGTATTGAAGTTGAAGGCGATGTAAATATACTACGTCAGCGACTTAAAATTCATATGAATTCTCTCTCCCCGGCTGAACAAACATTAATTAAGCGTAAGTTTATTGTAGACAGCGCAATTCAAGAAGATTATTCTGCAGAACAGAACAAGAATATAAGTGATCGTAGACTTAGCTCCATCAAGGATTTTTCTAGTGGAACGGTCTCCAACCTTTCTTCTCATATGGAGGAAAATAATCAGCGAATTTTTCGAGAGTTGATTAGAAAAGTTGATCCTTGCGATGGTGATGATAAGGAATTGTTAGTTGTCTTCCTTATTAAACTTAACTCGATCTTCGAATTGAAATTGGTTCCTGATGAGTATTTTGTAAACTCGATTTTTGAGTTGCATTGGAGGAATACTATTGAAGGTTTGAAGTGAAGTTGTTAAATTGAGATTTACTTGGATGGAGAGTTTAGAATATGTAAAATACTTCTGCGAATCGTTCTTCTTGGCAATCGAAAAGTAACTTACAATGTTGGAAATGTCAGCGTTATGGACATCTTTCTAGAGAGTGTCGATCTTAGTTTTTACGTGGTCTGTTTGTATATTTTTGTTTGGGATATTTGAGTAAGCTGATTGTGCCAATCTTTTGGTTGTAGGAGTTGCTAGAGTGAGTTTCAGTATACGTGGTCCAGGTTTTGCTAATGAGACGCTAACTAAACTCTAAAACGAGGGTCACTAGAAGTTAGTAAGCGTCCATGGACACGTTTTAAATACAACATGTCAGTCAAATTAAACTATGTTATGCTATGGAGTAAATCCAAACATGTTTGTAGTAAAAAAAAAAAAATATCTGTATGTTAAACTAGATATTGGTTACAAAAACCTTTTGTATTATGACACATGTTGAACTAGTATGTCTGTGGTTCCGTTTTCCTGTCTTCGCCTGTTTTTTGTTTCAGTTTACCCTTCCTTAACATTGGCATTACGACGCAGCCTGGAATGTTCGGCAGTCGAGCGCTTGGAGGATCCGGCCGACCCCCGAGTGCCCAGCTGACCGACATAGTGGCTCTAGAACTACGGATTCCTGGAAAGCGGTGGAGCGGGATTGCGTTCCGGCAATCCAACTATAGTATCGTCACCCGGTTCTTCACCTGGAACACCGCAGAGTTGCACTATGGCGACTGAGTCCTGTTGGAGTTGATTTTCAGCGCCTGGATGGTCAACATGAAGCGAGTGTGGTGATTGCGATTTAGGGGACGATGGAAGATTTGTATTGAAGTTTACCGCTGGAATCTGATAGTGTTGATGTGCCCCTCCCAACATGGGATTCTTCTACCGGACATTATTTTGAAGTTTATGGACTGTTTTCTTTTACCCGGAGGGCGCAGGGGGAGTTATTGAACCGAAAGTGCCTTTCTGCGGTTCAGTATGGTATCTTTGTTCTCCTCCCTACTACAGAACATTTATGAAATGTGCCAATGTCCTCTTTTCCATGTGGCTACCCCTTCCCTTTTCATCCTTTCTGCCGCGCATCTCTACAGCGCATATCCCCTCTACTTGTGAACCTTTATAGGCATTGTACTCTTACCGAACATCATCATTTGATCAGCCTAGCAAGCGGCGTTTAGTTACTTGAAAGCGGATTCAAAAGTAGAATCCAAATTCTAACTCACCATGCAGTGGGGAAGCTAATATGGTGGTCTATGTATAGACAAGTTGATTAAGACCAAGAAGAGGTCGACTTTGAGTTGGTCCAGCAAGTTATGGAAGAAGTGTTTCCTAAAAGCTTGGACATCTGTATGAGTGTGGCATTATGTCTGGTACGTTATTTGTTCAGTTGTTTCTTCAAGCTATGATTGATTGATTGATCAGGAATAATTTTGTTATTAATTTATTATTTATTTTAATATTTCAACTTGTTTATATTAAAAGCTTATCTTTTATACAACGCCCCTTTGTTATTATTCAAGTATAGTAGTTGATCACTATCCCGTAACAAAATCACTCACTGTATGCATTTAGTAATTAGAATCTATATTTGTATGTATCTTCATCAGGGAAAGAAAGATGAATTAATAGCTGCCTTTCATGGGCCCGAGGCAGGCTGCTTTCTTACCGATAACATCTTTGAATATCACGATCACATTAATAAATACAGCATTAACAGAACTCGATCCCGGACAAGTGTTACGCTGAGCGTGGTTTGCTTTTCTAACGTCGTAAATGGTAGCAGTAGTGTGGTTTACTTACCCACAAAAGGTAGCAGTCAGCGTGGTTTTAGGGTTCTTTCAACCCCTCAGCACAAATGGTAGTAGATGCGAGGTTGTGTAACCAAAAGTGCTACAAATGGTATGCAGACCGTGGTTTTGTTCTTTTAAAAACGCCACAAAATAAAAACAGCTGTTGGAATATAAAGCATTTAGACATATTATATTTGAGGACAGAATTTTGACTTATGGCAGGAACAAAGTTTTCAAGACTAACTGTAAAACTCTGCATTTAGACTATTGGTATTTAGTACAGTTAGTTATAGCTGGGAGGAGAGAAGCTTAGTATATAACCCTGGCAAAATAGGGGACTTGTGTCTGTTGAAGTAGTGTTATGATGGGTAAGTCTGCATACCATTTTTCTTAATATAATGTATCTAGGACCTTTAGAAAGGGAATCAAGTAGTTTAAATATTTTAATACTATTTTTTCAAAGTGTAAGAGTATTAGATAATTATTAAAATGTAAATTAGGGTAGATTTATAAACCCCCATCTCCCTCTCTCGAATCTCAAGAAACTTATAATGTAGGTTTTCTTAATATAAGCTTAGATTAGTTATTTAGGGTTAGAATAATTAGGGTTATTGTAATCATTATAGTTACAGAAATAAAATAATTTAAATCAAGAATCCATTTATTTATGTTCAAAACACGCATGCCTTTATAACTAAAACTTCCACATACTAACGCTCAGCTAGAACCTCATGCTACCAAAAATCCAAGTCCCAAAGGTCATTTTAAGCCCTAAGAAAACCAACAGTTCGTAATAAATATACATTGGAAACATATTAAACATACCCATACAGAATATTAAATCTTCAAGTTTTAATCATATTTCATATATACATGCAATATTCCACAGTTTAATATACAGATATATGAACATTCCATTAAGTGAAGCAAATTTTAAGAAAGAATACAATTATATTTAAAACAGCTAGATTTTGGTTCCAATGGTTTTAGAAAGAAGATAATAATAATAAATAAGTTAAAGCAATTCAAACGACAAAAAATATTTAAAGAATACACCATACAATCTGATTCTAAAGAAGAATTCAATTTACTTACTATCCTGGAACAGACAGGAAATTAAAAAAAATAATTAACAAATTCAATGTTATATTGGCACCGATTAATAAATTTAGTCTGGGTAATCTAATAACTAATAATAATGTTAATGTCCCAGATAATAAGAAATCTGGAACTTATCAAATTAATTGCAATGACTGTAAGAAAGTATACATAGGGAAAACCAAAAGGAATTTAGAGATTTGTACAAAAGAACACTCTAGAAATTTTAAAAATAGCAAAATGAAAAATCAGTTAATTACAGCTTATAGTTTGCTAGAGAATCACAAAATTGGAAGAGATACTAAATTTTTGAAACATTTAGAGAAGCCTTTGGAATTAAACATTTGGGAAAGATATATATTCAAAAGAAAAATATAGATCCATGAATTTTGAAGTTCTTGGCAAGCAAAATTTAATCTCCAAGTTCATGGCAGATGGCAGTTTGGAAGATGGTGGTAATGACAAAATTTCAACAGTTGAAGTTCGACTGATGATGAAGGAAAGGCCTATGAAACCAGTATCGTGAAAACACTGAACTTTATGAGGCGAGATGAATAAACATTTTATCTAAATTAACTTATAAAATATATGTAATACTCTAAATTAGCATAGCTTTGATCTCTAAAAAGCAATATAGCATTGCAATTTTTCTATAATTCTTGTTTTAGTAATATTTATTACTTTTTTAATTAATCAATGAAATTCATTATTTATAGATGTTTTTCTATTATTAATCTAACACATCTCATTGTAGGATAAATTAAATTTGAAGAGACAAAATTTCGCCCAGACCGGGACCCGAACCCAGGACCTTTGGTTTACTGTACCAATGCTCTTACCAACTGAGCTACCGGGCCAGGTTCCAATCTAGATGCAAATTTTTCTTTTATATATGTTGTAATTAAAAAAAAACACTATTTATAGTAACGAGAGAATACACACAAATAAACGTAATTGGTTTGAACATATACAAAGAATGCCAAATAATCATTTATCAAAACAGCTGCTTCATTATAGGCCTCTAGGCCGAAGAAATGTAGGAAAACCAAAACGTCGTTGGAAGGATGACCTGCGCCTGCGGCATGTAGTGCGCCGGGGAGCAGAACGGGCCAACAGGCCCATACCTTGAAGAAGATGATGATGATTTATAGTTTATTTTCCACTAATAATAAATATAACAAATACATCTATTTTTACAGATCAGTCATCATCAACATAAGCATCCACATATAAAAATGATTTTTTTGGGAATAAATACCTGAAAATCGATCAACTAAGAATTTTTATTTTTAATTATTTTATCTCACAAATATATTATAAAATAGTATACTATCATTTTTATAACTTTCTTCTTATAATATTCTGAATAAGATGGTTGGTATCTAATCTTGAGCACTTGACAAAATCATTCGCTCTCTTGTACTCCAATATTTAGCAGGAAGGTTGGTCTCTTCTACAAAAGCTGGACAATAGAGGAGATGGTTTTCTATAAAATATTCATTTAAATTGCAAAAAGAACATTCAGGTGAATGCCAAATCTGTGTAGGTGTTTATTTAGACAATCGTGTCCTGTTAGTAGCCTGAATGTTGCCACTGTGGATTTTCTTTGTAATGTAGTAAATTTGTAAATTTTCCCATTCTTTTCCAGATGTTTTGGTGGTGTATTCTTCTTGATATATTTATTTATGATTCTTTTGATAGAGGGAAAGGAAACGGAAGTGGAAGTTGTGTGGAGACAATTTACTAATCTTCATGGCTAGAAAATCAGCTGCTTCATTGCCTGCCACTCCACAACGAGCAGGAATCCATTGAAGTATAACTTTTTTTTATATAAGCGGGAGACTATTTTATTATTTTATGACACTCAATAATATTGATGCTTTTTTGGGTGTTATAGCAAGGATGGCCATTTTGGAGTCAGGTAGAATTACAATCTTTGTGAACTTTTGGATGTGATATAAAATATTTTATAACTCAAGAAAATTGCTAGAATTTCGCCATCAAAGTTTGTTGAATTTATATTTAATTTCCGATAAAAGGAGAAAAGTGGACATACTGCATCAGCACCAGTGTCAACATCATTTGGTAGGCTGGAACCATTTGTAAAAATATGCATCCATTCATTCAGGAGCAGGGTATCTTAAATTTATTATTTACAGTGACATTTGTTTTAGGATATGTGAGAAACTTTCAGATTTCTTGATGTCTTCTGTTAAATGAAAAATTATCTTATCTGTATATTTTCTTTTGAATGTTAAAGTTGATTTTTCTGTTTGATTTCTTGTACTGTGCTTAAGAAGCTTTGCTGAGATTTCAAACATACTTCTGGTTTTATTTGAATCCAGTTATTATAGGGTAACCTTAAAAATGTTTCATATTGTATGATTGCTGTTTTCTCAATTTCAAATGCTATGCTTGGGCTATTTGTTAAGATTTGCATGGAAGTGATTGATGTTGTTTTAATAGCTCCTGTTATATCAGGCAGAAGATCTGATTTTGTAATTTATTAAGTTTTTCCACATTCATAGTTAATAGGAATTCTTCACAACAATGAATAATAGGTTTTATGTACAGCCTTTGAAATAATTGTTGGCATACAGATAATTTTCAAGTCACAGAACAAAGTCACTGCATATGATCAGAGATCAACTATTTGGTTCACAAGTATACAAAAAACATAGAAGTATGAGGTAAGAAAAAATCACGATTCATTTAATTATTATTAAGTATACAACTGTTTGAGAAACTAAATCCGTTCTATTTCATTGTGTGTCGTGCAATGGAAAACAATTTTGTGTAAATAAGGAGTGTGGTAAATGCTGAAAATAAAAGAAAGCAAAAGAATTAAGAAAAAAAGAAAAAAAAAAAGAAAATTATAATTGAAATAAGGATGAGAGAGAAAAAAAAAAGCATGACAGCAGGATTGAACACGCGACCTCTTGCATGGGAAACAAGCTCCCTCCACTAGACCACAACCATCTCTCCTAGAAATTGTCTGCATGAAGCGGTGCAATACTTCAGGACTTATTTGTACGGTATAGTGAAATTAGATATTAATTTAAATTAATCAGACGCATTTTGTATTAGTAATGAAAATAAATAATTTTATTATGCCATGTGTTTTGCAAACTAAGTAATGAGACATTACAAAATAATTATATTCATTTTCTATATATATATAATATATATATATATATGAGCTGTTTCCTTTATTTTATTTATTTCCATATATTCCATTCCATAGTAATTCTGCACGAGGGCAGATCTTTCACTGCAATCATAGCATTTTCATGCTATGCTTTGCAGCTGTACTAGGGAACTGTAGGTGTGGTAGCTTCTCCTTTCTTTCCACACCGGTGAAGAATGATGATAATGATAAGGATGATGTCGATGGCCAGATGATTTTCGGGGACTGTTGGGCCCTAAGCTTCCTGACATTTAGCTTACAGGTGAGGAAAAACCCCGAAAAAATCTCACCCAGGAGCCTGTATGTATATATTTCCATATATACATACAAATTTATTTATATAACAAAGCCTGGTAACATGTAGACATTATGAAAATTAATGACATTATTAAGTAATAATAAATAAAAAAATATATATCTGACCAGAATCAAACGTATATACATACAAATTCATTTATATAACAAAGCCTGGTAACATGTAGACATTATGAAAATTAATGACATTATTAAGTAATAATAAATAAAAAAATATATATCTGACCAGAATCAAACGTGGGCCCGCGTTGTCAGAAAAAGAGCATCTTACCAACTGCTCCACTGAAGTGAACGATACGAATGCTGCATGAAGAGAGACATACGCCGTCTGCTTTATACTCATATGAGTCAGAACATGTAACAATGTACTGGTGTGAATCGCTCTTCAAAACTCTAACTTTCCATCATCAAGAGTTGCGCCATAATTTTTTTCAAAGGCTGTACGTTTGATAGAAGGTGTTTAGAGTTTGCTACCCCATTTTTCCCTACTAATTGTTTTAATAATGATAACCTTGTTTCTATCTCTGTACATATGTTCTCTATATGCTTCCTCCACATTAATTTTGTGTCAAAGGTTATTCCTAGATATTTTGCTTCGTGTGTTTCAGTAATAATTCTTCTTCTAATTTCAGAATAATACTTTCTTAATCAAAATAGTTTACAATGTCTTCTGTACATTTATCTACATTAAGTATTGGGAGTCCACCACTGTGGTCTTGAGGTAGCATGCTGCCCTTTCACGCAGCGGACCCGGGTTCAATTCCCGGTCAGGACAGGCTCCTGGGTGAGGTTTTTTCAGGGTTTTTCCTCACCTGTAAGACAAATGTCAAGAAGCTTAGGGCCCAATAGTGCCAGTTATTGGGTTGCATGGGATAGTGAAGTGCATTCTAAAAACTTTCCTATCCAAGACCTCAACCTGCCCGTCGTGCAACCTGCTTATTACAGATGAGGCTCTAGGGACAGAGTATTGGCGGTATAACCATAACATCACTTGAAGAGTAAATGCTGCATGGATGAAAACCCCATCACTTTACCCCTTCGGGCTAGCAATTCGTTGGGTAGTTCTTTAGAGTTGCTTTCAATTCTCACAACAAGCATCGGATTGACTGGAGGGATAATTCTCTTGATGAAAAAAAGCATGAAAAAGAATAACAATTGGAAAAAGGAAAACATTTTGAAAATAGCAACTTGGAATGTACAGGGTATAGCCCACAAAGAGGACCAATTAGATGATATATTGGCAAAAAAAATAATTTCAATAGCAGTTATATCAGAAACAAATGGATCAAGAAAAACAAACAATTACATACAATTCTATAGTGGAGTAAGCAGTAATACAGCAAAATGTGAGATTATGCTTATGATCAACAAACAATTAAGATCCACAATAAATAGTTGTTATTACTGGAATGAAAGAATAATCCAAATTAGATTAAAATTGTCCAGAGGATATATGACAGTTCTTGGTGTTTCTGCTCCAGTAGAAGGTGAAGAAAAAGAAAGCGACCAGTTTTATAAAGATCTGCAACAGATATTAAATAAAGTTAATAAGTCAGACATGTTGATATTAATGGGCGATTTCAATGCTAGAGTGGGAAATACAAAAATTCACCAATGTATGGGAACACATGGAGAAAGACACTCAAAATAAAAAATGGTTGTAGGTTAATTGATTTTTCAGTATACAACAAACTTCAAATCATGAATTCAATGTTTGAACATAAGGATATCCACAAATTTACATGACAGGCTAGAAATTTGAGATAAATTGTGGATTATATATTATGTAACAACAAAATCGCAGATATGATATTCGAATGGTATAAAAATAAAAAGGATATACAAAAGAATCAAAAATCTTTTCAAGTAAGTCTTTTTAAAGACCAAAGCGTGAAATGGTTATAACAAAGAAATTTAGATCTAATTATGAAAGACAAACCAATTCAAGACAATATAGAGAATGAATGGGAGGCTATTCTTTTAAATCAGACAGCAGAAGAAAGTCTAGGTATGAAGTAAAAGTGCAAAAGAAAAAAAGGGCTAAGAACATGGGATGCTGAAATCAAGAATATTAGAAAAGTGAGAGGCCCACAAAAAATATATCTCTATGCAGAGAGAAGATAAAATAGAATATAAAAGAAAATGAGCAATCGCCAAAAGAGAAGTTCGGAAAAAACATAGGGGGAACTGGAAAGAATTTGTAGCTTACTTGGAAAATTATGTATATAGGCCTCAACCACAGACTTAAAAAAATTTTCAAACAGCTAAATAGTGAATTGAAAGAAAATGCCAAGGTAAATTATATTTGAAGATTAAAATTTTTTTCCCAGAACAAGACTCGAACCCGGGACCTTTGGCTTTCTAGGCCAATGCTCTACCATCTGAGCTATTGGGGTGAGTTCCGATCTAGACACAAATTTTTCTCTTATATACATTGTAATTCCCAGCACCAAATGTTATGAAGCCTTTGCTTCTATCTTTGCAAATGGCAGCTTCTTAGTTAAGTAGACATTTATCGAGAATTTAAACACTACTTTATAAAGCCAGTAGGGCATCAATTGATGTTTTTATTATTAATTTAACACTTCTCACTGAAGGATAAATTATATTTGAAGAGAAAATTTTTTGCCCAGACCGAGACTCGAACCCGGGACCTTTGGCTTTCTAGGCCAATGCTCTACCATCTGAGTTCGAGTCTCGGTCTGGGCGAAAATTTTTCTCTTCAAATATAATTTATCCTTCAGTGAGAAGTGTTAAATTAATAATAAAAACATTGGCTAAGGTAAATATTATCTCATTAAACATTGGTCACAGTATTTTCAGAAATTATGGTCAGAGGCAATAGAATCTCTTGAACTTCCAGAGATGGAAAAAGAAGATGAACAAATTGAACCAATATCTTATTTTGAACTGGAACAGGTCTTGAAGAAAATGAAAAATAATAAGGCTCCAGGAGAAGATTCATTAAATATTGAACTATTTAAGTATGCAAATAAGGCATTTTTAGAAAGATTCTTCATTTTCTAAACACAATTTGGAGTGGAGAAGATGTACCCAAATGCTGGACTAAATCAATAGTAGTTCCTATTTTTAAAAGAAAAGGAGATATAAAGCGAAAATTACAGAGGTATAAGTTTATTAAACACAGGATATAAAATATTTACTAATATAATTAAAAACAAATTACATAAATATTATGAAAACATTCTTGGTGAAGAGTAAAATGGTTTCCAGAAAGAAAGATCTTGCAGTGATGGGTATTTTTCATTAAAATCATTAACATAAAAACAAAGAGAATTCAATGTGGAAACTCATCACTTTTTTAGATTTGGAAAAGGCTTATGATAGAGTACATAAAACAAACTACTAAAATATTAGCCACAACCAGGTGCCACAACAAATTATATTAAATATATATAACCTGTACAAATCCAATTTAATTGCAGTAAGAAGTGACAATAAACTATCACAATGGCAGGAAATTCATACAGGAGTGAAACAAGGATGCCCTCTATCACCACGTTTATTTATCATATATATAAATCAGATAGTTAGAGAATGGAGATAACGTCATGGACATATGCAATTGAATATAAATATGAAATTAGATACATTAATTTTCGCAGATGATGTAGCAGGATGAATTACAATATTCGTATATAATTTTAACAAAATAGCCATCAAATATAACATGAAAATCAATACAGAGAAAACAAAAGTAATGGCTTTTCAAGAAAAATATCATGTACGTAGCAAAAAATGTACAGATTCAAAAATACTGGAAAGAGTAAATTTATTTACCTACCTTGGATACACATTAACATATTTGGATGAAGTAGACATATCAAATAAAATTATTAATTTTAATAAAACCATGGGAATAATAAATTCAGTAATGAAACCTTCGCTAGTCCAGAGAGATACCAGAGTATGGTTATATAAAATCTTAGCAAGACCTGTACTTTGCTACGGCAGTGAGGCATGGACTTTGAGGAAAGGAGAAGAGAGCAGGATAATTTCTAGTGAAATGAGATTCATGAGGTATACAGCAGGATATACCAAATGGGATCACAAACGCAATGACAATAACTTGAAGGAACTATGTTTAGAACCGGTCATGGAGTACATACATAGATATCAGAAAAACTGGATGAATCAATTGTGACGAATGAGTTCAGATAGAGTTCCCAAGGCCATGCTTCATTATTGTCCAACAGGGAAGAGATCTTTGGGCCATCTAAGGAAACGCAGGATACAAAATTCATCAGTGAGATCATAACAGGCCTATAGGCCTAAGACTTGGTTGGATGAAGAAGAAGAAGTTTTGGGATGTCCATCCAATTCTCCAATTATGATTGTTGGGCTGTGGTAATTAATTGTTAGCTTTGATTTTTGGGTTTGGAAACCGGTGTTACATCATCAGCAAAAAGTATGGTTTTGTTTGAAACTTTTCTATGTGCCTAGATAGTTTATTGATATAGATATTGAAGAGTATAGTACTAAGTTTTGTTTGAAACTTTTCTATGTGCCTAGATAGTTTATTGATATAGATATTGAAGAGTATAGTACTAAGTACAGAACCTTGTGGTAAACCTTGATGCATTTGTTGGTACTTAGAGAGATGAATGTTATAATTTGTGGCAATTAATCGTTGGATAAGAAAATTCCCTTGAATACCTTTTCTAATAATTTATATCTCCAAATAGAGTCCTATGTTCCTTTAAAATCAACAAACACTGCCAGAGTGTCTTTTCTGATGAAACTGTTTGAATGAGATACGGGATCTGAATAATAACAGTTAACTTCTTTCACAAACAATTTCATATAATTTTAGCATATGCTATTTTCTTAAATTGTTTTCCATTATTATGAGTTAGGCAGCTTTGACTCACCTCATATTTGTAGTTTTATTGCAGATTGCAGTTCCATCACACTATGTGCCATTATCAATGCTTCCTAACTAGTTACAGCCTAATTCATAATAATTAAAATAAACCTTATAGTATTACTTCCTTTAAATATTATATATGTTTTCCATATTTGCACTGATATCTTATCAATAGTAATATTGATATCTACTACAAAATTTTAAAAAATTATTACATAAATGAAAATTATTTAAAGAAAATTAAGTTGAAACTTTCTCAAAAAGCTCCAATAATTATAAATTAATGTTTCAAGGATTCATAAGTACAGAAGATGAAGTGGTACCTGGAAATATGGGATTGAAAGATCAAACTTTAGCTCTGAGGTGGGTGCAAAGAAATATTGTAGCATTTGGTGGAAATCCAGCCAGTGTCACCATTTCAGGATCATCTGCGGGTGGAGTTAGTGTTCATTATCACTATTTTTCAAACTCTTCTCATGGTAAGTATATACTGCAACAAATGCTTTGTTTCACTCGTTCTGAGTTTACTTAATTATAAATTAATTCAGTGAAGATAAAACCTACCAGAAAAAGGATATAATACAAAGAAGAAATAAATATAATACATCAATTATCTAATTAATAAATGGGAAATGAATTTTAGTAACATCCTCAGTAATCATTTGCATAATTTATGAAATACTGAGCAAATTGGCACAAGCAGTAGCATTTGAGACTCGTATTCGGGAGATGACGGGTTTAAATCCTGGTGTTGACAAACCTGACTGAGGTTTTTCATGGTTTTTGTTCAGTCATCAAAGCAAATACTGGATGGGAATTCCATTACCATGATTCAATTCATTTTATTGTAACATTAAAAAGAGTAGATGCAAAATGACCTAAGATGTTAAAGAATCTATAAGTAAGAATTGAATAAAAAATTATGAAATTTATGAGAATAATATTATAGAGTATATTAAACTGATTATGAATAAAACAAATTTTAGGATTATTTCAACGAGGAATAGCAATGAGTGGAAGTTCTTTATGTCCATGGGCACAAATGGAAAACGGCAGAGCAAAAGCTGATGTATTAGCACAGTCACTGGGTTGTAATTCGTACAGCTCAAGAGATATGATTGACTGCCTGAGGCAAAGACCTGCAGCAATGATTGTCCAGCAAGTTCCAATGTTTCAGGTAAGACAACACTACAAACACTTTAATCTAATGCTTTATTTAAGCTGGCAGAATTAAGGTCATAAAGCCTTCTCTTCCATTCAACCAGCAATACTATACACTCGGGCAGAATGTAATGCAAGTCCTAGGTGTTTATAAGGTGCGTGGGGTATCAAAACAGATTGAAATAGTTAATAGTGTGTTCTATTCAGTGTATTAGCTTATGATTAAGAAACAAAATAAATTATCTTCTGCAAAAAAAAAATCTAAGAAAATATTCATTCAATTCATTAAGTTACGATTAGGACACAAATACATTATTTTGACGCGATAATTAAACACCCTTTACTTGTACAAATGAAAATGTAGTACATAGTACTAGATACAAGCTCATTTAAGAATACAGTATAAAAAATTAATGACAAAAAATGTAGGTTATATACAGAATTAAAGTAATAAATATTAATCATCATATATTGGATAATATAATTATTGATTTTTATCTTTATATAGATTTCTATTTGATTTAATGCATTTTACTTTAATATATTTGAGTTGGATGCAATCTATTTTTGCATTTAAGCAATTATTTCTAATCAGGTCTGAACTTGTCTGAATGATATCATAATTGTATAAAAAATACCGCTTCATGTGTAATGTTGCCTATTTTACATTACATCTAGATTGATATTTTGCTATTGGCTTACCTTTCATTTGTAAGTTTATTATGACTGTTAAAATTTTAAGAAATGTAAAACAGTACCTGAGATCTCAGTCGTCCTCAATAATCAGCAATGTAGTTTTGTAGGAGGCCTTTTGATAAAATGAAAGCAGAAGATGATACTTGAGTTATCAAAAGGCCTCCTACAAAACTACATTGCTGATTATTGAGGATGACAGAGATCTCAGGTACTGTTTTACATTTCTTAAAATTTTAACATAGTGACCTCAACTGAATTTCGTAATGTATTTTAAAAATATTGACTTATTATGATTGGTAGTAGCATCTTTGGTTTGGTCAAAGATATGATTCCATATGACCAACCATAGAAATAGCTATAATAGAAATATCTTTCTAGAAGTTTCGTAATTATTCTCTGCTAAGATATAGTTTTGGGCTAAATAGAGCATTGCTTGTTAGTCTGTCGTCATGCAGTACAGTAATGGTATGATGGCTCATCTGCCAAGATCCCCTGACCTAACTTCACTGGATTTTTTCTTGTAGGGGTATCTAAAAAGTAGAGTGTACAATAATAGGCCTCGGACAATTTATGATCTCAAGAAATCCATTTGAAATGAAATAAGCAACGTTGATGAGGATACTCTCTGTAGAATTTCACAGAATATGGTGAAATGGGTGCAAATATGGAGGACACTTCCAACATTTGTTCTGAGAGGTAAACAGTGTAATGTAATCTCCCAATTGTGTGTAATGTAATCTCCCAATTGTGTATTATATTTTCCCAAAGTTGCACGTGTGTCCTATTATTGGTTTAAGACTTATGGTTCCTTAAAATGGTTCAGGTTTATATGGATCGCACTGTACAAATAAAATGTACTGTATTTCCATGAAGACTTATGCTCTAGATTACATTTTCCTCAATTATATTAACTTTGGTTCCTATATTTTAAAGATAAGGCTGCGGAAAGGCTACTGTTTTTAACAGAGAGGAGACCCTTTAATTCCTTCCATCGAAGGCTTAAAGGAACCGACCTGGACAGTAACCTAGTGTCCAATCCCTCACCTTCTCGTGGTGCAGCTGTTAGTAATCATGCTTATGCATGATGAACGAAAGGGAAGGGCTACTCACCAACAAGCACTGGTCAGCTTGGTGAGTTTTTCTTTTTTGACCGAATTGGTATTACTTCTCCTCCCCATACCAATTCCCTCTTTCAACTTTTCTATCCAGTCTCCCTTGACTGACCTCTTGTTTCTTTTGACCCTGATGGTATTAGAGTACTCGAGGCCTAGGGGTTCATTTCTCCTTCCTTCCTATACCTACTTTCTCTCTATGGGTGACGTAACCACCACATGTGGTGCCTACTACTAAACGGTTACAACTAGTTTATTGTACTCCAATACAAACATGAAGCCTTGGAAAAAGAAATACAAATCCGGAGGTAAAATAGTCCCCAATTCGGATCTCCGGACGGGGACCTTTCTTCAAGGAAATAAATATACCAAACCAAACTTGATCAAAATCCTCCAGTGGAATACTGGAGGACTATCACAAGCTAAAAAGACTGAACTTACAAAAGTGCTATCTGACCACCAAATTGATGTATTCACAATTCAAGAAGCAAATCTCACACAGGAACAGTTACAATATTACCACTTCAAGGATTTTACTGTTCACATACTTCCTAAAGGACGACAAATAAGTAGTGGTATTTTAGTTGGAATTCGAACACACATGACTTCGTCTGTTCAAATTATCAAAGAAATGGGCACTGTAAACAAAATTGAAATAATTAAAATTAACGTATGGATAAATAAATCTCAGTACAATATATATTCAATTTATAATCCACCAAATAACTCCCCTAATCTTGAACATATTACAATAAACCCAAATACAATTATAATGGGAGATTTTAATGCCCATTCACGACGATGGGGCTATACCAAATCTAATAATGCAGGGAAAATTGTAGAAAACTTATTAAATTCAACACCCATAGAAATAATACACAACAAAGAGGATCCTCCAACATATATACATTACTCTGGTTCAGGAACTAATCCTGACTTACTCTTTGTATCTTCTAATTTATACTCCAAAACCAAAAAACAAATTGTAGAAGATCCTGGCTCAGGACATAGAGCCATCATTGCTACTATTCAACTGGGGAATAACAACTTACTTCCAATGCATCTTAAACCCAGGCGGAACTTCAAAAAAGCCAATTGGAAACTGTACACAGATAAACTGGAAACCAAATTTGAAAATCCTTTAAACGAATCACTTCAGTCAGATCAAATTAACAAATCTATATGCAAAATAATATTAAAAACAGCAAAAAAATATATACCACGAGGAATAGTTAAAAACTACAAACCCTTCTGGAATTCAAAATTAGAAAGAATGAAAATAGACCGAGATCTCACTAGAAATAAAGCAGAAAAAACAAAAGACCCAAAAGATGTACAAAATTGGAGAAAACTGTGCGCACAACTCAAAAAAGAAATTAACAGCAATAAAAGAGAAAATTTTAATAACTTCCTCCAAAAAATGGATTATAGGAAAGATGGCCAGAAAGCATATAGATTTGTACACAATATACAAAATAAAAAAGAACGGCAAAAAACACCATTTATCCACAACAACAAACAGATTACAAATGAAAGTGAAATAGCCAACAAATTCAACAAACACTACGCTAACACCTATACTTTGTCCTCAGAGAACAAAAAGGAACAAAAAACAATAAAAGAGAACCTAAAAAATTACATAAAATCAACAAGCAGTACAAAAGATAATATTTTTAATAAGAATTTCAACATTAAAGAGTTAAACATAGCCATTAATAGTTTAAAATCAAACAAATCTCCAGGAGCAGATAATATACATGCAGAATTTCTCAAACACCTTGGCAATAAAGCCAAAACTCAATTGCTCTCCCTTTATAATCTTTCTTGGAACACAAAAGTTCCTGATGATTGGAAAAAAGCTATTATAATACCTATTTCGAAAACAAAAAAAATCAACAAATACTTTTTCAAATTATCGCCCAATAGCACTAACTAGTGTAATTGTTAAAACTATGGAAAAAATGATTTCAAATCGATTAAATTGGTATTTAGAAACCAATAATTTACTTTCACCCAATCAAGCTGGATTTAGAGAATTACAATCAACAAATCAACAAATTGTACACCTAAGTCAAGCTATTAAAGACAGTTTCAACAGAAAAGAAGACACTCTGGCAATGTTCGTTGATTTCCAAGGAGCATATGACTCTATTTGGAGATATAAATTATTAGAAAAAATGCAGACTTTAGGCATTCAAGGGAATATGCTACTCTGGATCAGCAATTTTCTCATCCAACGGTTCATCGCTACAAAGTATAATAATCACCTCTCTAAATACCAACAAACACATCGAGGTTTACCACAGGGTTCTGTACTCAGTACCATTCTCTTCAATATCTACATTAATGATCTACCTAAGCATATAGAAAAGCTCGAAACGAAAACCCTACTTTTTGCTGATGATGTTGTAATATGGGTCTCCAAACCGAAAAACCAAAGTCAACAATTAATAACCATAGCCCAACAATCACTAATACAGTTAGAGAATTGGACATCCCAGAACTTAATGAAGATAAATATACAGAAAACAAATTATCAACTATTTACATTAAGAAAGAAACCACTACCCATCACTCTGAAATTGGAGGGTGAATTATTAACTCAAACACATGAAGCAAAATATTTAGGAATAACTCTGGACACAAAATTAACATGGAAGAAACACATGGAGAATATATGTACAAAGATAGAAACAAGGTTACCATTATTAAAACGATTAGCAGGGAAAAAGTGGGGTTGCAACACACAAACCCTAAACACCTTCTACCAAATGTACATAAAACCTGTACTTCAATATTGTGAAGAAATCCTAGTAACTACTAAAGTGGAAAAACTTAATAAATTGCAGAACCAAATCCTCCGTCTGATAACAGGAGCCGTTAAAACAACACCAATCACTGCCATGCAAATCTTAACAAATAACCCAAACATAGCATCTGAAATTGAGAAAACAGCAGTCACACAGTATGAAAAATTTTTAAGGCTACCCCATAATAACTGGACCCAAAGAAAACCACAAGTATGTTTAAAATCTCAGCAAAGCTTCCTAAGCATTGTACAAGAAATCAAACAGAAATTGCAACTTCCACATTCAAAAGAAAATATGCAGATGAGAAACAACCCTCTAGAATTTTTGGAAATCGAATATAACCTTCATTTAACAGAAGACATCAAGAAATCTGAAACTCCTCCATATATTTTAAAACAAATGTCACTGGAAATAATAAATCTAAGATACCCAGCTCCTGAATGGATACATATTTTTACAGATGGCTCCAGCCTACCAAATGACGGTGGCACTGGTGCTGGTGCAGTATGTCCACTTTTTTCCTTTTATCGTAAACTAAACACAAATTCAACAAACTTTGATGGCGAAATTCTAACAATTTTCTTAAGTTTATAAAATCTTTTATATCACATCCAAAAATTTACAAAAGTTGTAATTCTATGTGACTCCAAAGCAGCCATTCTTGCTATAACACGAGACACAACACCCAAAAGCATCAAAATTATCGAATGTCACAAAATGATAAAACAGTTATCCCGTCTACAAAAAAAAGTTGTACTTCAATGGATTCCGGCCCATTGTGGAGTGACAGGCAATGAAATAGCCGATTTTCTAGCCAAGAAGGGTAGCAAAATTGTTTCAAACCCAACTTCTGCTCCAGTTTCCTTTCACTCTATCAAAAGAATTATCTCAAATAAATACATCAATAAACTTAGAGAAGAATACACCACCAAAACATCTGGAAAGGAATGGGAAAATCTACAAGCTTATGACATTACTACATTACAAAGAAAATCCGCAGTAGCAACATTCAGACTGCTAATGGGACATGACTGCTTGAATAAACACCTACACAGAATTGGCATAACAGATTCACCTAAATGCCCTTTTTGCAATTTAAATGAAGATATGGAAAGAAACCATCTCCTCCGTTGTCCAGCTTTTGTAGAAGAGACCAGCCTTTCTGCTAAATATTGCTAAAGACTGCAAGAGAGCGAATGATTTCATTATCAAGTGCTCGACATTAGATACCAACCAACCAACCATATTTTAAAGATAAGTGCAAATATTGAATGGCATCTACGTTATTTTAATACTATTATTTCACATAATATCATAAGTGTAAAACTATACAATAAACTTACTTCAATAAATTACCCACCAGATACATAAACTCATAAAAGAAACAAAATACTGCATATTATCTTAATAAATGTTAATCTGCGAAATTCTACCAGTGTTGAGAATAATCCAAAAAAACAGATGACTATTAGCGTCACCAACATATCTACAAAAATAGTTGCAATCACTATACTTAACACTAATGGCAAACCAATATACATTGTCATGATGAATTCAAAGTAAAAAGCTACAGAATTACTAAATGCCATGGAAAGTTATTTTACAGTAACACCATACTCTGATTCTTAAACAATCCATGTCTTGTTATTGCAGATGCTGCATCATAAAGGATTAATTTTGTTCTCTAGGGGCAATTTTGTTACCATCTTGGCTTATGAAAACCCACATCTACCCAGCAGTACTGATTCTATTTGATGACCTTATACCCTCTTTCACTCTGCAAAGGAGTTTGCACAGCAGGAGTTTATTGAAATAGAACAATAAACTATTGAAATATTTGACATACAGATCAGTGAATATATCCATGAACAAGGAAAATTATGAAAAAGAAAAAGAACACATAATCAAGGTGGCGACAAAAAAATGGATTTGAAGAAAGAATGATAGACAAGAAAATAAACAAGTTCAAAAGACAAAAATATATTAATCAAAGCACTCTTTTAAAACAAAGAAGAAAATGTAAAATTCAGGAAATTCACATAACATTCATTGAAGCACCATAAGTTAATTTTTTTTTAAAATTTCAACATAAGGTTGGCACCCATAAATGACTATAGTGAGCTCAAACAATTTCTTATGAGGTAAGATTAGCATTAATTTTACTTTTATTTTTTTAGTAGGGAGCTATGACTTAATAATATTAATATATTTCAGAGTTATTTGTGATTTACCTTTTTAACTATACCCCTGACTTTAGTATGATTTACCTCCTGTTTGGCTGAAACTAAGGTCATCAGTAGATTAATTAGATCTAACAAAAATGAGAAAACAGAAGAAGAAAACAAATCAGGGATTTATCAGATTAAATGTGAAGAATGTGAGAAAGTCTACATATGAAAAACTAAGAGAAATTTGAAAACTACAGTGAAAGAACATCTCAGGAATGTCAAGAAAGGGGAAGTAGAAAAATTTGCAGTGGTTGCCCATGCATGGTCCGAAAAAAGTCTTATCGAAAATAAGGCTAAATTATTAAAACAAATAGAAAAACCAAAATAACTCACAGTTTGGGAAAAATTCTACATTAAAAAAAAACAAAAAGGAGAAATTAATGAACTTAGAAATTCCCGGGGAAAATTACCTGATTTCGAGGGAGCAAAAGGGGCTCTTCAAGACGATAGAACAACGGTCATGAAATTACTGAAGATGGAACTGAAGTGTAAAGTTCCAAAACTAGTTTAAAAAGAAAGTAAAATACTATAGTTTCATTGGATACAACAGATGAGCTAAAATGTAATTTAGGAAGAATATGTAATGTTAAAAAATTTAAATATCCATACATAGTAATTCTGCCCGAGGACAGGTCCTTCACTGCAATCATAGCACTTTCATGCTATGCTTGCAGCTTTATTAGGGAATTGTAGGTGTGGTACCTTCCCATTGCTTTCCACACCGGTGAAGGATGATGATGATGATGATGATGATAACGGTAGGGATAATGATGATGAGGACCATATGATTTCGGGGACCGTTTGGGCCTTAAAGTTTTCCTGACATTTGTCTTACAGATGAAGAAAAACCCCGATAAAAACCTCACTCAGAAAAACTGCCCCAACCGGGGATCGAACCGGGGCCTGTTGCGTGACAAGGCAGCACGCTACCTCGAGACCACAGCGGTGGACATTTTAAATATTTAGGGTCTATTTTAGATAAAAGTGAGAATTCAACTACAGAAATTGAAAGAAGAATAACTGATGGAAGAAGAATCATTGGTATGATGAACTCAATGCTCTGGAATAGAAATATAATATACAGAATGAAAAAAAAAAAACTATATTTCAAGTTCTGTTACAAAGCATTTTATTATATGAGTATGAAACTTGGACAGTAAGTAGAAAACAAGCCAATAAGCTCTTAGCAGTAGAAATGGATTTTTGGAGGCGATCAACAAGAATTCCAAGAAGGGATAAGGTTAGATACGGCACAATAAGGGAAATTATGCAAGTTGAAAAAAAACATATTAGAAAAAATAGAAGAAAAATGTTTGAAATAGTATGGACACCTCAAAAGAATGGAAGAAGGGAGAATACCAAAGAAGATCCTTAATTGGAGCCCTGTCTGAAGGTAGATCTTGGTGGAAAGGCCCTGCGGCTTGCCAAATTAATGACAAGCGGTGAGCAATTCCTTTTGTTCTAGGAAAGCTAATGTAAGAAGTGGAAGAGGCAGACCTAGAGAACGTTGGATGGATGGAGTGAGGAGAAATATGGAAGCTAGAGATCTGAGGGAAGAAGATGCTCTAGACAGGAACCTCTGGTGACAAATCACTTTGGATTGAAGGAGAAACACTGTATTTTGGAATATTCCTAATTAAAAAAAATACTATAGTAATTGAATTTTTATGGTTGTTTGTGAATTTGTCCTTTACAACGTATACCTAATTAGACAATGGGATCTGGGGATCGATGACTCTTCTAATTTTTACCAATGACTGTTGTCAATCCTTCGAGTTCCACACTTTCACTGAGCTGTCTGTTCCTCAGTTTAAGTAATATATAAGTTGTTACAAGTTTGATTCTCGACTTTTTATAATTCTTAATTTCAGATTTTCAAATGCATGGCTGCTAAACAAGTTTATATAGTAGTTAGAAGAAAGACTTTGCTTCATAAAAGAAGTGGAGAAAAATCCAACAAGGGTTATATAGCTAAGCGCCTAAGCACTTAATTTGAAAAGGAAAGACGCTAACAAGCAAATGAAAATTAATAATTATTTCATGAAATTACTTTAAATTAAGATGGTTAAAGTTAATTATAATAAATTACTGTATTCCTTGAATTTATGCCACAAATTTAACAGTTTGTATTATTTTTTTAAAGTTGCACTCATCATTTTCCTGTATCCATAATTTATTTTCAGGTCTCCCAATGCAAAACGATTAATTGAGGTTTCACTGTATTTCAATAAGAAGTAAGAGTTTCAAGATTTAGTAACTGAAACTATGAAAGATGAAAAAGAGAAAACATATCATTGTGTATATAGAGTGATTCCATGAAAATGTCATATCGAGGTGAAAATTTTGAAATTGATGCAGGATTAATTTTGTTCACGTAATACATACTTTTAAAGATCAAATTTTCTGAACCTATAAGATAATGTTTCAAATATGTATTATTTTAATATAATATTGGTGGTAGAACTTATCATATTCCAAATCAGTAAAAATGCGCAATATTTTATCAATTTGTTGTTTAATGATTTTGTAGTATTAATTTGATTTATTTCACAAACTCTTTTGTTAAACCATACTTTGGTCCTCCTTAGTCATAAATGTAATAATATTAATTGCATTTTAATGTTCTATATACCTTAAATGTGTCCTATAATTGTTAATTGTTGTAACCTATGGTCAGTCAGTCATGGAAAACATATAACATTTACTCTACACAACATAATAATTGATGGATTAAAATTTTCTCTTGGATTCTACGTTATTGGTACACAACTAACAATAAAGTACTGATGATATTTTCTTGTAAAATCATTATTTTTCCTACTAAAGTCCCATGACTGACTGACTTTTTGTCCTCTCATTTATATTGCTAATATGTATGGTGCAGTCATTGCTTGCTGTACTCCACTGAGGATTAACATAAACATGGTTTAGGAAATATGGTAGACTGATCGGCTCAGCTGGTCCATAAAATAAATACTGGACCTTCTTCTGTGTCAATTTGAGCTAAAAGGCAGTCAGCAGAAGATTTAAATATGTTCGGGAAAAAGATGCAGTAAATGAAGCAGCCATACTTGTTGATTTTTCAGAAAATTATACCTACAAAGAACAAAATGAGATCGGGGCAGTTCATTGGAACAATAAGCATATCTCAATATTAACTGCTGTTGCTTAGTTTAGATGGAAGGTGACAGAGAAGTTCAGAAGAAATACTTTATTCTAATGTTAGGTTATGTGACACATGGCAAGTGTGCTATATATGTTTGCTTAATAAAAGTGTTTTCTGAACTATAGGCACTTCTTCCAAAACTTGAGGTGATAAAAATTTCCAGTTGGAGCAGCAGGTACTTTAAATAGAAATAGGCCTATCCATTTAGCAATGTGACACTGCTTATTTGCATATTTGGATTTTTACATAAAATGGAACTTCTTTGAATCGTACCATGGAAAGGTGGCTATAGATGCGATTGGCGGCCAAGTAAAAAGGATGGCATGAATGTATGGAAAATCGGTAAAGAGGATACAAAATAGTGCAGAATTCTATAATGTGAACCATAAAACCAACCAAATAACTGTTCAGGAGGGGCCTCAAAATGATGTACTAGAATGAAAGAAGTTTCTAGAAAAACAATTTAAACATCTTACAGTTATCACGGACTCTTTGCGTTCACAAGGTGAAAGCGTTGGATCTGTATGTTATAGTCTTATAGAGTATGCACTAATGACAAACAAACAATCAGTGCAACAAATTCATAAGTTTGTGTGTTTAAAAAAAACTGAACGGCATGACAGGTCTAGAAAGTCCTTGGTCTGCCATCCAACTGCTGATCTCACATCCAAATATATCAATCACAGAGGTGCACAATCATCAAGCCAATATGTAAGGGTGACATTTGGTCAGCATGTCGGATACTCCAGCCGTTAAGACTGGTTTTCTCGACTGCAGCTGCTAAATATTGTAGCTGCCCAATTCTTCACGAATCTGTGGCCGAAATGTCATGAGAAAATTTCTTCAATCAAGGGGATTCGAACCAGTGCTCTCTATTAAGGCATCTTGACTCAAACCATTTAGCTACAGCATGGAACGTGCCAGGAAACATTATTTTTATTAATGGGAGTGAAATAAGCAAATCTGAGACATCGATGTTATGAAGTGAGTCACCGGAAGACATGGTCTAAGGGCTAATAAAATTTTGTTTTCATAGTTGAGTTTAAAAATAGAATTCAGTATGTCAGCTGCTTACTCATGTGATTTATAATAATTTGTTTTAAAAGTATGTGCACACTGATAAATAACTGACGTTCTGGAAGGCATATTATGAATTCCATATTAGTATTTTTTATTTTAATGGTTCAATCTAGAAATCAGAAATATTAATTCTTTCATTAGGTAAATTGTAATCAGTTACTACATATATGATTACAAAAGTTTTCTTGGGTTTTCTGCATCATGGATACAATGTCAGCCTTTGGCCATTCATTCGACATTTCAGCATGAGTGGTTAAAGGCCGACATTGAATCCATGATGCAGAAAACCCAAGAAAACTTTCGTAATCAACACTTATATCTGCAAAAATCTACAATATAATATAGTAGGTATATTTAAAATTGAATATGGTAAGCGAGTTAATTTAATTACATTATTGATTTAAATTAATATTTATTTTACAGCAGAACTAAATTTAACAGTTTTCATAGAATTGATAAAGTATTTGTAGTTCTTCATTAATCTATGTTGCCGAAGCTGTTTATCTAGTTTCATAGTATATTGTTACATTTGTGTAATACTTACATTTTTAAATTCTAAATAAAATTCAGATATGTCATTCAGACACAGAGTGAAGTCAGTCACACATCACATATTAGGTCATAACTCAGGTCTTAACTGTGATTTAGGTTTTGTTTTTCACTTAGAACGTAGCTTGAAATGTGCCCTCCAAACGGTATTTTGGAAAATTAAATTAGGAATGACATTTCAGAGAAAGATATAGATGAATATGTTAAGCTGCATGATGAGTTGACATTTATGTCAGTCAGTCACAAATACTTTGATTGATAATATATTACAATGTTTTCCTTCAGAAGTTGTCTTAATCACACACTTTTCCTCTATCATAGCACGTAGATAATGCCCCTAATTTCAATCAATTGTAATATTTATACAAGCATTTTGTTGTAAAAGTCTATTGTAAATATCAGTCAGTCACATATGCAATTGCTCTATAATGAAATTTATTGTTTCAGGGATGGAGGGACCAGCCTTTCTCTCCATTTGGACCTACTATTGAAGTTGCTGGGGTTAATCCATTTTTAAGTGAACAACCAATCAATGCTCTATTAAATGGAAACATTCAAGATGTACCCTTATTGCTAAGTGTTACAACAGAAGAAGGACTTTATCCTGCAGCAGGTAATATATAATATATAGTACTAAATTATAAAGTATTTTAAATTAAACTTAACTGAACTGTCATCCTATTAATTCTTTTCAATTGATGCTATCAAAGTATCACAATACTGTATTAATATTGATTATCTGAATAAATTAGCATCTATAGTTTGGATGATGGGTAGCGGATGAGAACTCTCTATGAGGCAGTATCATCAAAGGGTCTAGCGTTCCTTCCCTCGTGAGCTTCAGATCACACTGGCCCGGTGTGTAGTACCTGATCAAAGGGTCCCTTGCACAGGGTAACGTGTGAAGACCTCAAAGGACTGAAATAAATGTGCGGAGGAGGCACCCATTTTCCAGGGGAAAATGTGGAGACCCATTCCCAGGGTAACAAGGGAGAAGTCCTCAACGGTCCTTAGGCCAGAGGCAGTCCTCCATTTGGGGTCCATACAACTGGGGGCTATGATGTCTAGCCTTAAGATGGCAATCCCATCGTACATCTCACTCTGCAGAACGCCAGTAACGTACCCAGAGGAAATACTTTATTACTAAAAGTCTCATAGATAATGGAAACAGGACTGTCCCAATGTTGACAACCTTGGCTAGAAACAGGAACAAAGATTTAGGCAGAAATGAAATAATGAAAATAGGAGTTTGGAATCCCAGAGGTATCACGAATAAAGAAACTGAACTAGAAAATGAATGTAGATGTTGCTGTAATTCCAGAAACTAAAAAGAAATTAAAAGGATCAGTCGAATTAGAGAAATATATAATGATTTATGATGGGGTATCACGAGAGTAAAGAGCAGCAGCTGGAATTGCAATATTAATAAGAAGAAAATGGAAGAATAGAATTCACAGTTATGAGTATTTCAATGAAAGAATAATAAAAATAAGTAATCAATTGAGTTGGTGTTTACTTTATGAAAATCCATATTTATTAATTAAATAAGGTTAAAAACGGTGAGAAATTATGTAACAATAATAGGTGTTTATAATCCAGGGGAAGGTAAATTAGAAGAATGTACAGACTTTTATGAAAATCTACAGAAACAAATTAATAAAGTTAATCCAAATGACTATTTAATAATAGCTGGAGATTATAATACCAGAATAGGCAATAAACCTATTAAAAATATAATGGGGAAACATGGAGAAACAACACAAAATAAAAATGGAAGACTTATAATAGATTTTACAAATTATAATAATTTAAGAATTACAAACACCTTTTTTCCACATCAAGATATACATAAATACACTTGGTCAGCAAGAGGACAAAGAAGCATAATAGACTACACTATAGTAAATGAAAAATGTTATAAGTTAGTGCTTGATACAAGAGTATTTAGAGGATGTGATATTGGTTCTGACCATTACCTTCTAATTACTAAATTAGCCATACCAGCAAAGTGGAAAAGAAGTAAAATTAATATGGCAAACAAAACAAATGAAGAAACTTTTAAAGTGCACCGACTTCAAGATGAATCGATTAGAAATTTATATAAAAAACGACTAGATCTATATTTAAAACAAAATATTATAAGTAGAAATATTAATACAGAATGGGAAGAATTAAAAGATAATATAATACAGGCTGCTTCAGAATCACTTGGAACTAGAAATAAAAGATACCATAATAAAAGATTAAAAATTTGGAATGATGAAATAGCAAAACTGGTTAAGCAAAAAAAAGATGCATACTTGAGATACTTGAATATGAGAACAGATGAAAACCTGATTGAATAGAAAAAAAAATAAATGCCCTTGCTCGAAGAGAAATTAGAAAAATTAAAAGGAGTTCATGGGAAAAATATATTAGTGACCTGGAACATGATTTACATGGACGACAAGATAAAGCCTACAAGATTCTAAAACACATTAATAATGATGAAAAAGATCAACTCAAATTGAACATAATTTCTGAGGATAAATGGATATCTTATTTCAAACGTCTATGGACAGAACAATCTGATGATGAGGAAATAAACTTATCATTAATTAATCAATTGAGTTGGTGTTTACTTGATGAAAATCCATATTTATTAATTACATAAAAATAAAACGTAGTTTTATTTGATTTTCATATTTATTATATAATTCAGTGACAGCTGTTTCGGTACACTGTACCTTCTTCAGACATGTTAACAAATTAGGAATTGTGTTCCAACTGATCTAAGCAACAATACAACAATATTTATTTAAATTTTTTAATTTAACAAAGGGGATTCATTCAAATCAAGTTGAGAATTTAACAGTTTGTTACTACTTTTAAATTTATTAATTTCTACAGCCTCCAAAAGATCTAACTTCTTAATAAAAATAAACTCGTAATGTCATACATAGGCCCACTTTCAAACAAAATATGGTTGGTTGGTATCTAATGTCGAACACTTGATAATGAAATCATTCACTCTCTTGCACTCCAATATTTAGCAGAAAGGCTGGTCTCTTCTACAAAAGCTGGACAACGGAGGAGATGATTTCTTTTCATGTCTTCATTTAAATTGCAAAAAGGGCATTTAGGTGAATCTGTTATGCCAATTCTGTGTAGGTATTTATTCAAGCAGTCATGTCCCGTTAGCAGTCTGAATGTTGCTACTGCAGATTTTCTTTGTAATGTAGTTATGTCATAAGCTTGTAGATTTTCCCATTCCTTTCCAGATGTTTTGGTGGTGTATTCTTCTCTAAGTTTATTGATATATTTATTTGAGACAATTCTTTTGATAGAGTGAAAGGAAACTGGAGTAAAAGTTGGGTTTGAAACAATTTTGCTACCCTTCTTGGCCAGAAAATCGGCTATTTCATTGCCTGTCACTCCACAATGGGCTGGAATCCAATGAAGTACAACTTCTTTATGTAGACGGGATAACTGTTTTATCATTTTGTGACATTCAATAATTTTGATGCTTTTGGGTGTTGTGTCTCACGTTATAACAAGAATGGCTGCTTTGGAGTCACATAGAATTACAACTTTTGTAAATTCGTCTAATTTCTGACACACATCAACAACATAAACTCCAGTATACAATTCACCATAGAAAAAGAAACAGATAACAGCATAGCATTCCTAGACATCCTGATCAAAAGGGAAGAAGACAGCAACATTTACCACACTGTCTACAGAAAACCTACCCACACGGACAGGTATCTTCACAAAACCTCGAATCATCACCCTAAACAAAAATTTGGAATCATCAAATCATTGATAGATGGAGCCAAAAATGTTGTCATCTGGATTTATTAAAAACGGAACTTCAACACCTCCAGACGGTATTCGCAGCCAATGGATACACCAGGAAAGAAATCAACCGAGCCAATCATCCCAGACGATACAACAGCAACAGCAGCAAGGAATCAGAGGAAAAAACTTCAACCAGGACATATTTACCATTCATCAAGAATGTAACGGATCACATTGGAAAACTACTAAAGAAAGAAGACATAAAGACAGTATACAGGCCTACCAAGAAAATCAAGAACCTTCTCAGATCTATAAAGGATCAACTCCATCCTCATCAGACAGCAGGCATATACAGGATACCATGTAGTTGTGGAAAAGTGTATATAGGCACCACTAAACGCACCATCGCAACCAGACTTAAGGAGCATGAAAGATACAGCCGTCTTAAACAAATGGATAAGTCGGCAGTAGCAGAACACTCTTTACTTGATGGTCACAGAGTACAATACCAGAATACAGACATATTATCTAACTGCACACACTATTTTACCCGTCTACAACGAGAAGCCATCGAAATATTCAAACATAAAAACAGTTTCAACAGAAAAGTAGAATCATTAAAAGTCAACAAAGTATGGATACCGGTTCTAAAAAACGCAAAATGTAAACCTCTACAAGCACAGTCGACTAGACTATCAAACAGCAATCTCAGTGGAACAATGGAAGTCCCTACCGCTGACCAATCAGAAGGCAGATATAACGTACAGTCGACTAGACCATCAAACAGCAATCTCATTGGAGCAATGGAAGTCCCTAACGCTGACCAATCAGAAGGCAGATACAACTTACGAACACATCGCGGTGAACGTATAAATAGGACAGACAGCAGACAGAATTGCCAGTCTCAAGACAATCCTTGAGGATGCCAGACGCAGTCTCTGGCGAAACGTCAGGGAACTACAAGCCTCACGACCACGGCCTACAGCCTGAAAATCCTCTTCAAGATCATCATAATTTTTTAAAGATTTCAACATAAGGTTAGCACCCAAAAATGACTACAGCATCAGTAGATTGATTAGACCTAATAAAAATGAGAAAATAAAAGAAGAAAACAAATCAGGGATTTATCAGATTAAATGTGAAGAATGTGAGAAATTCTATGTAGGAAAAACTAAGAGAAATTTTAAAACTAGAGTGAAAGAACATCTCAGGAATGTCAAGAAAGGGGAAGTAGAAAAATCTGCAGTGGCTGCCCATGCATGGTCTGAAAAACATCTTATCGAGAAAGAAGCTAAATTATTAAAACAGATAGAAAAACCAAAAGAACTTACTGTTTGGGAAAAGATCTACATTCAAAAGAGCGAAAAGAAGAAATTTATGAACTTTGAAATTCCCAGTGAGAATGGCCTGGTTTCGAGGTTTTTCAGTCAGCCAATGGAAGGAGTGAAGGACAGCTCTTCAAAACTACAGAACAATGGTCGTGACGATACTGAGGATGGAACAGAAACTATGTTCCAAAACTAGTTTATATTCAAATAAGAAGAACAATATGAGGTGAGTGATAAAAAATTCTACCTTAATGAAGATTGTATGACATGGCAGTACCATTGAACGAGCCTGGTGTAATGAGAAGTGATATGCTATTTGTGTTTTAAGAAATCAAAGTAATTTAGGTACAAATTATATTTGAAGAGAAAAATATGCTCAGACTGGGGGTTGAACCAAGGAGCTTTGGCTTTCTATGCCGTGAGGCTACAAAAATGCTCACCATTGAGTCAAATCAAAGCAAAATCTGAAATGTAGATATCATGGTGCCAATTGAAGGCAACATACTAAACCAAAACACACTCATTGTCCTAGACAGATCCAATGCACCGACATGTTTCGTTAAAGCATACACTACGTCTTCACCCCCAGTCAAAATTTTAGAAGTTTAGAACCAGTTCTTTATGGTCTGGATATCGTTAATAGGCCAAAGAATTTTTTGGTTGCAAGTTCTTTAGTATGTTGTAAAGATGGAGCATATTTATGTGTAGGCATTGTAACTATGTATATGCCTTCTTGATTTCTTGTAGTAGTGGTTTGTTTGTAAAACTGCTCACAGTAGAATTCTTCTTCAGAATGATGAATGATTTGTGCACCTTGTTCTAAATCCCAAAATTTGTTGAAATCTATAGATTCATTTCCCAGATTGTTCTCGTACAGGTGCTGGAAATTGTAATTTGCCTGAAACTATCCTACCAAGTTTAGTTTAAGTTATGTAGGTAGGAAATACCAGTATGCAGTTTATTTTAATTAATTGTGAGTATTTTTGACTCACCTCATATTTCTTGACTTCCATGCAGACCCACGTTTTGTCACTGCATTTGTGACATTCTCGACACAGTGACGAAACCTGGGTCTGCACGGAAGTCAACAAATATGAGGTGAGTCAAAAAAACAACTCAAAATTAATCAAGTTTAGTTTTCTTGGTAAATACTCCAGGACCTAGTTTCTTCTTGTCATTTTGAAGAATCCTGCAAAAAGTATTAGCACCTAATAGAAGTTCAATGGGTTGGCTGATGTAGAATTCAGGATCTCCAAGTTGAATGTCTTCTGGTATGACTAGTCGATCTATGTTTAAATCAACTACTGGAGTATCTGAACCTATTTTATTTATCACTAAACAGTTTAGTTTCAAGTGATATTTGTTGCTTATGCTGTACCTTATTTTGATTTGGGAAACTTCACCATTTCAGTTTCCTTTCCATTGATTCCAGTTACTGTAACATCAACATTCTTGACTGGAATATTTAATTTCTGAGCAGCAGAATTGGTTATGAAATCATGTGTAGCAGTTGAATCCAAGAAACATCTGATAGGAATCCAGTTTACTTTTTTGTCTTGAATTTGCATAACTACTGTAGAAAGAAGAACACTAGTTTCTCTTCTGGTTATAGTAGTTTGTGTTAAATTCTGCGCAACAGACATATTGGCATATTATGTAGAAATTTCAAGTTTTTCTTGCTATTCTTGTTGTTTCGTAGACTGATACAGTAAAGTATGATGTTTCTCTTTAATCTCTTTTTATCTACTGTTAATTCTTTGAATTTCTCACAGTAGTATAATGAATGATTATCCTGACATACAGAACATTTCATAGATGAAAATGTTGTTATTGTTGCTTTAGGACATTATTTTCTTGCTAGTAGTGACAAAAGCTTTAAATGAAGTTGGTTTATTAGGCTTATAATACAGCTTGTCTGCTTGTTTATGAGCTGGCTTATCTGCAGGTTTACTAATAGCTGGAAGTACTCAACATTTCTACTGTAGAAATTGCTTCATAGCATTGAAATTTGCTACTCCTCCTGATGCAACTTGAGATTCCCAGGAGCGTAGAGTAGATGAATCTAATTTAGTAGGAACTAGATGAATAAAAAGACTGTCCAAATGTTGAAAGTTTAATAAAGCTGCAACATGCCTCTTAACTGTAAGATATGGTTGCTCATAGTTGTTGAATTGCTAACATATAATTTTCTTCAGTGATGGGTAAAGCTGTAAGTGTTTCCACAGCAGGACCAATTAAATAAGTTCTTAAAAAATGGTACTTCTGAATGTCTGTAAGTTGTGGGTTCGAATGGAATAATGAAGTAAAAAGTTGTAAGAAAGTTTGCAATTCTTCTATTTTGCTTAAAAAATTGTTGATTTCAAGCTATGGTAATTGTAAAGTAGATGTAGGTATTTGCTGAGAAGTGGATGTAGTAGCTCTAGAGGCTTTAGGTATTTGCTGAGAAGTGGATGTAGTAGCTGTAGAGGCTTCTTGGTTTGCAAGTTCTTGTTCATATTTCTTAATATGATGAACTAATGTTCTTGCTTCGATAAGTGCTGTACTATATAAAGTATTGAATTCTATTCGATGTTCAGTTTCTTTTGGATTTAATAATTCCAGTTCTGTATTGACTTAGGATTTCATGGCTCGAGTTGCTATGATGATCTTCTTCATCATCATTGTTGGTTCTACAGCCCGTTGCAGGCCTTGACTGCACCTAAAATCTTCTTCAAGATCATCATAATTCCAGTTCTCTTTGTATAGTGTCATAATTTTCAAAAATGTTCTCTAAACTTTTTAACTGTAGTTCAACCCAAGTTATGGTTTGATTTTTTGGTTCACTTTGTTTGAGATTGTCATGAAAAGTATTAACTCGACCTTTATAGTTTTCTCTGGCAGCTGTTAATTCTTCAACTCTTCTTTTATTCATGAAGATAATTGTTTGAGTTTATTTTAATTTTGTATAGTTTAAATTTAATAAATTTACAAACAAAATAGAATTTCCATGATTATATCATACAATATTCTTAAATAATAGATATGGAAAGAAACCATCTCCTCCGTTGTCCAGCTTTTGTAGAAGAGACCAGCCTTTCTGCTAAATATTGGAGTGCAAGAGAGCGAATGATTTCATTATCAAGTGCTCGACATTAGATACCAACCAACCAACCATATTCTTAAATAACATAGCTGTTATAAGCACAAAGCACTAGAACAATTGTGGATAATACATAAGACTGTATATCCCGGATGAGCCCTCAAAGTTTTTCTATGTTATGGAATGAAATTACCGATAAAACATAGATTTTAGTAAACTCATGAAAATGGGTTCAATTTCACAATGAGGCTACCTACGAGCTTGACTATTTTTTAATTATAAATTATAAGACTTATGTTAAATGATTATATAGAAGAAAACTTTAATATTCTATTAAAAGTTTCATAATTCCATAAGTAAAATATTATATTTAACGTACTCAGCTTTTTTTTAGATCTTGGTTAATTTGCACAATTTAAATTTACTTTAAATGCACCATCCTGTATAAGAGTTTTAACAAGATATAATTATTGATTTTCTGAAAATAAAAGAAATAATAGACGATATAATTTTCATTGAAGCATGATGAAAATTAGAAAGATAATTCTTTTTGAATCCCTTGGACTGGAAGAATAACAATAGGAATAAAACAATAGTAAAAACAAGAACAATGGTGCACATTTAGAAATATAATCACATCAGAATCAAATGAATCCTGATTCATCAAAAAACCTCATAATGATACAAATTCCCAAATCTATTATATTAAAATAATCACATCAGTTGACTGGGTATGCTTTTTACAATTTTTCTTGTCAGATTTTAAATTCCGATTTGGAATTTAACAATTATTTGGTAATCCACCAACTGGTTATATTGCAATTAGACATGTATTAAGAAGTGTATTTATAAAAGTGTTTGTAGAAAAAACTTTGAAATAAACAAAGTGATTTTGATTTAAAATGATTATTCCTTTAAAATGATTAATCCTTTCGTTAAACCTGCAGAAAAAACTCACTGCCTACCAACTCAATTCAAACCTTTGGCTAGTCTGGAGCAATCACCAATCCTAATTACCCAAACTACAATCATAATTAAAATCCCCCCTCAAATGCAAGAAAAAATCTCTGAATTTTCATTAATGAAATGAATAACTTTATTTATTTTTTGACAATATCACAAATAAAGCCAAATAAAATATATATCATTAAGTCACCTTCTACTGTATTACAATACTATCTTTAAAATGCAATAAAACTATAATTTGTATTAATTTTACTAGATTGGGTGGTAAAAGAAGAAATACTGAATGAACTTCAGAATCAGTTTTCTGATATTTTGCCACATATATTAGATTACAATTACACAGTCTCTGAACAACAAAAGATAACTGTTGCTAACAGTATTAAGCAGCATTATTTTCAAGGTCAACCAGTGACATCAGAAACAAGTGACAATATTGTGCAGGTAAGAATTTAGGAGAAAGGCACCTATGTGGACAGTATCCATCCTGAATTCCTATCTTGCTTATCCACTTCATTTATTAAGATAATTTTAACTATTATAGTATCATATAGGAAATTAAGATATTAAATACAAAACTCTATAATAAAAATAAACATTAACATCCAATGAACAAGTCAAAATATATAATGAATAGATGCTCATGTACATTTTGTCAGCAACTTAATCCTTAGTTTATTCTGAAGGGAAAGCTAATCCTGATCTTGAATCCTGGGTATGGACAGTTGCTCTTTTCTTATTTAGTGAGCAATTGATAATAATCAGGGTTGCTGATTAGATTTTGATTAGATTTTAAGAATGAGAGAATTGTACAATGCAGTTGTAAAAATTATAAGTTATATTTTTTGAATCCCATTTTCTCATGAAATCTTAATTTATTTTTAAGAGAATTTATAATAAAATAAAATAAATATGTATAATAAAATAAACATTTTATTTTCTTTTAGATGGTTGGAGATAGACTTTTTGTTGCCGAAGTTGGAAGAGCAGCTGAGCTTCAAGCTGCCATAAATTCAGCACCTGTTTATTTTTATCAATTTGGTTACAGAGGGAAACTAAGTTTCGCTAATACTGCGTCTGGAACAAACATATATTTTGGTAGGTAATTTTTCAAAATTGTCCAAATTCATACTTAACCTTTGCACAACTTAATCTGATTTGGGTCTAAATTCTCAAAGTTGGCAACATTGTTAAATTGTTATAACACTGAAATTTTGTGAAGAAATTATTACAGTCCAAAAGTTCAAGTATTTATATTTGACTAAATTAAGCATAACATTCAAGTAATAGGTAATAAAGTAACTGAGTTCTTTCATGTTTCCCCCCAGTAGTCAAGATAAATGTTGGGTTGAAATTTCATTTTCAAAACCCAATTTCATCATAACCAAAATATCAATAAAATGAAATCAATCAACTACAGTAAAACATGTGACTCATAATAATACATTGCTCAAAACAATTAGAAGAACACTATGAAATATGCAAATATATTCTTCATTGGATAAAGGTACAAACATGAAATTAATAAAGTACATTATTTGTGGTTAATTATTTATTTATTTATTGCTCATGTCAGTACAAACAAATGAATAACGCTGACAATTAACTTTTCAAACAATTCCGCTATGTAAGCAATTGAATCTTGTGTTTATTTTTCAAAGTTAAACACTCGTTATATAGAGTTAGTATCGTGTATGGCCTCCACGACATTCGATGACAGTTTGGCACCTTTGTGGCATGCTCCCAATAAGATTCTGGATTTCCTCTTGCGGGATATTCTCCCATTCCTCCTTCAGAGCATCTCCAAGTTGCTGCAGAGTTTGTGGAGCTTGATGTCGGTTCCTGACCTTCCTGTCTAGAAGATCCCATAAGTGTTCAATAGGGTTGAGGTCTGGGCTGACCGCTGGCCACTCCATTACCTCAATTTCATTCCTCCTTCAGGAAATCCCTGGTGACAGCCACAGAAAGTGCCTTGGCATTATCCTGCATAAACAGAAATTCAGGGCCTATTCCAATGGCAGCAGGTACTACATGCTTTTCCAGAACGTGCTCGATATACCGGACAGCATTCAGTCGCTGGGGAACAAATACAAGGTCCGTACGATTGTTGTACATAACTGCGGCCCACACCATTATGGAACCTCCTCCGAATCTATCAATTTCCTGTACAGCCTCTGCAAAAAATCTTTCTCCTGGCCATCCCCACACCCTCAATCGACCATCACAACGTGTAAGACGATACCTGGATTCGTCCGAGAAGAGCAAAGTCTCCCTCTGGTTCAGGTTCCAATCACCATGGTTTTCAGCATACGTATGTCTTGCTGCCTTATGCCCATTTGTTAAGCGTGGTTTTTTAACGGGTCTTATTGGACGAATATTCTCTTTCCTTAATCTGTTCCTTATGGTTTGGTCTGAAACCCGGATTCTGGAAGCCATATGAAGGTCATTCTGCAGGTATTTTGCAGTTTTTGTACGCTATCGAAGAGCAGAAAGAACAACGTATCTGTCATCCTGGGGGCTTGTTTTAAATTTACGGCCCTGGCCACGTCTTCTACAATACTGACCTGTCTCTCTGTGCCTGTTGCGTAACCTGGACAATACGGAAGGAGAAACCCCAAGCTCTCTAGCCACTTGTCGCAGAGATTGACCTTGTCGTAAAAGATGTAGAGCATGATACACTTCAAACTCATTTAAGTGCCTCATTTTGTCAGAGACTTCAATAAACAAGGCAATAATCAACATTCGTCACTATAGCAACATCAGGAAGCTTACCAATTAGAAGTGACCAGTGCCTTCCAAAATAAAAAATTTCTCTGTATTTGTTATTTGAGGTAATTTCTCTGTATTAAGCCATGGATCTTTAAAATTTACATCCAATGATAAAATTAATAATTCAATTTACATATTGTCCAACTTTCAGCATCACAGCTTTAAAAAACAATTACTTATTCAATTTATTACAAGTGTTCCTCTAATTGTTTTGAGCAGTGTACATACTTTAATACATTCACATGAAGATCTTAGATGCAATGTAGCCTTAGTTATTAAAATTATTTATAAATAAGAATAAAATTTAAAGAAATCAATTAAATCAATGGGAAATTAATGGAAGAAGGCAACATGGTACAACAAAGAATTCTTCGCAGAACAATGTTGAATGTTCTATACAAAATTTTGGTCTATTGGAAGAAGATACAAAAGATAGAAACATTTTAATAAATAAGTAAAAAATAAACTATTCAATGTCAGATATAATATATACATATAAGTAAATATAAACTATTCAATGTCAGATACATTCATATATATATTGTGACACATGAATCAGTAAGCCCAAGGAGAAATTTTCACATTCATCAATACCTCCATTCTAGAAAATAATTTTCCAGATATGTTAATTCTAGAAGAATCTACCTCTTGAACCTTCATTCGAGAGAAGTCTAGATTGGTATCCAGATTATTCCTCCCTCATATATGTAAGGAGGTGTGAAGGTCTGACCAGTCAGTTGTGTTCTGGTGACAGACAGGAAGAATGGCAAACAAGTATTAATTGAAGTCACCAGTGACTGAAAAACTGAGTGATAAAATAAAATCTGAAAGAAAAGACTCTTATAGTAGTAAATTATTATTTGTGTGAACATGGTGAAATAATGTGAAATAAATAAAGAAAATTTAAAGATTTTGTGTAAACATTTAAGTTAAAATGAAGAAACTCAAACTGTTTTTCATCATTACTGACAATACACACACTCCAAACTCCAAGCGCAACAGCCTAGAAGGTCCTTGGCCTACCTGCAGCTGCTGGCCCCATATCCACATGTCTTAATCACAGAGGTAGACGATTATCTAGCCAGTGTAGGGGTGATATGTGGTCAGCATGTTGGGTCCCCCAGCCGTTATAGCTGGACTTCTCAACCTGGAGTCGCTACTTATTGTAGCTACCCAAATGCCTCAAGATGCTGGGTGTGCACCGGTCCCATACTGACCGAAATTCCATCAGAAAATTTCTTTCCCCATGGGGACATAAACCAGCGCAAGTCCCATAGATCTACAACAAGGCTTCTTGCCTTAACCACTCGGCTACAGCGCAGGACACATACATGTGTGATACATTTTTGGTAAACAGGAACCTTTGTACTAAAGAAAATCTCTATTTAAAGGAAGAAGAGAACATTTTTTACGTAATCAGTGGATTGCAGAAATGAAGTATCATAACTATAATTTTACAATTTTTTTGTTTCCTTGGACACCACAAAAACAGAAAATTAATGGCTATTAAATACAAAACAAAAGTCTGAACCTTGACAATGATTTTATAACAATTTCTGTAGATTTTTAGTTATTTTTATGGTTGTTATGGAAACAATAAAAAATTGAAAAACCACGGTTGTGGTTTAGACTTTATTTCTGTAATCCACTGAATATTTTGCTGTCAAATGTATTTTTAGATACTTGAAAATCTTAGATCTTTATATTCAGATTAGACAACTCCTGTTCTAATAACCAAGCTGGAAATAGTTATTTTAAAAATATTAAAATGAATGTAATCTCTCTCATACTTTAATAGTAAGAAGACAGTCAATAGATTCTAACAGCAAAGTAACATTAGTTTCAATAAGGAAACAACTTTACACAAATTGTGTTATTAGAGAAATAAAAAATACACTTCAAGAACTCTTAGTATAAAACTGGCAAATATATTTCGGTTAGATAAAATTATACACAAGAATGGAAGGTAATGAGAGGGGTGATCAACTTGCCAAAGAAGCAGCCAAAGACTAAGTTAACAGTGTGTATGACGAAACTCCCATAAGTCTCCACTGAATTGAAGAAGATACACATTTATATGCAGCTAAAATGGTATAAGATAAACAAAGAAACAGTGTGTAGGTCATTCTTCCAACAATTGAATAAAGTTTAAAAACTAAAATCCCCTTAACTCCGGAGTTAACTACAATTGTTACTGGTCATGGAAAGACCAAGGAAGAATTCCTTTTTAAAATCTTAATACTGAAGATAAGGTAATCATCAGGAAAGAATGTGAAAAAGTTTTGGAAGATAAAAAATAAAAAAAATAAAAATAAAACATAGTAATGACGAAGATAAACAACAAAAAAGTAACAATTTAGCAGATAAAGGAAATAAAATAGTATTTTGGACCAATCAGATTACATTAATGGAATGAACAATATTTTTTAATTCAAAGGAATACAAAGAATTAAAAATTGACCTGTTTCCAAAAGCAATAAAAACATTGGATAATAATAATTAAAACATATTAAACACTTTCTTCTTCTTCTTCTTCTACATCATGAAATTAGGTCATAGACCTGTTTCCACATCAAGAGACTGTATCCCTCCATCTAGTTATGGGGCATCAAATATTTCTTCTTCCTTTGGGTTGGTAGTGAAGCAAAATTAATGGCAGTCTATTGGGTGTAATTCTTTCTATATGTTGGAGCCAATTAGATTTTGAGTTTCAAATTTTTTCTATAACTCTGTAGACGTTTAATTCTATTTTTATTTCTTCATTATATTTCTTATTCAACAATGTATAGCCTGACTACTGTAGGTAGGAATTTCATTTCAGCTACTTTTATTTTCCTTTTATCTATTGAAGTGCTCAGTTTTCAGAAACATAGGTACTGCCACAGGTTTATAGAATTTTAATTGTGTAATTTTTAATATTTTATTTTTTAGAGTTTTTCTTGATGTTCCACATATAATCTAAAATGTATTTGATTTTGAATTTATATCATTCTTTTGGCAGTATGATACGTTAAACCCTAAGTAGTTGAAATTATTTACTTGTTCTATTAATTTATTCTGGATCATTATTTTGCCTCTTCTGTGGTTTAGTCCTTCAAAAGTCATTACTTTGGTTTTTTTTCCCCCGATATGCATATATTGTATTTACATATTACTTCATTTAATTTATGGGTAGTGATTTGTAACTCATCCTCTGTATTACTGAAAATCACCTGATCATCAATAAAAACAATATAGTGTTCAAGGCTTGTTTTATTAATTTTAAAATGGTGAATATGAAATATACTATCACCAAACAAGACACATACTAACTCAAAGGTCCAAAACCATCAAATCCAAAATAATATGGTCTCCTTAAAATACATGAGAATGGAAACAAGACGAGACCCATAATTAACAAATTGGCTCTATGTGTTATTATTTGGCAATATGGCTTAAATTTCTGGACAAAACGCGGAAAATAAGGACAACACTCATTCATGAATAAATATATGTTATCAAAATGCAATTCCATTAATTATTAACAATTATATATAAATTAATTAGAGTATAATGCTATTGTGTTATTATTTAATTGTAATATTATTGTGTTTTCTTTATGTAATTGTATTGTTACTTTTTTTTTAGTGTATAATGCTATTGTGTTATTATTTAATTGTAATATTATTGTGTTTTCTTTATGTAATTGTAAAGTTAATGTTTTTTAGTGTATAATGCTATTGTGTTATTATTTAATTGTAATATTATTATTGTGTTTTCTTTATGTAATTGTAATGTTATTGCTTTTTTTGTTGTTTACTTTTCTTTACACTAGTACGAATTACCACTTTATTGTAACGGACTGTCAACAGCACGTACGGCTTACTGCCCGTGCGACCCATATTTGTAAATAATATTGTAAATATCTTACTTTTTGTCTAATAAATTCCTACTACTACTACTACTACTACTACTACAAAGAAATTTAATGATCTCCTACAATTTAATAATAAAGGTATTAAAAATTCTTTAAAATTAGTGGAAGAATTAAATAATATCTCATTATAGCCTAATGATAGATTGGCTTCCTTTGATGTAATTTCTTTGTTTCCTAATATCTCAATTGAGAATCTGTTAAATATATAAAAAAAAGTGTAATTTTCTTCAAAATTAAAAACAGAAACACCAGAAGAGTACATATGTCTAACAAAACTTTGTACTGACAATTTTTTTATCACTTTCATTGGAATGTTTTAAAACAGATTTCAGATTTGCAATGGCCAATCCACTTCCACTATTTTTGGATAATTTCATTATGGGTTATCTTGAATTTCATATCGCTAGAGCGAGGAATTTTATGAAGAAAATGATACCAAAATATGAAATCATAGTAACAAAATATGAAAATTATGACACAAAAATATTATAAAGGAACTATTTTTTAACTTTTTACATATATTTATATACATAATCCCTGTATAATTTTTGGGTATACATACCAGCATACAAATGAGACAAGAAGGCCTTTTTGTAGCACAAGAAATCAATAATTTGACTGTATTTCCATTTTAATTAATTTTTCATTAACTCTGGCCCAATATAGATGTTTGTGATTTGAAGCAATTTTAATGGCTCACGTTGTAGTGTAATTGTTTGAAAAATCATGCTAACAAGTCAAACGGTTGTGGGTTTGAGTCTCAATGGGGTCAGGGTTTTTAGCTAGACCAAATCTTCTGGCAGCATCATAGCCCTAGGGTCTACTCAGCTCTTAATAAAATGAGTACCAGATCCATGTTCTGGGACAAGGGTGGCTGTCACAAAGGACTGAGAACCTAGTTGACATCCCTTGGCGATTACCTAGAAATGTCTCAACATCCACCTACCCAAGGGTCTCCCAAGCCGGTAGTGTGACACTTTACTTTAATAAATTAATACTGGGAGATTTTATATATATATATATATATATATATATATATATAATACAATCAATTAATTTATCCAATTATTAAATTAATATTAAGAAGCTAAAGCTGTTTTTTTCTCTTTACCATTTGATTACAATAATTTAGTAGTGTACTTTAATATACTTATTTCAATCATAGTAACAGCTTTAGCTTCTTAATATTAATTTAATAAATAATGCTATAGCTATGTGGAGTCCCTTCATGTCTTCTTCAGGTAGAAGCCATTCATTGTGTATTTGTGAATGATGATTCATAGCATTTGAATGTGGGACCAAGACAGTAAGGTAAAGGAAGGATTTATGCTTGGATGGGAAGGAAGCCTGGATTAGCTCAATGGTTAGAGCATCAGCACGGAAAGCTGAAGGTTCGGGGTTCGATTCCCGGTTCAGGCATAATTTTTTCTCTTTACCATTTGATTACAATAATTTAGTAGTGTACTTTAATATACTTATTTCAATCATAGTAACAGCTTTAGCTTCTTAATATTAATTTAATAAATAATGCTATAGCTATGTGGAGTCCCTTCATGTCTTCTTCAGGTAGAAGCCATTCATTGTGTATTTGTGAATGATGATTCATAGCATTTGAATGTGGGACCAAGACAGTAAGGTAAAGGAAGGATTTATGCTTGGATGGGAAGGAAGCCTGGATTAGCTCAATGGTTAGAGCATCAGCACGGAAAGCTGAAGGTTCGGGGTTCGATTCCCGGTTCAGGCATAATTTTTTCTCTTTACCATTTGATTACAATAATTTAGTAGTGTACTTTAATATACTTATTTCAATCATAGTAACAGCTTTAGCTTCTTAATATTAATTTAATAAATAATGCTATAGCTATGTGGAGTCCCTTCATGTCTTCTTCAGGTAGAAGCCATTCATTGTGTATTTGTGAATGATGATTCATAGCATTTGAATGTGGGACCAAGACAGTAAGGTAAAGGAAGGATTTATGCTTGGATGGGAAGGAAGCCTGGATTAGCTCAATGGTTAGAGCATCAGCACGGAAAGCTGAAGGTTCGGGGTTCGATTCCCGGTTCAGGCATAAATTTTTCTCTTTACCATTTGATTATCCAATTATATTTAATTACGAAATCCAAACAAACAAAAAACAAAACAAACATGCTTTCATCAAATATACCAGTAACAAAATTTAGAGTGGGTACAGTTTGGATGACTGCTATTCACCTTGCATAAAGATATTTAACTCCAATATATGTAAATGTCACAATAATATTAAATTGGATGAATCGGAACACAAGTAGACCAAGTCCAGTATGTCATATTTGGAAAACAAGATTTAAAATGAATTAATCCACAAATAATTTTAGGGAGTATTTCAAAACTATCTTTGCAAACACAATTATTTTTAATCCTATAAACTACACGTATGAACATGGTAAAATGTAGTTAGAATTATTTTAACATTAGTTTTTCATGAAATTGGCTGAGCATAGTATCTAGTCTTGGTCTACTTGTGCTTTGAACAATCCAAATATAAATTCTGTTCGTAATACACAATTAAGAGCTTTGCCTATATTTTATACATTTTTTTAATGTCCATCCGTCAGAATTGTTTTATACTATCAGAGAGGATGCTCCACACCATATGATGTTATGGGAGCAAACATGTACCGCGCTATATTTCATAGTTCAATGTAAGTGTTACCTACAAGAACTTTACTAATTTCAAGCTTCAAGTTTAGCAGCAGCAGTCTTCCCTACATTTAAATACTGTTATCGGTGCACAAAATTAGGATTGTCCTTAGGTAGCAAAAAGGAAGTGGTTGCTACCTGATAGAGTAGGTGGTTATTATTCTAACATTGTTCTACTTATTCATGTTCTTCACAGATTAGGAAATCCCTGTACTTGTTCTGTAGTTTTGGACAAAGACCTGCACTTGGTCATTCCATTTCTCCTTATTCAATTATTTTCTTTTATCAAAACTATGTATCTTGTTCTGGATGGGATACTGAGGAATTTTTACCTGTATACCATATTACATTGTCAAATAATTTCAAAACTACAATCATTTCAAAAATGTTTTAAACCAATTATTAGGGAATATTACATTTTTAGTAAAATGTGAACATTTTGCCAAAATATTATGATATATGAAAAAATATGTAGGTCTTATTTGATTCTACAGATCATAAAATATAAAGATACTTTGTCTCAGTGCTCACTGACTAATAGTTTAAAACATGAAATTTCATAAAAATCCTCGCTCTACATATCACCAAGGGTTTATCCATGGATATTTAAATCATATTTTCTCAGCAATAAATTCCAAATACATTTGAAGCTGCACTGAAATTACTTAACCTTCAAGACAAATCTACTAATGAATTGAAAAAAAAAAAAAAAAAAATCTCGTTTTTGGACCTGTATATAATTATAAATCAACAACAACAAAAAATTGAATTCAATATCCACAGGAAAGATACCCATACAGATAATTACATTAAATCTTCAGGTTTTAAACATATTGCACATAAACATGCAATATTCAACAAATATATATATATATATATATATATTAACAAGCATTCCATTAAGTGAAGAAATTTTTAAGAAAGAATACAATCACATTTTAAACATAGCTTCATTAAATGGTTTTGGAAAGAAGATGATAATAAATAAGTTAGAGAAATTCAAACAACAAAAAAGACTAAAAGAATACACCACCCTATAATCTGATTCCAAGGAAGAGAAACAATTCAAGAAAATTATGTACCATCCTGGAACACACAGGAAATTTAAAAAAAAAAAAAAAATCAGTATTACATTTGGCACCAATTAACAAATTTAGTATGGGTAATCTTGTAGTTATTAATAAATAAATAATAGTTTTAAAAAACTAAAAGAACACGCTTTATTAGAAAACTAAAAAATTAAAAATAATTTTAATTTCCAATACGCTTGAGATAAAATAAAGTGGTCAACAAAAAAATCATCTCCAACACATATGGAATAAAATTAGAGTTATCAATAAAAAGAAAATAATTTTACCATTAAAAGCGTGGGGTGCTCTATATCAATTAATATATTTGATAATAAACAGATATTGGTAAAAGTAAGCTCTCTAAGAAGAAAATGTAAAAATCATAAAAAGCACCACACGCTTTTGATGGTAAAATTATTTTCTTTTTGTTGATAACTCTTAATTTTATTCTATATGTGTCGGAGATGATTTTTTTGTTGACCACTTTATTTTATCCCAAGCGTATTGGAAATTAAAATTATTTTTCATTTTTTAGTTTTCTAATAAAGCGTGTTCTTTTAGTTTTTTAAAACTATTATTTATTTTTTAGTTTTAATATTTTACAGAATAAGATAAAAATGTAAATATCTTTAAATTCGATACTATTGTAGTATGAGCTAAAAGTAATACTCTTCTATAAAAAAAACCCTCCCAGCCGGATTTGAACCAGCGACATATGGATTACTGAAATTATATACCACTAGAGTTCACTGCTCTAACAACGATTGACTAAAAACTCGATGAGTCCGCAACCTATTATACCAGTTTTCATTTTTTTGATTTTCGGATGATTTTGGCCAGGATTTTAGAAACAAAATATGAAATTATTGTATTGTCATGGGTCCTCTACACGTATACAAAGTTTCAAGTCGATCCAATGTTTCTAAGTGGGTAAAAATCACATTGAAAGATTCCGTTACATTGATACAAAAACACTTTTTTTGATTTTCTGATGATTATGGCCAGGATTTTAGAAAATAAATAAGAAATTATTGTATTGTCATGGGTCCTCTACAAGTATACAAAGTTTCAAGTCGATCCAATTTTCTAAGTGGGTGAAAATCGCGTTGAAAGATTCCGTTACATTGATACAAAAACACTTTTTTTTATTTTCTGATGATTATGGCCAGGATTTTAGAAAATAAATATGAAATTATTGTATTGTCACGGGTCCTCTACAAGTATACAAAGTTTCAAGTCGATCCATTGATTTTAAGTGGGTGAAAATCGCCTTGAAAGATTCCGTTACATAGATAGATAGATACAGGTCAAGCTAATATAAAGCGTGTAAAAAGGTTAGTGTCCCAGATAGTAAGGAATTTGGAATTTATCAAATTAGTTGCAAAGACTGCAGTGAAGTATATATATATAGGGAAAACTAAAAGGAATTTAGAGACTCATACAAAATAACACTTTAGAGATATTAAAAATTGTGAAATAGAAAAATCAGCAATTGTAACACATAGTTTGCTAGAGAATCACATAATTGGAAGAGAAATTAAACTTTTGAAACATTTAGATCAGAATAAATTAATGTTGGGAACTTTTACATTATGAGGTTTTCTTAATAAAAAACAACTAAATCACGAATTATTTTTATCTCATAGAAGTAATTGAAGAATATTTATTACTAATGAAACTCTGTATTGACAATCAAGTTTTTTAATGGTAAATTTTATAAACAGATCTCTGAATTGGCAATGGGAAATCCACTTTCATCATTTTTTACCAATTTATTTATGGGTTATCTTGAGTCTCATATCACCAATGCTTATCTTTGGATTAGGTATAGATATGTAGATGATATTTTCTCTGTAATCTTCAAGACGAATAGGTGAAATTCACTATTGAAATAGCAAAAGATAACAAAATCCCATTTTTGGACTTGTACTTAATGATTAATGAGCAACTACAAAGAATTGAATTTAACATTTATAGAAAAGACACTCATACTGATAATTACATAAAATCTTCAGGTTTTAATCATGTTTCACATAAACATTCAATTTTCAACAGTCTATTATACAGGTTAATAATATTCCACTAAATGAAGATTGTGAATGAATATAATTGTATTGTACACATAGCTAACTTAAATGGTTTTGGAGAAGACATAATAAAGAAAAAAATTAAAGAAATTTAAACAACAATAAAGATTACATGAATACACCACTCTGTAACATAATTCCAAAGAAGATACAAAATTCAAGAAAATTACTTACCATCCAGAAGTTCATACCAAATTTCAAGAAATTAAAAAAAAAATTGAATATAGTAACATTATAACTCTGATTAATAAATTCAGTCTGGGTAATCTTCTGATAACTAATGGAAAAAGTTAACACCCCAGATAATAAAAAAATCTGGAATTCATCAAATTAATTGCAAAGATTGCAATAAAGTGTTATATATATATAGGAAAAACAAAAAGGAATTTAGACACTCACAAAAAAGAACACTTTAGAAACATAAAAAATGGTGAAATTGAAAAATCGGCAATATCAGCACATGGTTTATTAGAAAAACATAGAATTGAAAAAGAAGCTAAACTTTTGAAACCTCTATCTAAACCTTTGGCATTAACAGTTTGGGAAAAGCTATACATTCAGAAAAACCATTTTACATCCATGAATTTTGAGTTTTCAGATGAAAAAAATTTGATTACAAAGTTTTTCGAATCAACACTAGATGGCAATTTAGAAAATAACCAGCATGATGAAGAATCAACAATCGTGATAACAGATGAAGATGAGAATGATGTCTCTCAATACCACTGTTCTGTGTTAAATAACATAGATGTATGAGCTAAGAAGAATTCACAATTCAATTGATTTTTGTCAATAAGCCTTTAGAATTAACAGTTTCGGAAAAAAATATACATTCAGAACACACACAGATCCATGAATTTTGAAGTTCCCAATGAGCAAAATTTAATCTCTTAAGTTCATAAAACTGGTATCAGATGGCAGTTTGGAAGGTGATTAGTAATGACAAAATTTCAACAGTCGGAGTTTAGTCTGACAATGGAGGCGAACTTTGAAACCAGTACCATGAAAACATGGAGCTTTATGACGTGAGATGAAAAAACATTTATCTGACAATATTTATAAACTGTAAATTACCCTATAGTGTTACCACTATAATTTTGATTAAAATATCAGAACATTTAATTTATGACTTTCAGATTTAGATTCTATAGAACCAAAGAAAAATTCTGTAGAAAGAAATAAATTCTCGTAGTGGAACCTGGCCAGACAATAAAAAATAATCTTGTTCTAGAATTATACAAATATCTTTATGCAATTCATTTCTTCCATAGATTTCATACAACTGCTGCAATAACTTTATCCCTGTGGGATCTTAGAACACCCAACCAAAATAAACATACATAAATATGTAAACATTTTAAATATACATTCCTGAGTGTTAAATGTTGTGTAATTTACACATGAAGAAAAAAAAACTAATTTTTAATTTTGCTTAAATTTTTTTTTTATTTAAAACACAAGTGATCTTCTTGGTGATATAATATTAAAATATATATGTAGTCAATATGCCCATTTCACCAATTAATGTTTTAAAATGGTCAACAAGTTTCTACAGCCCAATGCTTAAATTATTTTAAATCCAATCAATCACAGTAAAAAAAAAATATATAAGCTTTAATCTAAGTGAAATAATTACGTCTTAAAAAAACATAAAACATTACCCTATAATGATATATTTTTTAATAAAAAGAAATACTTGCAAAATAATTTTTTAACACTCTTACTATTCTGAAACAACATAATTAATCTAAGGGGTTTTCAAAAAATTTACAGTCTTATTTATATTGTACATTAGTAACCAGTGCTTAAAACTTAGTGAAAATACCTTACTGCAATTAAATATGATTTTATATTTTATAGGAAGTTCTTATGGAGATGATCTAGCATTTGTGTTTGATACTAACAATAGCAGCATTGAGATACAGGAAGATAAGGACATGTCTCAACTATTAATCAACATATGGGAAAGTTTTGCACAAACAGGGTAAGTATGTGCAAAATAAAAATACAAAACAGATTAATTAAAACCAACAAAAATGAAAAGATTAATGAAGGCAATAAATCAGAGATTTATTAAATTAATTTGCTAAGATTGTGGAAAAAATATACATAGGAAAAACATAAAGGAAACTGAACACCTTAGAAATGTTAAAAGTAGAGAAATAGATAAATCTGCACATGTATGGTCAGAAAAACACAGGATCCAAGCAAAGCCCAAAATTACTGAAACAGGTAATAATAAGGAACTCATATTTTGGGAGAAAATTTACATCCAGAAAAATAAAAGAAAAATCAAGAATTTTTAAATTTCTGGAAAAAGGATTTAATTTGGAAATTTATCTGGTCAGCTACCAGAGAGAGTAGAAAGGAATCTATATGATTGCCAATTCAACAGTTAGATGGAGCTGAAGATGATACACAGAACTATCGAAACATGTATTCGAGAAATCTACAATTATGAGGTGAGGTGTTAAATTCTAACTCAATTATTAATTTAAAAAAATAACCCATTAATTCTGAAAAACTCTCAGTGAACAAAAAGTTTACAAATTTCCATATAAAATATAGTTATTATACATTGTTAATGTTTCATGAAAATATGGTACTACAAAAATTATAAAAGGATAGAGAATCACCAGTTCAAAACGTCCATTTCAATCTCTGTGAATCTTCAAAGTTTAATATACAAACAGATTTTTTTTTTTTCAGTATTATGAGAAATTTGGGTAACCAAGATAAGTAGCAATTCCAGGTTAAGAAAATCAGCTATAATAGTCAGAGGACATGACAAGGTGACCACTTGTCACCGTGTCGAATAATTTGGGTAGCTAATAAGTAGTAGCTCCAGGTTGAGAAAACCAGTTATAATAATTAGGAGATATGACCTCACCAGTAGACATCTCATAGGTTCCTGATGGACTAGTGATTACTCTGATCACCTCTGGTTCCAATGTTCATGGATTTAAACCCAGCCAGGGTTGGTGGAGTTTTCAGGATATAAGCCTCAAATCAAAATTAGTCAGTCCTTTCATGCCCAGATTTTAATTGGATGCTAATGACGTTAAAGACTTCTGTTGCACTCTCTTAAATATTCCTGGCGCCTGTTGTAAAATGAGAAAGCCACAATTGGCAATCAATTCATCTCCAATTTCCTTTAGAGTTTTATACATTATTTTGCAAGCTAGTGCCACTACATATCTACATCGAAGAAAACTTAAGCAGGCAGGTAGTGGTTTCTTTAATAAGAGTGTAATTCAAAGGTAGATGTGAATGGACCAAATTTTGTTCAGAGGACTTACTACTGGCTTAAAGTTCTTTTAGATGCCAAAAATCTAGGACAAGGGATCAATGACATTACTTCCTTCCAAAAGAAACCATATACTGATAGCATGGATCTTTTACCATGTATAAGATTTTTTCCAAAATTTTCAGGAGAGACAAAAAGCTGTTTTACAGTTTATTTATACCATCTATAAGAACTACTGATTATACTCCTTTTACTTTTAGAAAGAAAAATTAAAGACTCAAACTCCAGATATCTGACTCTACGCATCAGTATGATATGAATTATATCATCCGAGCTCCGATATGAACGTCGACAATTCTTTCCACTTATACAATTCTCTTTCATTCGAAGACTGATAGCTACCAACAATAAAACTATGTCCAATTCTGGAAAGTGTTAATTTATAATATAACATCGAAATATGAAATTTTCTGCTTAAAAGTAATTTATAAATTCTCAATAAAAACACTTCGAACAGAAGTCATCAGATGGCATTGTTGGTAGTGATGGCTATTGGCCTTGGGGTGAAAGAAAATTGTATAAGTGGAAAGAATTATTGACGTTTATATCAGAGCTTCGGTGATGTAATTGGTTCATACTGCTGCATAGTGTCAGAGACCTGAGATTCGAGCGTTAATTTTTCTTTCTAAAAATAAAACAGTTCAATTCTGGAAAGTGTCAATTTAAAATATAACATAAAAAATTACACTCCTCTTTGTATTCATGTACTTTCTAACTCAAATATTGCTATCTGGTTTGTAAGGCCCTTATATGTGAGATGTTTATGTGTGTTCATATTTTTAATCTTTGCTGTATCTTGTTTATTATGTCTAAATCGAACTAAGAAACACTAGATCTAAATTTATCACAGATGGAATGATTATCAGTCCTAGGATATCTAAAACTAACATTGTATCTTCACAAAAATCAATTGATATTGTTTATATGAAACAGAATTTTCAGGGTATTTCCCTGAATGTTACTGGTGTAATTTTCCAGTGTTAAGGTCTTCTGGTAGGTGCAATCTTTTACATTCATGAATGCTACAATTGGGGTTTACAGCCTCTCAATGACTGTACATGTTCATGGATTTTGGATATTGTTTCTCATTTACGGTTTCTAGATATATTGGTATGTTTTCCTCTAGTTTCCACATGTGCTCTCCTTTGGTAACCAATAACTTTTTAGGGTAATTAGTAGTTTATTTGCAATTCCTTGAAATTATATGAATCCTGGTTGTTATACCTGAACATCTTGTATTTTATTATCTGTATTAATATGCAACTTACAGATATAAGAAAAGCCGTGAATAAATAGTGTTTTAAATATAATTGCCTTTTTGTATTTAGAATAAATGTAATAAGAATTATTATAGTCATTTGTACTGTGAAGGATAATATATATTTATTTTAAAAGTTTATCTTATCAGTTCTATCAGGACTTTTCTTAGACATTCGTAATCTCACAGGATTTACACTAAAAAGAACTGTTAGTTGAGCATTTTGTACATTGTAGGAAGCCATTTCATTAAATTGTTTTAATAATCTATTTCTTTCCTGTAATGAAACATTCTGAAAACTTTTCAACTATGAAAACTTATAATCTCTCCTGTTACATGACTCATGGGTTGTATACCTTTCGATGAATCAGAAATTCGTCCAAACAGTTTTTTTAAAATAGTATTCTACACATGATTTGAATGTTCATCCACATTCTCTGTTGCATATGATGCCTCCATTTTTATGTTACTTCCTAACATTATATATTATGTTAGCAACAATGAACTTGAGACTAAAAAAAATTCACGCAAAACTTAATACCTGATTCCAAACTCAAAAACAAAAAATTATTTTACAATATATCAGGAAGCCAGAAACATGAAGCCTCAGCATTTCGCGATAAAACACAAAACAGAAAAAGATATGGAGTGGCTCAATTTATTTTGATCTGCAGATTATACATGGAGCTTGATCATTATTCCACAGAAACGAAAGGACCTTGAACGTTTTTGTCAAGTACATGAAATCGTCATTGCTCATTTAAGAGGACCATGATCATTTTAACAGAAAACTGAATTTACCATAAGATAGTAATTGAGTTATTGGTGCCATCCGATAGTCGAAGGGGAGCCTTCTACTATCGGATGGCACCAATAACTCACTTTCGATTTTTGATGGACCATGATTGTTTTTCCCGTGTACCCTTCATATGTTAAAATATATATGTGCAGTAAATTTAAGTCAAAATAGTGAATTTTGAATAACATAACTTGTGTGAAATGAATCACAGTCATAATTAGCTTCGCCATTAACAACAGTCAAAATATAACTGATACGAAGAAGGCTAAATACAAGTTTTATCATAGTTAAAATAACTAAACATGAGAATAAATGCAGAAGTTATATTCTTAAATTTATTTATTGTTTTTATTTGAGTGAAAACCATTTTTTAGTCTTCGTATTGTTCCCCTGAAGGTAATCTTGTAAGCCATGGCAAACTGAAATTGAACCCAGAACATCTAGAAGGAGACCACCACCCAGTACTACTACATAATGGTAGGTGCAAAGTGAAGTGGTGTGCTACAATATTATTCTTTAAATGACACCACACCATGAAGCATCCCACAACTCTACCCATTTCATTTTTAAACAGTTTCATATCCAACTTTAAATGGTTGCCCAACGTGACAGAATATACAACTTTAAGGTGCAGTTCGGTTACAGAAATATATACATTACAAAGTTTTAGTTGAAGAGAGAGGAAAAATCATCAATATCATCATCAGCATCAAGGATTAAACCTTAAGGTCTGTTCCGATCTCATGCTAGAATTGATCTGCCCATCTTTTACTACATTTTTTCGTCCTAGTGGTTAGTAATGAAGAATCTGTTTCGGAATTCTATTGTTATTCATTCTATTGATGTCATCCATTCATCTCTGTATTGTGCAATTCTATCTAATAGTTGAATACATTTAGTTCACTTCGTATATTTTCATTTTGTTTTTGCCAGCCACACTCCTATGAAACCTCATTTCTGATGTTTCTATTATTTGTTCCTAGTTTTTTGTTAAGAACCAGTGTTCCGATCCATGTAGTAGTGCTGGAACCGCCATTAATTTATAAAATTTTAAAAGTGTCTCCATTCTAGTTCCTTGTTAAATTAAAAAATTTAAATAAATATTGTTGTATTGTTGCTTAGATCAGTTGGAACACAATTCATAATTTGTTAACATGTATGAAGAAGGTACAGTGTACCGATACAGCTGTCACTGAATTATATAATAAATATGAAAATCAAATAAAACTAAGTTTTATTTAATTAATAAATATGGATTTTCATCAAGTAAACACCAACTCAATTCATTATTTGATTTTATCTTAAATTAAACCTCATAGTGATATATTGCCCCTCCATGGTATCTTTACCTTGTTGTGGTGGAGTGGCTTGCATGCTTAAATGATCCTGAGAGCTATGCCGGCGGTAGCATTGCTGCCGATAGGGTTACCCACGCTGGACTGGTCGAAGGTGATAAGCCAGACAAAAAAGTACCTTGGTCGAGAGAGTGACGATCTTTCACCGTAAAAATACAACCATCAAGAAATGCGGACATGGGTTCAACTGGGGTAAAATTTTCCGGAGGTCAAATAGTCCTCCATTCGGTTCTCTCGGCGGGGACTACTTCAGGGAACCCATGTCAAAGGCTGAAACACAGGGACATGTTCCTAGGAACATGGAATGTTAGGACTTTATACAATAGCGGGGCACTAGAGATATTAACGTGGGAATTAGATAAATCACCCTTGGATATAGTCACTTTACAGGAAGTTAGGTGGCCAGGAATCAGGAAGCTTTGCTATTATACTACGGGGGTGCAGAAAGACCTGCATTTGGAACGGGTTTTTTAGTCAGAACGAGGATCCTATCCGCTATCCGAGATAAAGATGACAAGATCAAGTATGAGTTCTATGAAGAATTAGAATGCTTATTTGTTGGCTTTTCACGATATCATATGAAAATTGTCTTAGGAGATTTTAAAGCAAAAGTGGGGCGGGAAGATATATTCAAACCAACAATAGGCAAATTCAGTCTTCATGAAGATAGTAACGACAACGGGGTTAGATTAGTCACCTTCGCCACATCAAAGAATCTCATTGTTATGAGCACAATATTTCAGCAAAGGAAATTCATAAATACACCTGGACGTCTCGAGATGGCGAAAATCGGAACCAAATGGATCATGTATTAGTGGACAAACGCTGGCACAGTAGCATCATTGATGTTAGATCAGTTAGAGGGACAGACTGCAATTCGGATCATCATCTGGTCAGAGTGAAAATCAGACAACGGCTATCGCTAATGAGAGGAACAAATGCTAAAGATGATTCTGCAAAATTTGAATTAAAAAACTTGAAAAATGATGAAATGCAGCAAGAATATCAAATCAAAATTGCTAATAGATTTGAAGTACTGGAATCTTCAGATGACAATGTGGCAAACGAAGAAGAAACTGATATAAATAAAGAATGGGAGGCTATAAGAGATACTATTAATATGTCAGCATCAAAACATTGGTTGTTTAAAAAAGAGGCAAAACAAGAAATGGTTACACGAGCCAAATGAGGCAAGTTTAGAGCAATTGGGTAGTATTAGACAGGACACCACCAAGTTACTAAAGAGTAAAAAGAGGGAATGTTTGAGAGAGAAGATTAATGATCTTGAAATGAATGCAAAAAATAGGAACATTAGAGAATTATATCAGGGAATTAGTATAGAGAAGAAAGGGTTTCAAGCTAGAACAAACATAATTTGGAATGAAAATGGGGATATGATTGCAGATTCCTGGAGTATTTTAAATAGGTGGAAAAGTTACTTTAATCAGCTATTAAATGTACATACCGAACAGGACATTGAGGAGGATAATTTACAGACAGCAGAAATGCTAGTCGCAGAACCAAGTGTATTAGAAGTTGAAATGGTGATTGAAAATTGAAGATTTATAAAGCATCAGGTTCAGATGAGATCGCAGCAGAACTGATAAAATCAGGGGGAGAAAAATTGATGGAAAGATATCTAATGAATATATGTTGGCAGACCTATGGGATTCCAACCACTTGGAAAACAACAATTGTGAAGAATATATTCAAAAGAGGAGACCGGAGAAATTGCGAGAATTACAGAGGGATTAGCTTAATGAATACTGGCTACAAGATATATACGAAAATAATAAATAATAGATTGAGAAACATAACAGAAGTAATAATAAGTGAAAATCAAAGTGGATTCAGAAAGGGAAGGTCATGTATAGACAATGTCTTTACACTGAAACAACTCATAGAAAAGAGAAGAGAACATAACTTAGAAACTCACATAGGGTTTATAGATTTGGATAAGGCCTTCGATCGAGTAAACAGACAAAAATTATGGGAAATATTATGAATGAAAGGATACCCGCTGTGCCTTGTTGAAACAATAAAGACATTATATGAAGACACAAATATAATTATAGATACTGGATTCAAAAGAACAGATGCAATCAAAACAAATATTGGATTACGACAAGGATGTAGTTTATCACCCACTTTGTTTAATATATATATATAGACGATATTTTTAATAAATGGGAAGTTTTAGTAAATCCAGGAATAAGAATGGATAATAAAATGTGCATAAATAATCTTCTATTTGCTGACGATGTAATCATAATACAGAAAAATGAAGACGACTTACAGAAATCAATGCATGCATTAAATGAAATATGTAAATTATACGATCTAAAGATTTCTGTAAGGAAAACGAAGACCATGGCTTTTAGAGGAAGAGATCCAGTGAGAACCAAAATTATTTTAGAAAATCAAAGTATAGAACAGGTGTCTAGTTTCAAATATTTGGGCTGTGATGTTGGCTACAATGTGGAAAGAGATATTGACTCCAAAATAAATAAATTTCAGATGGTGTGTGGAACAATACAGAGAACATTCAAAAATAAAATTAGAAAAGAAACCAAGATAAAAATGTATAATGTTATGGCGGTTCCCACAATATTGTATGGATGTGAAACTTGGGCTCCAGTGAAAAGACAGAAGGATAGAATACAGACGGCAGAGATGCGGTTCCTAAGACAAGTAAAAGGATGTACAAGACTTGATAGAATAAGAAATGAGGATATAAGAGAAGAATTGAAAGTACAGCCTTTATTGGATAAAGTCACGAATTACAGACAGAAATGGATTGATCACATGGATGGAATGAGTAAGGAGAGATATCCATTGTTAGCCAGAAATTATCAAGCAAGAGGAAGGCGTGATGTTGGAAGACCTAGAAGACGTTGGGCTGATGCAATATGAAGTCGGAACGGGCAATTGCCTAATCCCTGGAGTGATGATGATGATAATGATGAAAGATATGTTGGTTGCTTAGTATGATTTGGGAAAAAGAAGCTCTTCAGATGAATGGGAAGAATCAGTTATCATACCAATTTATAAGAAAGGAGATAAAACTGATTTCAACAACTACAACAACTTCGTACAAAATTCTAACAAATATATTAGTCAGCATACTTAATCCCTATATTGATGACATTCTAGGAGATCATCAATGTGGATTTAGAAGAAACAGGTCTACGACAGATCAGATTTTTAGTATAAGACAGACTTTAGAAAAGAAATGGGAATATAATGGTACTGTACATCAACTATACGTAGACTTCAAAAAAGCATATGATTCATATAAGAGAGAGAAGTTATATAGTATCCTGCTGGAGTTTGGAATTCCTAAAAAGTTAATTAGACTTATACGAATGTGTCTAAATGGCACAAAGAGTAGGGTGCGTGTAGGCAAACAGTTTTCGGACACTTTTGAAATCCAGAATGGGTTGAAGCAAGGAGATGCACTACCTCCTCTATTACTTAATTTTGTACTAGAGCATGCCATTAAATCTTTAGAGAATGAGGAAGGCTTACAACTCAATGGTATTAATAAGCTGTTAGTTTATGCTGATAATGTAGTACTATTGGCCAATAGCGAGGAAATACCAAAGGACAACATGCACACACTATTAAGTAACACTAAGAAATTAGGACTGGAAGTAAATATCGATAAAACTGAATATATGGTCATATGTAGAAATACATTATATATTAGCCATTCAAAATATCTCTGCAGGCAGAAGAATGAAGAAGCTCTATTTGTTACTACACGTGACGTCATATAAGGCAGTGTATACTGTCAGCGTCCCACGTCCCATTCCCTTCTGCACTCATAGATAGCAGTGTCACGTGGTCTATTCCTGCATAAACACGACTGCAGTGCCCTCCGTCAACAACTGCACTAACTCATTAAACGGGTAATAATGGAAATGGACAGCTAATGACAAATGAGGGAAATTTTGAGGAAGTGGCTGAATTCAAATACCTAGGCTCAATTCTGAAAATGCATGCTATTATGCATTGCAGAGACTCTTGATGTCAAAACTCCTATCAAAAAATGTTAAACTGAAAATATATAAAACTATTATTCTACCAGTTATATTACGTGAATGCAAAACATGGACTCTTACTTTAAGGGAGGAAAGGAGATTACAAGTATTTGAGAATTAAGTACTTAGGACAATTTTTGGATCAAAGAGAGATGAACAAACAGGTGAATGGAGAAGACTACATAACAATGAACTACATGGTCTTTATAGGAAGCCAGATGTAATAAGAACAGTTAAGTCTCATAGACTGTGAAGGGGCGGGGAATTGTGGCACGTATGGGGAAGAATGAAAGGACTTGCCATGGAAGCTTCTTGTAAGGGAAGCCAGAGGGAAAACGCCCCCAGTTGGTAGACCAAGAATGATGTGGGAGAATAACATTAACTATGATTTGAGGGAAGTAGATTATACAGGGAATGATTGGAAAGCATTAGCTCAGGATAGGGATGTATGGAGAGCTTATGTCCGTGCAGCCATGAACCTACGGGTTCGATAGTGCCAGTGAGTAAGTAAGTAAGTAAGTAAGTGATATATTCCTATAAAATTGCATTATTATATACAGTATTACAATTGCGTATATAGTGTTATTGAGATTGGAATTTGAATTAAATTCATATAAGAATGCATATTTTCACCGATTGGAGGTAAATAATTATTATATGACATAATTTATCTTCTGGATCTTCTTTGTCCTTGCTCTTCCCTGTTGTAGCTCTTTCTTTTTGCTTACTGTGCTTTTGCTATTCTTCTTTAAATTATATCCAATTAAATATTGGCTACACACATCACACTGTACCTTCTCCTTGAAATACACTTAATTAAATATGAAATAACTAAAATCTGGCCAATACTTTATTTTGCAGTTCTCAATACAAATTATATAATTGACTTTTGTTTTAAAAAACGGGGTTCTAGGTAAAATTTATTTGTATTGTTCCTAGTGTAATGGGAGGGAATGTTTTAAATGTTTCTCAACATCATTACTTTATGATTCAGTATCATTCTCATGTCATATATGGAATGAAAGAAATTAACTTTTCAACGCAATTATGTGCCATCCACTTCCTGATCCCAAGGATATTTGGAAATGTTTTCTTGTAAACAAACAAAAATTTCTTCCCAATTCCTAAAGTGTATTTGTGCCTTGTATTTTTACGAGATTCCTTTTTCAGGAGTTAATTTTATAATTACAGGAGCTACAAATACTTTTCTTCCTGGGCAACTTAAATTTTTTCAGAAGTAATTAACTATTTCTTTAATAATTCTAGAACAATTTATTACTTTTGCACAAACTGCAGAATCACTAGTTATCAATACTAGTTAAAATTCATATCAAATTCCGTTGAGGTGAAGTCATATGATGAAAGTTAAAAATTAAATTGTACCTGTTGGTAGGTGCCGTTGTCCTCAACTTTGTTAAATATTGTATATAAATTTAACTGGAGCGCTTTCAGAAGTTATCTTCCATCTTCTGCAGGTTGAGTTTCCGCTACTTGTTGTTGTTGTGTACGGTGCAGCAGCAACTGTTTGTAGCAGCAACTGACTTGTTTTTGACGATCTCGTATAATGGGTTTGACTGGCATGCGTTCTCATTAAGAAGTGAGGTGTTGTTTGTTTCCTTTATAATTTCGAGGTCTTCAAATATATTTATCCTAGCTGGAATGTTTTTTCGGTGGATTATCATGATAATGTTTTCAATTGTGTTCATTCGATGAGATAATCCACCGAGAAAACATTCCAGCTAGGATAAATATATTTGAAGACCTTGAAATTATAAAGGAAACAAACAACACCTCACTTCTTAATGAGAACGCACCCCAGTCAAACCCATTATACGAGATCATCAAAAACAAGTCAGTTACTACTACAAACAGTTGGAGTATACATCACTGTACACAACAACAACAAGTAGCGGAAACTCAACCTGCAAAAGATGGAAGATAACTTCCGAAAGCGCTCCAATTAATTTTATATACAATATTTTAACAAAGTTGAGGATGACGGCACCTACCAACAGGTACAATTTAATTTTTAACTTTCATCACTAGTTATACCCATTTTCCTAGTAGCTCTTCCTGGTTTTTCTGGTGACCTTTCCACCTTTGCTATAATGTAACCTTCATACTTCTCACCTTTTATTCTTAACATTTTTACCTTGTTTTTCTCACATTTCTTTTTATCTGCTTTTCTTCTTATGTTTTATTGTACTATTACATGCTATGCAGTATCTGAGGTGTTATTATAAATAAATAATAAATATAATTTGTTTCATCCTCTAAAGGCCATACAGGGATTAGCTCAAACTTATTTACTCCTTAGGTGGGTCCTAAGGAATTTTGGGCTCCTATGTGGTTTGTTTGTATTTTTACCTGTTCCTTCTCCCTTTCCATTTTTTGCACTTTCACTATTCACTGTCTTACTTTTACTAATCAATGAGTCCTGGAAGACCAATATGTTTCCATCTTTCTGTTTGCCACTTTTGCTATATTTTTGAAGTGGTGAGCCATTTGTCCATATTCCTTCATCCTATTCTTGGGTCCCACATGGTGACTCATTGTGTCCATCTCTGGTGGTTCATACTTTCAACATGACCACTCCATTTCCATTTTTGAGGAGCTGTTGTTCTATTTAAAAATTTAGGTAATTTACATTATCCGAATCTGTCTCTACGCACATAGTTCATGTATGATGATGCATACTAATTCAGATCACAAATGATTCTAAATTTGCCTCTAGGTCAGATTTCATGTATAGTACTAACTTATTTCTCAAAGCAAAATTATTTTCTGATTGTGTCTAGTATTAGGCTTGGGACTTTTATGAGATTAAAAATTATGTGTGTTAATTGTGCAAATATATATGAGGTGTACATACTTTTATTTTCATGTGTGTTGAAAATGATCCTAGTAGATTCCCTAATAATAATGGATAGCATTCATTTCTCAACCCTGACTCTTTTATAATTTATATTAACAAATGAAGTACAGTGAATAAAACTTTCTTCTTGTGTTTCTGCAGTGGTATTAGTACTTTCCTCTCTGTTTCAATGTGGGTTATGTATTTACAAATTAAATAAATATTGTTATTTTATTCTGTGTATACAGGAATTGGAATACACTTCTGAAATTATTTAAGGCACTTACCAACACATTAGGACCACAAATTACTCCGTAGTCCAACAAATCTTGTTCCATGAATTAAGTAAGATATTTTATTTTAGGTAATTGTTCTTTTACACACCACAAATGACTCTAAAATACCATCAAAGATTTCAGCCCTCAATCAAGATTACATGACCCCTACAGTGTACAGAATGTCAATATCATGAACATTTTAGTAGGATCTTTCACCTGTGGATTACTCAAGGTGATCTTGGTGAATCCATCTACGCCTTGCCTTCCCAAAATCTCTCTTTCCATTTGGTTGGTATTATAGAGAGAAATTACAAAAATTTATTTAAAATGCTTTCCATTTCCCACCTCATCTGCTGAGTAATACCTATCTCATGATTTCACCACTGTCACTGAAAAACTAATTGATCAAGGGGTTACAAGAGGAATTTTTTGACTCACATACATGGTATTAGTAAAAAGTCTAAAGTGATACTCAATACATGCTATCAGAAAGTATGTGATATTATCACTACTATGAACTTCTGATCTGAGTTGTTATAAATCTTAAATGTTATCAACATTTTTTTTCCTCATACTTGGTATTAGCATCACTAGATAAACATAAAAAATTACACCAGAATAGTCTGAAATTTCAATTTCATAAAACTGGAAGAACTAGGCCACCAGTAAAAGATTTTTATGTCCCATGAAAATCCATTGACTCAGCAACCTAATGTACAGAAAAATGACAGCCATTAGACTACAGGAATATAACAGAAAACTGAAACATATATAATGCCTCACAGTGCTTGAAACTGGTTTTCCAACTTGTAGTTCTCATGTATGTGATCATGCATATGTATGTTATTATTTTAAAAAATTATACATGGGGAAGAATGTAATTTTGACATCTACAACATAGTCAAATAGCACAACTTAACACATTCAGTACTGCAAACCAGTTAAGGTGTTTAAAGAGACTATCGTGTATGCAGCCATCGGTCAGTTAACTCGTTTTAGAGCAGGCGCAAACAAACCGCATTTATATTCGGCGCCTAAATATTGTGTTGGCTTAGTATGTCTTGGAGATTATAGATGTCATGTAAATGAACATTTTCTATTCCCGTTTGACACATTTAACCTTGGTGAATCCCCTTTTATTTTTAAAACAAACAACACATGGAATTCATTCACCCAAACTTGCCTGCAGGCTCCAATGCAGTCGTATATGTTTCTCATTATCGCGCTGTTGTTTGTGCATGAGTGAAACCATGGCGAAAGAAAAAATCTCACTGAAGAAGAATTAGTGAATATTTTGTATGATGATGATTCAGGTAATGAACTGATTCCTGAATTAGAAGATTCACAAAGTGAAAGTGAAGATGAACTTCCACTTCCTGAAATTGATACGCCAATATCATGTGATGTCAAGTTATTTCACCATCAAATACTACTAGGATATCACCTTTAGGTATGCACAAAATTTGAATTTTCTAGGACTAATAGTTTGTGAATAATGGTCCATTTTCTGAAGTGCCACGAAAAGGGTAGCTGGGGTATTTAAATGTTTGGCCTGTGGGTTTAAATGCCCTGCTCAGTGCCTGGTACTGAATGTGTTAATACAGTAAAACTTATATATTTGAAGTGTTAAATTGATAATAAAAACATGTAGAGTAAAACTTGTTTAATCTGGAACGTGAATAAAGCGGAAATCTGTCCAATGTGAACAAATTTATTGGTCCTGGCAAAATAATATTAATTTTACGTGTATTTATTTTGTATAAAACAAAATGTGTCCAACGCAGAAATGGAAGGATATTTCTACACAATTCATGAAAGAAAATGTTTATAAAGCGGAAAGATAGAGAGAGAAATAAATTAGTTTCCATTTCATTGAGTTTCCATTAGGCAAATTAACAATAAATGATGATTCCTGCCACCGGGTGAAGTAGAATTTCTACCTGTATCTGGAATTTTCTTTCGGCCTCATTGCACACTGGTATTGCAAAATACAGGTTCGTTTAACAAATATTTGGCGTGTGACATCTCTCCAACAAATAACCAGTGCACTGTAAAATCTTATATTAATTTAATATCTGAGACTGATTGTGTATGTATCTTTCACAGCTGGCATTCTGAATTAACGGAATAAAGATGGCTTTATCGTATGTATCATTGCCATTAAGCAAAAAAGTGAAAGTGATTGAAGATAAAGAAAAACAAACTCTCAGTATGCGAAATAATGACTAAATTTAAATATGGAAAACCCCAAGTTTATGAGATTAAAAAAAAAAACAAAGAAAAAATAACGAATGATTGGACGCAAGGAAATGGTCAAATGATGAGGAAAGCAAAAAAATCTCCAAATTTCCGGATCAATGCTCCAAAGTCAAGCTCCTATTGTATATCTGGCTTAACTTGGCAAAGAGACAGATGGAGATATAAGGGTAGATCCTTGACCGCTTTAGACCAGTAACAAAAGAAAGAACCCACTCTGTTGTCAGTTTTCATTTTCCCCCTTACCACTACTAACATCTTGTGAAGAAACACCGACAACACTGGTATTAGTGAGAGAGGTAAGCACAGTTGTCACTTTCTACAAATTTCTTGCCAAGTTAAGCCAGACAAATAATAGCTGTTGCTATATCTCTACATAATAATGATTTCAAGGCATGTTCAGGTTGGCTGTGGACAGTTTTAAAAGATGACATAATGTAGTGTGGAATAAAATTTTGCGGAGAATCAAAGGATGTGGACAAAAGTATAGTTAGTGAATGGAAACCAAAACTGCATACTTTAATTTAAGGATAAGCACCTAAGAGACCTTTTTAACGCTGATGCGCGTTACCATCGAAGTCGCTCGTACATACTATACTTCCCTTTCTAATGGCAGCGGAACCACAATTAATCCAAGGTACATAAAAAGACATATACGATGCTCTATATTATAATACTGGTTAATCATTTTTGTTCTTTTATAATGCGGAATGTTGTATAATGAGAAAAAAAATTGGTCCCATGCTATTCCACTTTGAACAAGTTTTACTGTATCTGAATAATAAACTGATCTAAGAATTGAAGCTGGATCATTATTAGTCATTAAGTACAATCCAAATTAATTATTCTAGATCCCTGTACAAGAGAGTCAAATTTGCGGTTACTATTAAGTCACGACATCTTGCTGCATGAGAGTAGTACAACTCTAATAATGGTATTAGTTAGGCTATAATGGTATGATTTAATTATTCCTAACAGTTCATAATATGCATTTATATATGAATATAATAAGGAAAATGTGATCATATCAAAATTAAAATATAAAATTATGAAATATCTACCTAACTTTATTAGTTATTTATCTGTAGCGCTTTCAGGACTAGTCCCATCATCTGCAGGATTCAAAACTGGTGTTTCACTGAAGATATGGTAGAGGGGGTTACACATACTGGGTGCGTTTTCATTTATCAGATGGTTGTTGTTGTTAACTGTCTTCAAAATTTCCATCTCCTCGACTTTGTTTATCTTAATTATATTATTTTTAGTCTGAACATCTTACCTCAATATTATATTATAATATTGAGGTAATATGTTCAGACTAAAAATAATATAATTAAAATAACCTCAAAATATAACTCCCTAAAATTAAATAATGTTTATCTTAGCTGGATTATTTTCTCTGTTAGGGCGTTTTCAATATCTAACATATGATGTCCTTCATGGATAACGTGTTTTGCATAGCTTGATTTTCCTTCTTTGTGAATAAAGTCTCGAACATTTTATTTGAATCTGATATTAAAACTTCTGTTTGTTCTTCCTATATAAAATTTGTTGCAATATCTACATGTCAATTTATATACTCCTTTGCTACTGAAAATATTATTTTCTTCGATGTTATTGCTTATTATGTTATTTAATTTGTTATTAGTTCTGTATTTTGATGATTATTTTCCTGTATATGTAAGTGTTATCCATGTTTTTTTTGTTGTTATCAGATTCTCTTTCAACTTTAGTTATGTTAGATATATTATTCTTTTATTTCTGTTTATTTATAATTTGTTCATTATAGCCGTTGGTTTTTGTCATATATTTAATATAGTTGAGTTTCTTGAATATAATTGTCTTCATTAATTATATAAAAATAAAACGTAATTTTATTTGATTTTCATATTTATTATATAAGATACAGTGATACCGAAACAGCTGTCACTGAACTATATAATAAATATGAAAATCAAATAAAACTAAGTTTTATTTTTATTTAATTAATAAATATGGATTTTCATCAAGTAAACACCAACTCAATTGATTATATAATTGTCTTCGCTTAATGGAAGTTTTAACATTCTATTGATTAAACTGTTAAATGTACTTATTTTTTGTTAAAATGGGTGTATAGAATTTTTGTTTATGGCATTGTTTGTAGGTTTCCGGTAGATGCCGATTTCTAGTTTATTGTTGTGTAGGTGTTTTTGTTATGGATAAATCTAAGTCGTTTATACTATTATTAACTTCTATTTCCTCGGTGAGAGTGATTTTTTCATGCATGTTATTTAAGTCTTGCAATATTTCTTTTTGTTTTCTATTTTCATGAATCTTATTAATGTTGATCATATCATTCAAATAATACAAATAAAAATATAATAAAATGTCTTTCGCTAAGACAAAATCAATAGAATAGATACATACTTCTATTTTGTTGTAGTTTTCCATCATATCAAAGTTTAGTCTTCAGCTATTTCTGACATTTTAGAGCAGTGAAAATTGTGTCAGTCATTATTTTTCATCAATGTAACTCACTGCTCTGCAGATGCCAATCACAGCTGCAGCTGAAGTCTTTGCATAATAAATTAACTGGTACACAGCCCAAAATTCTAGAAGTATACTCTTATTATCCATCCATAGTAATTCTGCCCAAATGCAGGTCTTTCCCTGCAATCATAGCATTTTCATGCTATGCTTGCAGCTTTACTAGGGAATTGTAGGTGTGGTAGCTTCCCGTTGCTTTCCACAACGATGAAGGGTGATGATGATGATGATGGCCATATGATTTCGGGGACCATTTAGGCCTTAAAGTTTTCCAGACATTTGTCTTACAGGTGAGAAAAAACTCGATAAAAACCTCACCCAGAAAAACTGCCCCGACCGGGATCGAACCCGCACCCGCTGTGTGACAAGGCAGCACGCTACCTCGGGACCACAGTGGTGGACGCTCTTATTATAATAAATATTTTTTTAACTCCATCGCATGACAGGCCTACAAGGCTTTGGCCTAACATCTGGCTGCCAGCCTCACATCCACATGTGTTAATTACAGAGGTAGGTGATCATCCAGCCAGTATAGGGGTGATAAATGGTTAGCATTTCAATATGTTAATATTTTTATAGGAAGTAACATTATGAGGTTTATTTAATAATATTACTTTCCTTAAACACACAAACATTTTCTTTCCAGGAAACCTTCTGCAGGTAGAAATGATTTAATATGGGATCCAGTATCAACTGATAAATCAGGACTTACATATTTGTACATTGCTAATGCTAGTCACCTGGAGATGAGATCTAGTTCTGATCTTGGAGATAGAGCATTTTGGGACTCACTACCCATCAATGAACTACAAATTAGTGTCAATTCACAAAGCAAACAACATATGCATGTAGATTTATGAACATCCTATAATTTCTAAAAAATATCTTATAATAACAACCCTCGTAAGTGTTATAAATGATCTTATTATGTCACAATAAACCATTAAGACAATATAAAGACCACAGCGGAAAAACAAAGAATGTCAGAAATAAAGAAAACAGAATATACATATGGTATTTTTTTAATCTTTCAATTGACAGTAATAAACATTGGCAAAATAAATGTAATGTCCCTGTAAATAAATAATAGTTTTTTAAAACTAAAAGAACACGCTTTATTAGAAAACTAAAAAATGAAAAATAATTTTAATTTCCAATACGCTTGGTATAAAATAAAGTGGTCAACAAAAAAATCATCTCCAACACATATAGAATAAAACTAGAGTTATCATTAAAAAGAAAATAATTTTACCATCAAAAGCGTGGGGTGCTCTATATCAATTAATATATTTGATAATAAACAGATATTGGTAAAAGTAAGCTCTCTAAGAAGAAAATGTAAAAATGATAAAAAGCACCCCACGCTTTTGATGGTAAAATTATTTTCTTTTTAATGATAACTCTAGTTTTATTCTATATGTGTTGGAGATGATTTTTTTGTTGACCACTTTATTTTATACCAAGTGTATTGGAAATTAAAATTATTTTTCATTTTTTAGTTTTCTAATAAAGCGTGTTCTTTTAGTTTTTTTAAAACTATTATTTATTTTTTAGTTTTAATATTTTACAAAATAAGATAAAAATGTAAATATCTTTAAATTCGATACTATTGTAGTATGAGCTAAAAGTAATGCTCTTCTATGAAAAAAACCTCCCAGTCGGATTTGAACCAGCGACGTATGGATTACTGAAATCGTATACCACTAAGAGTTCACTGCTCTACCAACTGAGCTCTTACAACGATTGACTAAAAACTCGACAAGTCCGCAACCTATTATACCAGTTTTCATTTTTTTGATTTTCGGATGATTCTGGCCAGGATTTTAGAAACAAAATATGAAATTATTGTATTGTCACAGGTCCTCTACACGTATACAAAGTTTCAAGTCGATCCAATATTTCTAAGTGGGTGAAAATCGCGTTGAAAGATTCCGTTACATTAATACAGAAACACGTTTTTTTTATTTTTTTGATGATTATGGCCAGGATTTTAGAAAAATAAATATGAAATTATTGTATTGTCACGGGTCCTCTACAAGTATACAAAGTTCCAAGTCGATCCAATGTTTCTAAGTGGGTGAAAATCGCGTTGAAAGATTCCGTTACATTGATACAAAAACACTTTTTTTGATTTTCTGATGATTATGGCCAGGATTTTAGAAAATAAATATGAAATTATTGTATTGTCACGGGTCCTCTACAAGTATACAAAGTTTCAAGTCGATCCGATGTTTCTAAGTGGGTGAAAATCGCGTTGAAAGATTCCGTTACATTGATACAAAAACACTTTTTTTGATTTTCTGTTGATTATGGCCAGGATTTTAGAAAATAAATATGAAATTATTGTATTGTCACGGGTTCTCTACAAGTATACAAAGTTTCAAGTCGATCCGATGATTTTAAGTGGGTGAAAATCGCATTAAAAGATTCCGTTACATAGGTAGATACAGGTCAAGCTAATATAAAGCATGTAAAAATTGGGTAAAATTATATAAAATAAGAAAGGAAAAAATGATGATGAAATATTATAAACTTAAAAATTGGAATAATTTTAGACAGCAAATAATGGCATGAGTCAAAAACACATACAATTTAACAAAACAAAATATTAATAATAATATTCCTAGGAAAAATGTTTAAAATGTGATATCACATAAATATTCGAACAGAACATGTGACGTGAGCATATGATAAAAGAACATGTAGTAGTTTCTTAATTTAAAGTCCAAAGTGAACACAGTTGGATGGTATAAAATTATAACCCACATGTTAGACAAGATCGTTTGACTTTAAGAGATTCAGCAAGAAGTGCAGATCTCTGAGTCCTGAGCATGTGCCAGGTCATTACTATCAGTCGCTATTTTTAAGTAGAGAATAATTTGTTATAATTTTCAGGTGGTCAATCCTTTGAGAAGAATTTTTATTCACAATATAGAATTATAATAGTTAAAGGTTTTCATTATTGAACTAGAATGATATAAGTTAAAAGTATAAATTATACAATTTCAACTATAAATTTAGTTCACTAACTTAATTCTAAACTTTAAGTTAGAAAATCCCTTGATCTCTCTCAATCACAAAGTTTTTATCAATAACTAACTTTATAGTATCATGTAAACCATAGAGATATACACAGTAATCATAAAACTTCTAGATATTCTCAGTATTCTAAATAGTAATTAAATTGTATATCATATTGTTGTGGTTAAATAAAGTTATTTGTTAAAAAAAAATATATAACTAACTCATTGGCACTATTGAATCCATAGGTTCATGGCCATGTGGACATAAGCTCTCCATACATTCCTATCCTGAATTAATGTTTTCCAATCATTCCCTATATAATCGACTTCCCTCAAATCATAGTTAATGTTATTCTCCCACCTCATTCTTGGTCTACCAACTGGGCGTTTTCCCTCTGGTTTTTCTATACGAAGCTTCCATGCAACTCTTTCATTCCCCATTCGTGCCACATGTCCTGCCCATCGCAGTCTATGAGACTTAACTGTTCTTATTATATCTGGCTTCCTATAAAGACCATGTACTTCACTTCTCCATTCACCTGTCTGTTCATGTCTCTCTGATCCAAAAATGTTCCTAAGAATTTTATTCTCAAATACTCGTAATCTCCTTTCCTCCCTTAAAGTAAGAGTCCATGTTTCGCATCAATATAATATAACTGGTAGAATAATAGTTTTATATATTTTCAGTTTAACATTTTTTGAAAGGTGTTGGGACATCACGATTCTCTGTAATGCATAATAACACGCATTTCCAGAATTGAACCTATGTTTTATTTCTTTGTGTTTCTCATTCTTATTTGTGATTATTGTTCCTAGGTATTTGAATTCAGCCACTTCTACAAAATTTCCCTCAATTGTCATTAGCTGTCCATTTCAATCATATGGGTCGCATGTTTGGACGCATTAGACAGTAAAATGCCTTCTCTGCTGAGCAAGTTGTATGCTAATACGATTTTGCTTACTCAGAAATCTGTCCATGCGATAATAATTGGTTAAATTTGTAAGCTACCTGCGGAGGTACCTTACATGAGCAACTCAAATTAAAATCCCGAAGGGAACCGATGGTAATCGATGTACTTTGCTGCTTTATCCAACATTTATCCAAGATGTCGGACCTTGAAGACTTCGATCATGTTTTCGGTATACACGGAGAAGAGGAATTTGATAGAGTCTACCAAAGAATTCAACTGGAAGAACAGGAGAATCGGCGTAATATTGCGTGTCGCAGACGTGTTTGTATACGGTATTATTTGCAGGATGCAAGCATAAATGCATTCCTCTATAGCAGACGAAAATAACGGAAGTGGTTTTATCGCTGAGAATTCTGGGTAATTCGTTGCCAATATTACGAAAACGTCGACTCTCGTGCATGACCGTTAAGTCGGCCGTTAATTCGTTCTCAGCAATTGCTCACGGTGAATCAGCTCACTAGTGATTGGAAGTAATTTGAGTAGAGAGTAATGTTCTAACATACGACCCATAATGTATTTCTATGTGTGACCAAATATTTAGTTTTATTGATATTTACTTCTAGTCCAAATTTCTTAGTGTTACTCAACAGTGTGTGCGTATTGGCCTCTAGTATCTCTTTGTTATCGTCCAATAGTACTACATCGTCAATATAAACTAACAGCTTATTAATACCATTAAGTTGTAGCCTTCTTCATACACTAAAGATTTCATGGCATACTCTAGTACAAAATTAAATAGTAGAGGAGATAGTGCATCTCCTTGCTTCAACCCATTGTTGATTTTCAAAGTGTCCGAAAACTGTTTGCCTACATCCACACTACTCTATGTGCCATTTAGACACATTCATATAAGTCTAACTTTTTAGGAACTCTGAACTCCAGTAGAATACTATATAATTTCTCCCTCTTAATTGAAACATATGTCTTTTTGAAGTCTATGTATAGTTGATGTACAGTACAATTATACTCCCATTTCTTTTCTAAAATCTGTCTTATACTAAAAATCTGATCTGTTGTAGACCTGTTTCTTCTAAATCCATATTGATGATCTCCTAGAATGTCACCAATATAAGGAGTAAGTCTGCTTACTAATATATTTGTTAGAATTTTGTAGGAAGTTGAGAGTAATGAGATGTCCCTGTAGTTGTTGCAATCAGTTTTATCTCCTTTCTTATAAATTGGTACAATAATTGATTCTTTCCATTCATTCGGAAGAGCTTCTTTTTTCCAAATCATACTAAGCAACCAGCGTATCTTGTCCATCAGCTTTTCTCCCCCTGATTTTATCAGTTCTGCTGGGATCTCATCTGAACCTGATGCTTAATACATTCAATTTTTCTACTGCCATTTCTCAGTCACTGAAAAGTCTTGGTCATATTTACTGAAACTATGGCTAGGGGGGAAAAAAAATTATAATCTCTAATGTCAGGGAATTTTGTAGATCCTAATGTCAGGGAATTTTGTAGAACACGATTAAGAAGGAGAGATATTATTCCTATTGTGACCTCCACACCTATCACTGAAATGCATTACCTCAGGAGTAACACTATGCTTTTATACCTCTTTATTATCTATTATGCACTAATTTCATCCCATATATTCATGTAATCATTAGATGCCACTGTATCATGGATTCCCAGATTTAAAGTCCACGTCTGTCATTTATAGTAGGCTGCATAGGTAGATATACTTGGCATGGGAAGTTCCCTCCCCCGAGGATATTTAAAGTTAGAATCATCTTTCTTTCACTTGGCATTTTTATAGTAAAGCTTCTAGTCTTCCTGTACATTACACTTTACATCTATAGAGATGGAAACTTCCAGTTGTTGTTTGAAGGCATCACACTTATTACATGTATAATTTTCAGGAATATGGAATTAAAGATAAAACTTCTTCTTAAAAATTTCATGGAAAGTGGAGAAACACACTGCTTTCTTGCTATCTTCACAATTAATGCTTTTGGTACATCCTAAAATTCACTAACACTCAAACCTTGTGGTAAATACTTTTTGTTTTCATTTTCTTTCCATCATAATGGAATATTAAGATGAAAATTTGCTTATGAAATCACACATAAACTGAATTTCACCTGTCCATGTTTTGTTATGAGATACATGATTATCATGTTTATCTTCAATTGGGCCACCACTTCTCTCCTTCTGTTTCAGGGTACAGTCAATTTATCACTGTATTGAACAAAAAATATATCACTCTACTGAACAATATAATTGACATTATACTACCTACCATACTATAACTCATATTTTTAACTTTTCACTACAAAAATCTACATATCCCAATATCATATCATTGTGGAAAGAAGCCCTTATATTCCCATTGGTCAAAAGTTAAACTCGCTCAATTCCAATTGACTTTCAACCCATTAGCATTTTATCTATGCTTTCAAAAGCTTTGGAACAATTGGTCCATAAACAACTGACTGACTACCTAAATGAATATGACCTTTCAGATCAATTTCAGTCAGGCTTCAAGACAGGACATAGTACAAATACTTCTGTATTAAATATATGCAAAGACATATGCGAAGCCGCTAATAATTGAAAATTTCCCATTCTTACATTACTAGATTTTAGTAAAGCATTTGACATGATATACTAGGACTTATTGTTGCATAAACTTAAAAACCTCTTACTTTCTGATTGTTCCATGCAATGGTTTAATTCCTACGTTCGTGAGCACCAGCAATCTGTTGTAGGAAATCCTACATTATGTTCTTCTTGGTCCTTCCATAAAGTTGGAGTTCCACAGGTTCGGTGCTTAGATCTTTACTTTTTCAATGTACATAAATGACATATCGAACTCCCTAAAGCATTGCAAACATAATTTATTTGCAAATGATATGCAGATCTATATTCAGCAAACAAATATTCTCTAAATTATGCTGTTGCCAAAATAAACGAGGATCTTGACCCGCTAATAACTTGGTCAGTGAAATATGGACTGCAACTAAACCAAGTCACAATTGATTATTGATTGTGACTTTCAAGGATTTTATTAAGGGTCATCAGAGACTATTAGCTACAATTAACCTAAATACAGTCTTGCAAGTGTCACTTAATATGGTTAAAATCCCTTATAACGAGACCCAGATAAACAGACCTGTAGCATTACACATTGTCTAGTAGTACTTTTTTATCTTCTAGTTTAAACTATGATATCAGGACTTTAATATTGTTGCAGATTGCCATCTCTTACGATTCAGAAAAATTTTCTATAAATTATCTCCACATGTGTTCATATAAAATATCCTAATTCATGTTATTTCACAACAATTCACTGACATCTTACAATTAATTTTCTGTTAATAATGTCCCTCTCGACAATATATTTGATCATACCGTTCTATATACTTGCTTGACAGTTTCACTTAGAACTTCATCTTGTCTTCACACTTAGATCACGCATACTCATCCACACTATGGACACGACTCTAACAGCCGGTCTGACCCTTGCACCTTCCTACATATATGAGAGTAGGGAATTCCAGAATACCTGTTGAGACTTTTTCCAAGTGGATGCCATGAGAACCAACCTTTCTGAAATGGAGGCATGGACGTATGTGCAAAGTTTTCTGTGAGCTTTCCGATTTGTGAGCTGTCAGTTCACGAATCCTTCTCTAATACATGGCAAGAACTGATTCTCACCATCGCCCATCAAATTCAAAATCTGCCCAACATTGCATCACACTGCTCCCTCATCAGGGCTGGTCATCTCAATCAGCTTCTCTGTTCACCACCAGTTGATCCAGATGAACCCATCATTAACTTCCCTCTAGTGTGACACTGAATCCTGTAGGCCATATCAGTGATCCTCTCATCACTCGGTATAGGCCATCCGAGAACTGGCGCAACTTTGATCTACCTGTCATCCGGGTCGGGCAATACAGCCATATCAAGTCACCCTTGTGGAATCCAGCAGAGCATCCTCATTGGTTGTAGTACTCTTTCCTCCTATGTCTGGGTCTGGCCATATGCAGTCCTACTCGGGGATTTTTTCTGGCCTCCAGCATCACATCTCGTCACGGTCGTCCTTCCACCTGTGCCGTAACCAATGTCTCTGATGCAGCTGGTCTAGCCTCTTTCTTCTTTATGGTGAGTCTACAGACGGCTGGTTGAGTAGCACTTCATCTTGTCCGAAGAGTAGAACCTATCGACCTATGTTTACTGTAGTGTCATACATCAGGGCGTCCAGACCCAAGATGACGTCCTCCGAAACCGGCGACAAAAGCCTACAATCGTAGTTTGCCGCGTCATTTTACCAACACAAGGAGAGCCTCCTTCTCAGCTGGCACTGTGTCACACGACACGGTGCGAAGCTCAAACTTCCATACTGGCGTCTTCTCGGTAAACCCTTCAGTTACTCCGGGTCACGATATACAGTGGCGATCCTATGTGGACGAGGACTCGGCAAGGCCGTTCATGAATCCACTTGTCGGCAATGAGTCAATAGTCGATTACGACGTTCAAAAGGAAGCGGGCCGACGATGATGATTATGACGATGACGCCGGTGACATCCTCTTCTCATCTGTCCATTATTGCCTTTCTTGTTTCCCTGCGGGGCTAGGGTTGCAGTAACGCATCAGATGTTCGACTTTCCCGCAGTTCCAGAAGGCAGGTCTCCCTTGTCTTCGACGCTGGACTGGTGGTGTTGACGTCGGCATCGGTGTCTACCTCCTCACTCCAGTCCATTTTTGCCTTTCCGTTGCGGGCCAATGGTAACAGTCCCCCGTCTCAGATGTCCAGTCTTCACAATTTCAACAGGTTGGTTTTTTGCGACGCTTGAATGGTAGTGAACCTCGTCCCTCGATATTGACTGTGGTCAACTGTTGTACATGATACGGCATCGGCTAGTCCAGATAGCGCGAAGTTTCCTTAACCGCTTCCAATCTGAAAGCGTCATTCAGGCATCATTGATTTTGCGACGTATCGCCAGCAGCAGTTCAACATCACTGCCTCTTAGACCGCATACATATGTAGACGCCGCACAAACTGGTATTTGAGCGAAAAAGCTGGCCAAAAATATTTTCTTTGCTTTTTATGTGCCCAGGTGTTCATTTTTTATTTAAAAACTATTACTAATAATAAACTCGTGATATTTATAGTGTTTACTCAAGCTCAACCCAATAAATTTACTATCTACATACTATATTGGGTATATAAACAAAAAAATGTATAAAATACTATTAAAGTACATATTTAATGTATATATATTAAACAGACACGGGTTAATAAAAGATACAATACAAGTTTGAGGGAAGTAGATTATACAGGGAATGATTGGAAAACATTAGCTCAGGATAGGGACGTATGGAGAGCTTATGTCTGCGCGGGCATTAACCTACGGGTTCGATAGTGCCAGTGAGTTAGTTTGTTTCAATACAAGTTACAACATTTCATCATTATTATCACTATCATCAAAATAACCAAATGGTTTTAAAACTTTTTTTATGTCTGCCTTTTTCGTTTCACGTTAGATCTAATGCCACTCAAAAATGGATCCGAAGTTAACAAGAGTCTGTTTAAAACGTCCTCATTACATTCCGTCCTGGAAAATTATTTGGAGAAGCATTCCCTATACTGAAGAAAATGCTTGTTCCTCGTTTCTGCAGCCTCTTCCGACAACTGACCAATCGGTAACAAAGCACGAGATATAATACTCGGAGCATGAGTTAATATCATATGCATTGTTGGTGACATAGGTTGCCAGGCATACAACTCTACATAATCCATGGTGTATGTATTAAATGTTTCGACATTTATGTCTATCCCTCTATTTGAAGCTGCTACATTAACGTCGCCAAAAAATCTATGGGAAACATTACTATAACCAACTAGCAATTCCAGTTTATCTTTGAATTCTTTCTGATTTTTTTGGCGACTTTTATTTTCTCTTTATCGTTTTTAGATGTGACGCGACCTTTGTGTACTTCTGCTTTATTTTATATGATAAATGTAAAATAAATTCAAAGAATCGAATCATAGCATGCAGAATGGATAATCCGAATTTGAAAGTCTCTGGATCTTCCGTACTTCTCAATGATAAATCATTAAAAATCTTAGACGTGGTTCCACATATACAGCAGCGTATTATTGAGTGGCTGCGTTGCACAATTTTCTGAGCATCACTGTAGGTAGTAACAATGTTTTACATTTATTTTGTCACTGATATTTGTTGATACCAAATATTTTGATTGGTTTTCTATGTATTCAATCTCTTCATTTATGATGTCCTTGTTCTCTTAAATAAATCTAATTCTAATAGGCCAGAAAAATTTAGATGACGATGGACAAGGATTCTGCCAAATAACCTTTTTACCAGACATTAATCGTAAAGGTACAAGGGAACTGAGGAAAATGTAAGCATCATTTAGAAATGTTTGTTTGTATTGGCTTTGCTGCGATCCATCACATCCCCACTTAAAAATTAGCACAAAATCTTCAGTTTATTCATGACTATTAGCATCTAATACTTGTTCTAAATACTTGCACAATCTCATTGTTGTGTGATCCACTAAATTTTGCAATTGTACTTCAGCACAAGTTTCACCGACAATCTTTTTCGGGTAACAATCTTGTTTTGCTTTATTACGCGTATTTATTAACATGCTGTATAATTTCGTACTGGTTCATTGATAAGTTAGCTTCCACAAATATTGGAGACTTTGTTATACCCTGAAGTACTTTGGTCATATCTTTATTGCCTGCAACACGTTGACCCATTTGCGCTGCGTAAGTCAGTTCATCAAGAGGGACATTCTTCTAAGTTCCATTGTTTTTCGGCGCTTTGATCGGTCACTCGATTCCCCGAATTCTTTACTTGGTCGTCCTTTTAATAAAGGAACTGAAGCAGCAGGCAAAACAATTTCTTCATTTAACCAGTCCTGATTCTTTTCCAGGAAACAACTTCTGTATTATTACATGCGGTCCATTTTTGCTTGTAAACAATCTTAAAACTGTTAATGATGTTTGTAAAGTCCGATAATTTCTCAGAAGGACATTTCGTAATTTCTGCTAATTTTGTTTCTAATTCTTTGAGCTTTGCATCAAAGAGCCTCTCTGCACTTCCTCTTATAAGCTCGTGCAGTTGTTTTCGAGTCATAGACATGACTGAAGCCTGAGAACCTCGAAAATAATCGAAAAATAAAAATAAATGAAAAATAATACCCTGCTCTACTTATGGCTTTATTATATTTTTTTTGTGAAAATTGTGGGAAACTTTTACTTCGTATAATCACAATAGTCATTCTTAAGTATCGTAAGGTATAACTTTGAATGAGTACAAATGAGTACAGTATGTTTAAAAACATTCACTTATGTAAAAATTACGAAAAAAATTGTGTAATTTTTGTGAGGTTTGTAGAACGGCAATAACATAAAAAACAACAGTCTAAAATAAATAAAAATTGGTCAATAATAGGGTACATACCTGGCTCAAGCATATTCATAATCAATTGTTCCACTTAATCCACTTCTAATACGAAAACAACACTATACAATTTGGTTAAAATACTGTAATGCCGCGAACAAAGAAACCCGTCGCATGCGAGTGCTAATTTCCGACTGCTGGTACATTTGTCTGGTTAGTCCCATTGTAGTGGGGACACTGCCACATGACGTCATATTTATCTATCTGTTTTGGGACCCAAGACCAATGCTAATAATTAAAGTTGACAATTTTGACTTATGGCCAGCTTTTTGGCTCAAATACCAGTCTGTGCGCCACCTCCCCATCGATGAATGTTGCTGGGAGTCCAACTAGGTCCTTTGTGCGCCAGCTCACGAAGTTCCTTGAGGTATTCTTGAAGGGACTCTACGGCGCGCGCGCTGGACATGAGCCTTTTGTTGGGCCCGATGATAATGGCCATAACGATTTTCCAGGCCTCCATGATGTCCTCAGCCCGGCCCTTCGATGGAAAGCCGCGTGGAACCTCGGCAACTGATCCCCGGAGAGATACAATCAATTGCGTCCCTCTTTCTTCCGACGTCCATCCATTATGGGCGCAGATGATTTCAAACTGGCGCTTGGATATGTCCCATGACTCAGATCCATTGAAATCCACACATTGTTGAAAAACACTCTGTAGCTCCTCAATGAGGCGACGAACATTAGGTTGTTATAAGATGATGACAGTTTTCTTGTTGAAATAATTTCTGTCCTAACTCATCTGTAATATTGTCTACATTTTTCTCTTGCTGATTTATCCTTTGTTTCATCCTGGTAATCTCACTTTTCAATTTTTATGTTAAGGAAATAAAATAATATTTTACGTCGTTCATTTTGTTCAACATCATATCCTCTGTTTGTTTGATATCTAGGTTTTGATTCAACAATTCTTGTTTCGTCTCTTCGTTTTGTTTTTGTATTTAATTTCATTGTTAGCACCATCCATAGTAATTCTGCCCAAAGGCAGGTCTTTCATTGCAATCATAACATTTTCATGCTATGCTTTGCAGCTTTACTAGGGAATAGCACTAATATATATTAATATGTGAAGAAAAAACTTACAACACCTTTCTAAGCACATTGCGCGCACGGAGGAGTGTGATATTTGGCTATTTTAAAATTCATATAGAGAAGGAGTGAAAAAAAAATAAAATGTATGTATAATGTGTTACAAATAAATTAAATTAAACAAACAAATAAATTGTCTCTAAGGAATTTATGTGTACTAGTGGTCGCCCAGCGGTGAAATTCGACCACAATTCATCAAGTTTTTAGGTTTGTCACAAATACGTTATTATGCATTTTTTTTATCTATTTTAAAATTACGAACGATAGGAAATATGTGGTATAGCTTGGCTAAGCCATACTTAAAAAAACAATAACGCGTCATTTGACATTTTTATACTATTTATAGTATTTAAATTTACATTTGGCCTATTAATATGTGTACGGGAACATATATCCCTTCTTCTCTGTCTCTCACCCCGATCCGTCAATGTTCTATGTCAAGCATAATGGAAGTAGGTGAGAATATCTAAATATAAAAAAAATGTAATGAAATTACTGAAACCAAGATTAGACAGGGTTCAATTCAAAGTTACATAGTAAAATGTACTCACTTTTTTAAACCACTAATAATAGGCCCTAAATACGCAAGAGTAAGTCAATTCACTCTGCTGCTGCACAATTTTCTTTTTTACGACAATGAACTTTCAGTATGAACGTAAACAAAAGTTTGAGTAATACACATAAATTCCTTAGAGACAATTTATTTTATTTTGTTTAATTTAATTTACTTGTAACACATCCATCCATCCATAGTAATTATGCCCGAGGGCAGGACCTTCACTGCAATCATAGCATTTTCATGCTATGATTTGCAAGCTTTACTAGGGAATTATAGGTGTGGTAGCTTCCCGTTACTTTCCTCACCGGTGAAGGATAATTATAAAGATGGCGATGATGATGATTGCCGGATAATTATCGAGGACCATTGGGCCCTAAGCTTCATGAAATTTGTCTTACAGGTGAAGAAAAACCCAGAAAAAACCTCACCCAGGAGCCTGTCCCGACGTCCCGACCGCTGCGTGACAAGGCAGCACGCTACCTCGAGACCACAGCGGTGGACTTGTAACACATATTACACATACATTTTATTTTTCTGCGCTCCTTCTCTGTATGAACTTTAATTATGCCAAATATCACACAAACTCCTCCGTCCGAGCAATGTGCTTAAAAAGGGGTACAACGTTTTTTTCTTCACGTATTATTATATAGATTACTCATTCAATTGTGTTCTCATTCATTTGTTTACGTTCATACTGTTAGTGCATTCTTGTAAAAAGAAAATTGAGCAGGACCATTGTGAATTGACTTACCCTCGCGTATTTGGGTCAATCCATCCCAAGTGGTCTAGTGCCCCATGCTCAACATGTCCAATTTCGCTAAAACTTGGTGTAGATATGGAACCTCTTTAGAAATGAACCTCTGCAAAATTTCAAATCATAATATCAAGTGTTTGGGTAACTATGACCTTTTTTATGCAGACCTGTTGAATGAATCCATCAAGAAACCGAACAACATTCAATTTTTAATTCTTTGTTACTACAAGGCAAATTAAAGTAGGGACCTCTTATTTCTATGTCTTTCACAACTTTTTATCCGAAATGCAAAAAAAGAGTCCGACGGAAGGAAGTCCATTTTAGGAGTCACCAGCCTGGATCAAAGTGCCTAACAGAATCTGTCATATCAAATTTTAGTCCTTTAAGGCCAAATATCTCAAGAACTAAAAACAAACGGAGACTAATATTTGGTAAATTTGTTAATGGTGGTTGAGACAGTGCACTGCGAAAATATCTTTAATTCATAGCCACCTATCTAGTATTATACTAGATCATAAACATATGCAGTTGTTAAAAGTGAGCTATGTTCAAGCTCAAATAACGTGAATTGCGTCATCTCAAATGTTGTTTTTTTAGTACCATTAGAAAGGGCACATCTTCATCTACTAGAATCAACTTATTTCATTTTTGAGCCCATTCAATTTTGGCACGAAAAGTAAGGTGCCAAATATGCAATTGTTAAAAGTGAGCAATGTTCAAGTTCAAATAACGTGAATTACGTCATCTCAAATGTTGTTTTCTTTAGTACCATTAGAAAGGGCACATCTTCATCTACTAGAATCAACTTATTTCATTTTTGAGCCCATTCGATTATGGGATGAAAAGTAAGGTGCCAAATATGCTATTGTTAAAAGTGAGCTATGTTCAAGCTCAAATAACGTGAATTACGTCATCTCAAATGTTGTTTTCTTTAGTACCATTAGAAAGAGCACATCTTCATCTACTAGAATCAACTTATTTCATTTTGGAGCCCATTCAATTATGGGATGAAAAGTAAGGTGCCAAATATGCTATTGTTAAAAGTGAGCTATGTTCAAGCTCAAATAACGTGAATTACGTCATCTCAAATGTTGTTTTCTTTAGTACCATTAGAAAGAGCACGTCTTCATCTACTAGAATCAACTTAGGCCTATTTAATTTTTGAGTCGATTAAATTACGGGATGAAAAGTAAGTTTGAACTTAATGAGAAATTGCTTGTTGTCCACCACACTGTCAAATAATGCTACTTAATCAAGTGGCGCTTTTACTTTTCACCGCTACCACTCACAGTGGCAATGACGGAATATTACGTCAGGGAGTAGAACTATGTAGCTTGGTGGAGGGGTAGAATGACTTTGTTTGTTTTCCAGACTTTTGTAAGGTATTGTGAAATATCTTTTTTCAGTTTTCAATAGTTTATCGTTATGTGTTGTCGGAGTCCGATTAGTTGAATTTCATATTGTATAGTGTTTTGAATTCATGATGTCGGCTAGGAAAAACAGCGTGTTCTAAGATAATCTATCGATTTCGATTTAATTGAAAACATTTCTGATTATGAAATGAACGACAGTAATGCAAGTTTTTTCATGGAGAATGAAAGGCGTGCATGGAACCGTATTGTAGGAAAACCAGGGGGAAAACGCCCTGGCCATGAATGAGGTGAAAATAGCATTAACCATGATTTGAAGGAAGTAGATTATACAGGGAATGATTGGAAAACATTAGCTCAGGATAGGTAGGTGTGAAGAGCTAATGAACCTACGGTTTCGATGGTGCCAGAGAGTTAGTTAGTTGGATGCAAGTTTTTTTCAGTGATATTTCAATAAAAGGATCAACTGACGACGCAAGTAATACTATTAGTGAAGTTTGAGGAAGTTGTAGAGCTGGAAGGGAGATCAGATAGCGATGTTAATAGCACAGGCCTAAATAGTGCAGACATAAGTTCCAGTTGGAATAATAGGCATTCAGAAGGGCCCAAATTTCAATTTATCGGTACGCCTGGGGTTCAGACACTTGTAAAAAACCCAAAAGACCCTTTAGAAAGTTTTGAACAGTATATTTCAAGTCAACTTGAACATTGCTCACTTTTAACAATTTCATATTTAGCACCTTACTTTTCATCCCATAATTAAATCGACTCAAATGAAATAAGGTGATTCTGGTAGATGAACATGTGCTCTTTCTAATGACACTAAAGAAAACATTTGAGATGACGTAATTCACGTTATTTGAGCTTGAACATTGCTCACTTTTAACAATTGTATATTTGGCACCTTACTTTTCATGCCATAATCGAATGGGCTCAAAAATGAAATAAGTTGATTCTAGTTGATGAAGATGTGCTCTTTCTAATGGTACTAAAGAAAACATTTGAGATGACGTAATTCACGTTATCTGAGCTTGAACATAGCTCACTTTTAACAACTGCATATGTTTATAATATATTATAATCCTAGATAAGTGATTATGAGTAAAGATATTTGGGTAGTGCACTGTCTCAACCACCATTAACAAATTTACGAAATATTAGTCTTCGTTTCTTTTTGTTCTTGAGATATTTGGTCCTAAAGAAGGACTAAAATTTGATATGACAGATTTTATTGGGTACTTTGATCCACGCTGGCGACTCTTAAGTGGACTTCCTTTCGTCGGACTACGCTTTTTTGGATTTAATATAAAAAGTTGTGCAAGACATAGAAATACAAGGTCCCTACTTGAATTTGTCTTGTAGTAAAAAAGAGTTAAAAATTGAATGTTGTTCGGTTACTTGATGGATTCATCAAACACGCCTCCATATGAGAGGTCATAGTTTCCCGAAAACTTGATATTATGTTTTGAAATTTTCCAGAGCTCAATTTTTAGGGTGGACCTGAAGCCACACCAAGTTTCAGGAAAATTGGTGATGGTCAGCGTGGAAGACATTAAAAATTAGACCACTTGAGGTTGAATGACCATTTACGAATATTATTAATGGTTTTAAAAAATGAGTACATTGTATTATTTAAATTTAAATTAAACCCTGTCTAATCTTGGTTTCAGTAAATTCATTACTTTTTTTTATATTCAGATATTCGCGCACCTACTTCCATTTTGCCTCGACAAAAAAACATTAACGGGTCGGAGTGAGATACAAAGAAGATATATATATATATCCATCCATAGTAATTCTGGCCGAAGGCAGGTCCTTCACTACAATCATAGCATTTTCATGCTATGCTTGCAGCTTTACTAGGGAATTGTGTAGGTGTGGTAGCTTCCCATTGCTTCCCACGCCGGTGAAGGATGATGATGGCCATATGATTTCGGGGACCGTTTGGGCCTTAAAGTTTTCCTGAGATTTGTCTTACAGGTGAGGAAAAACCCCGATAAAAACCTCACCCAGAAAAACTGCCCCGACCGGGGATCGAACCCGGGTCCGCTGCGTGACAAGGCAGCACGCTACCTCGTCATGCAGTGGGCCCGGGTTCGATCTCCGGTCGCGGCAGTTTTTCTGGGTGGCGACGTAGCGTGCTGCCTTGCCATGCAGTGGGCCCGGGTTCGATCTCCGGTCGGGGCAGTTTTTCTGGGTGGATGAGGTTTTTATCGGGGTTTTTCCTCACCTGTAAGACAAATCTCAGGAAAACTTTAAGGCCCAAACGGTCCCCGAAATCATATGGCCATCATCATTATCATTTTCATCATCATCCTTCACCGGTGTGGAAAGCAACGGGAAGCTACCACACCTACAATTCCCTAGTAAAGCTGCAAGCATAGCATGAAAATGCTATGATTGCAGTGAAGGATCTGCCTTCGGGCAGAATTATTATGGATATAAATATTCCCGTACACATAATAAGACTGGTCTACAAAAATATTTTTTTTTTCACAAGAATAAAAATAGTATATTCTGTAATAGTCCAGTCATATTAGAGGTTTCACCTCGGAATGAGAGATAATAAGCTGAAAACTCGTATAGATCTTCATTTTGGCATCTAAAAGTTGTCTCAATAGTCTCATAAAATCTCGTGTCCGCGTCCTGAGAAATTCAAGGTCAAAGGTAAAAAAGTCATGTTTTTGCAAATATCTCCCTATCTATGGCTTTAATGCTATTTATATTAACCATAAGTATAATACTTACTTATTTACTCACTGGCACTATCGAACCCGAAGGTTCATGGCCGCGCGGACATAAGCTCTCCATACATCCCTATCCTGAGCTAATGCTTTCCAATCATTCCCTGTATAATCTACTTCCCTCAAATCATAGTTAATGTTATTCTCCCACCTCATTCTTGGTCTACCAACTGGGCGTTTTCCCTCTGGCTTTCCTACAAGAAGCTTCCATCCACGTCTTTCTTTCCCCATACGCGCAACATATCCTGCCCATCGCAGTCTACGAGACTTAACTGTTCTTATTACATCTGGCTTCCTATAAACACCATGTAGTTCATTGTTATGTAGTCTTCTCCATTCACCTGTCTGTTCATCTCTCTTTGGTCCAAAAATTTTCCTAAAAACTTTATTCTCAAAAACTCGTAATCTCATTTCCTCCCTTAACGTAAGAGTCCATGTTTCGCACCCATATAATATAACTGGTAGAATAATGGTTTTATAGGCTTATTTTCAGTTTAACGTTTTTTGAAAGGAGTTGGGACATCAAAAGTCTCTGCAATGCATAATAGCACGCATTTCCAGAATTCAACCTATGTTTAATTTCTTTGTGCATCTCATTCCTATTTGTGATTATTGTTCCTAGGTATTTGAATTCAGCCACTTCCTCAAAATGTCCCTCATTTGTCTTTAGCTGTCCATTTCCATTATATAATGTATTTCTACGTGTGACCATATATTTAGTTTTATTGATATTTACTTCCAGTCCCACTTCCTTAGTGTTACTCAAAAGTGTGTGCGTGTTGTCTTTTAATATCTCCTCGCTATCGGCCAATAGTACTACATCATCAGCATAAACTAACAGCTTATTAATACCATTGAGTTGTAGGCCTTCCTCATCCTCTAAAGATTTGATGGCATGCTCTAGTACAAAATTAAATAGTTGAGGAGATAGTACATCTCCTTGCTTCAACCCTTTCTGGATTTCGAAGGTATAAGAAAACTGTTTGCCTACACGCGCCCTACTCTATGTGCCATTTAGACACATTTGTATAAGTTTAACTTTTTAGGAATTCCGAACTCCAGCAGGATACTATATAACTTCTCCCTCTTAACTGAATCATATACTTTTTTTGAAGTCTACATATAGTTGAAGTACAGGGAGAGAATAAAATTCTCTACAACTTTTGTTTAAAACATGTTTTATACATCAAACCGTTTTTGAGATAAGAGGGCGGTGAACGCGCAGGGCTTAGCAATCTACAGCATAATGCAAGTTATATAATAAGCCGTATAAAGTCTATAAACCATAAAAAAATATGTAGTTATAAACAATTTGCAATTTGATTAATTATTACATTACATTTCATAATGTTTTTCATTAATCAAGTATATATATTTTTAATAACCCTCATCAGTTCGTGTAATTAAAAAATAGTTACTTTAATTATATTCTGCGGAATTAATTCTTGGAACCGATTAAGACAATATTACCGCCTGCTCCAGATGAATTACTCAATACAATATTTTACAACGGTTCACGCTGTGGATGTAGGGGTTGCAATGTTCTTCAGCTTGTGGCCAGTGTAATGGGCAAGCTTGCCTCGATGCTTCACCATATCAGAGCGATCTCGATGAAGATAGTACTTTTGATCCGGAAATCCTTCAAGATTTGGAGACAAATATCCTTGACGAAAATAATGATCCATCCATAGTAATTCTGCCCGAGGGCATGGCTTTGCAGCGTTACTAGGGAATTATAGTTGTGGTAGCATCCCGTTGCTTTCCACACAGGTGAAGGATGGTGATGATAATGATTGCCGGATAATTTTCGGGGACCGTTGGGCCCTAAGCATCCTGAGATGTCTTACAGGAGAGGAAAAACCCCGAAAAATCCTCGCCCAGGAAGCTTGTCCCGGCCGGGGATCGAACCCGGGCCCGCTGCGTGACAAAACAGCAAGCTACCTCGAGACCAGAGCTGTGGACAAAATAATGATAATGAATTAGAAATTTTCGAGCGGCCGGAAGACAATGAAGAAGAAGAAGAAGAATGTAATAATTAATAAAAATGCAAATTGTTTATAACCATATACTGGGTGAGGCAATGAAACGGCACGATTTGGACTCCGGCTGACGGGCGCAGTGGGGGGTTATGGGAGTGGGGGAAACGACCTTGAGCATCTAGACAAGTGGAAATTTCAGTAGCCATGGAGCGTTGGTCAAGCGTGCAACGTGCGTTTGCTGTAAAAGCATATTATAAAAACATGGATAGTGTGGTTGGTGCCCAACGTGCTTTCCGTCTTAAGTTTAATCTACCGCCACGGGCTCCCGTGCCATCGAGGAAAGCTATCCTCCTGTGGGTGAAAAATTTTGAAGCCACTGCAAGCACGACGAAGAAAATTGGTGGTAGTGAAAAAACACAATCAGGACCCCAGAGAACATTGATCGTGTGCGCGATGCATTAACACGAAGTCCGCAAAAATCAGCAAGGCGGCACAGCGCTCAACTTGGTCTCAGCAATCGATCAGTGAGACGGATTTTGAAGAATGACCTACACTATCACCCATACAAAATGCAGATAGTGCAAGCCCTACAACCTAACGATTACAATCATCGCATACGCTTTTGCCAAGCGATGCTTAATGTTATCGGAACAAATGGAGAAAGAGTGCATAACTTATGGATGAGTGATGAAGCCCACTTTCACCTTATTGATTACGTTAACAAGCAGAACTTCCGGTATTGGTCCGCAAATAACCCACGTGATCTTCATGAAAAACCTCTCCATTCTGAAAAAGTAACAGTTTGGTGTGCAGTATCTTCTTGTGGACTCGTGGGACCCTATTTTTTTGAAGATGAACATGGTAACACAGTAACGGTGAACTCTGAACGTTATGCTGACATGTTAGTAACTTTTGGTCTGCCTGGCATCGATCAGTATGATCCAGATGAAGAAACACTCTTCCAGCAAGATGGTGCAACAAGCCATACTGCTAATGTCTCAATGGTTTGCTGAACTCGCTTTTCCAGGACGGCTAATCAGCAAGAATGGTGATATCCCTTGGCCTCCCCGTTCGCCAGATTTGACCGCCCCAGACTTCTTTCTTTGGGGCTATCTTAAATGCAAAGTCTTCGAGGAAAATGCACCAAGAACAAAAGAAGATCTGAAGGAGAGAATCCGGCAGGAAATTAACAACATTCCTTTGCAGATGCTACAGAACGCCATGGGTGGATTTCATCTTAGACTCCAACAATGTGTGCAAAACCAAGGACGTCACCTTACTGGCACCATATTCAAAAAATGATTGTTTTTTAAGGTAAAACATTAATTTCCACTCATGTACTTAAGATTCATGTTCAAATAATTATACTCTTTTTGTAAAATATATTATTGGTGATTTTTGAAAATCGTGCCGTTTCATTGCCTCACCCTGTATTTTTTAAGATTTATAGACTTTATACGGCGTATTATGTAACGTGACTAACGGTTGACCTTGCATTATGCTGTAGATAGCTAAGCGCTGCGCGTTCACCGCCCTCTAACTCAAAAACGGTTTGATGCATAAAAAAATGTTTAAAACAAAACAAATATAGGTAGCATTAAAGCCATAGGAAACGAGATATTTGCAAAAAAAAAACTGTTTTTTTTTACCCTTGACCTTGAATATCTTAACACGCGAACACGAGATTTTATGAGACAACTTTTATAACGCCAAAATGAAGGTCTATACCAGTTTTCAGCTTATTATCTGTCACTCCAATGTTGACCCTTATTTTTGACCAATATGACTGGACTATAAATATTTTACATGCTGAATTCAAATATCATTTCAGTTTTTTTCGATCAGGCAGGAGCTTTGTATGATATTTATTTATTTTTTTTATAATACTACTCATTCTGAATTATCTAGAAAGTGGTAGATGGTGATGTTCGGGCATATTCTGCATCTGAAACATCTCTCTTCCTGGTCCAACAGTAGTCAGCCAGCATATTAGAACTCCACTTGCCTCGGTACCTGTTTTCCATTGTACAAATTTGCTGATGATAATGCTCACCGTGCTCATCGCTGACAGCTCCAAGAATTTCCGGGAAGAAGTCTAAGTGAGAGTCCAAGAAGTTCATTTTTAAATACCGGTACATGTTGCTTTATTAGAATCCAGAAGATCAGCCACTAGGCCACGATAGTTTTCTGCTTTATGGTTTCCATGGAAATTGCAACACATATTTTTTAAAGACTGCCAGGCTACTTTTTCAAGTGGATATAACAGTCCTCAGAATGTTCATCAGCCATTAATGTTCATATTTGTGGTCCTATAAAAATTCCTTCTTTCAGTTTAGCCTCACTGATTTTGGCAATTTTTTAAATTTCAAGTACAAGAATCCTTCAGAAAGTTTATCCATAACTTTGACGAAATTTTTCATTGCTCCTAATTTAATATGCAATATATATTTTTTTCAGGAATCACTAAAGGGACATGTGACACATTTTTCTGGCCAGGGATAAGAGATTCACGTTTAGGCCATTATTTTTAACGTAGTGAGACTGACACATCACAATGCCAGATTAACCGGTCTGAGCATGTCAAAACATGAATGAACCTGAGCAGTCTTGTCTTTTGATGCTTCAGTATGACATTATATATAATTTCCTTAAATTCAACTTGAATAGAATCGCTAAATATAGAGTAAAGGTTCCTATGAAAGGTCTAAGAGAATGCTAAAATTAGATTTAAAAAATAGCTGTAAAAAAACTGTGTCTGATGGAAAAATTCTGACATTTCTGATTTCAGTATTAAAAAAACACTAGATTCACTAATCAGATTTCTTGTGAAGAAAACCTTGTCGACCTTGCCAAATGCAAATTTAAATAGTAAAAAATTACAAATGTCAAATAACGCGTTATTTTTTTTAATATGGCTTAGCCAAGCTATACCACATATTTCCTATAGTTCGTATTTTTAAAATAAATAGAAAATTAACGCATAATGACGTATTTGAGACAAACTTAACAATTTAATGAATTGTGGTCGAATTTCGACCGCCGGGCGACCACTAGTCTGTTTTAATATTTTTGTGAGCAAATCCTGTATTTGTACCATTCTTGCAGTTTTTTTTATTCTTACCTTGTGAAAGTGCTCCCACAGAGTAATACAGAGTTTAATACAGGCTTTCCACTTTACAGCAGTTTGCCCTTGATTCCTGCTTTCCAGAGATTCCTATCTTCCCATTGACCATCTTCAATACCCCTCTTCATCATGGCATCATATATTCCCTCATACCATGCTCTTCTACTTCTTCCCCTCTTCCTTCTGCCTGGTACCATCCAATCCAACACCTGTTTAGGCCACTGGTCTTCCGACATCCGTTGTACATGTCCATACCACTGTAGAGCTCTCTTTGTTATCCTATCGATAACAGTTTCTTGTGCATCCATTTCTTGTCTGATATATGTATTTCGAATATGTTGTAGCCTGGATATTCTCATACTTCTCCGTAATCCATCCATTTCTGTCGCCAAGATTCTTTTCTGCATCCTTTCATTTATTGTCCAGCTTTCTGATCCATATGTAAGTATACTTTCTATTATTGTCTGTATAATCTCTTTTTTTGTTTTTCTGGTCAAATTTCTATTCCATAAAAGACCATTCAGGGATCTAATCGCCTTCCTTGCACAATTTACTCTGTTAATAATATATTTTTCACAAGTACCAGATTTATCTATTATAGATCCAAGATATTTAAATTCTTCAACACGTTTAATTATCATATTATTTATTTGTAGGTCTTCTGAATTTCCTCCGATTACCATATATTCTGTTTTAATATAATTTATCTTCAGTCCACCTACCTCAAATGCATCGACCAACTTTCTGATCATATATTCTATATCTTCTTTATCTTGTCCTATTATAATCTGGTCATCAGCGAATAATAAATTGTGCAGTAAATGGCCATTAATGTTGATTCCCATTCCCCTACATGACTTATTCCATTTCATTAATACATCTTCTAAATATATCTTGAACAATGTTGGTGACATCCCGCATCCTTGTCTTAATCCTTTTGTTATATCAAATTCTGAGGATACTCTATTTCCAACCTTAATACTTGCTTTACAATCATACATTCTTTTTATAAAATGTATGAGAGATTTAGGTATTCCAAACTTCTCCATTGCCACCCAAAGCTTGTTGATGGGTACAGAGTCATATGCCTTTTCCAGGTCTATAAATGCCATATGAACTTCTTTTCCTTTAGCCAACATCTTTTCCGTAATCTGCCTGATCACAAATATATTATCAAGGCACGATTTACCTGCTGTGAAACCTGTTTGTTCTTCTGATATTTTATTTTGTATTAGTTCCTCCAATCTAATTTTAATAATTGTACTTAACATTCTACTAATTGCTGCCATAACACTGATCCCTCTATAGTTTGCTGGATCTCTTTTATTCCCTTTATTTTTGTATATTGCACTAATATACGATAACTTCCACTCATCTGGAATAGGATCTCCTTCTATCACTTGGTTAAAAAGTCTAGTTAAAATTCTTATAATTCCTGAACCACCATATTTAATTAGTTCCATGGTTATTCCTCCTGGACCTGCCGCTTTTCCATTTTTTGCTGTTCTCAACACGTTTCTTACCTCGTCTTCTGTTATAGGTTCTATTAAGTCACCCTTTCCATTATCCAGTGTAGCATAGTCTATAAATTCTCTCCTAGTTTCTGTTAAAAGCATTTTAAAATATTCCTGAAAAGTTTTCATTGGTACTAAATTAAAACTCTTTGTCATATTATCATTTCGCATGTTTGTAATTGTCCTCCATGCTTGGGCTGACTTTGAATAGCCTACTGTATGCTCAATTTCTCCACATACCCTATTCCACATTTCTTTTTTATGTTTCCTGACTTCTGCTTTAACCTTTCTTTTAAGTATGTTATAACTTTGATAATCTTCATCTTTCTTGGAACTTAAATATTTTTGATATGCATTTTTCTTTTCTGTTATGATATCAAGTATTTCCTTATTCACCCAATGGTTTTTATGGTGTTTATCATTTTCCAGACCAAGTGCTTCTCTTGCTGCTTCATGTATATATTTTTTCAAATGTTCATAAATAACGACAGAGTTCCAATCTTCATCAAATTTTAATTTTTCGGTGAGGCGTTGGGCATATAGATTTTTAATACTCTCATCTTGTAGTAAATGTAGATTATATCTACATTTTTCTAATTCATTTTCTATTTCTATATTTTGATCTTTATTTACCTTTTGCCTGTTTATAGGGCATACTATCCTAGTTGACAGCATATAATGATCCGTTCCACATTCGGGTCCTCGATTCACTCTAACATCTTGAACTATAATATTTCTCCGTTTCCTCACTATTACATAATCAATTATCGATCTTAGACCTTTAGTGCGTTGTTCCCACGTATATCTATGGATGTCCCGATGTTTAAACATCGAATTCATAATAATTAGGTCATTCACTTTGCATTCTTCTTTTAAACGTTGTCCATTTTCATTCTCAATATCTTCTCCATATGGACCAACTATGTCACCTGTCCCCTTTCCAACTCTGCTATTCAAATCTCCCATAATTATTAATTCCTTCTTTTGAGAAATCTTTTCTACCAATCCAGTAAATTTTTCAAAGTATTGTTCCTTTATTACTTGTGATGCATCGTTTGTTGGGGCATATGTACCTATTATTACTAATTCTTTCCCATACATTGTTATTTCCATAACTATAAATCTTTCATCTATTTCTTCTATTTGTTTTATTGAGGATTTCCATTTCTTCTTAATTAAAATTGATACTCCTCCTTTAGCTCTCTCCGATTTTTCCACCCCACTCCATACATGCATGTATTCACCAATCATTTCTTGACCTTTCCCTTTCCTTTTCGTTTCTGTCAGAACTGCTATATCCACCCCTTCTTTGTAATCTCGTTAAGTACTTCATTATTCTTAGTATTCCAACCTTGTACGTTCCAAGTTGCCAAAATCATTGTCCTTTTTCTTAGCCAAAGTCTATGCCTATTGATCTGTCCGGATTTATCTCTCTTTGCAGGAAACGTAACAATTATTTTTTATGGAACGGGTTGTCAGCCCTTCGCCAACCCCCGCATTTGGGGGACCTAACCAGAGCCTCATTTGCCGGTTTTCGGGATTCCTATTGGGCCTTCTCGGCTACCGTAGCGGTCACGGGGAAACTAGTCCCCACCGTACATCACCCCAATAGGCTATTCCGTACTTCCCGTTGCCCACCCCTCGGGACGTGGACCATTGAGGTTGGATATTTTCGTTTATTAAAATTTAAAAACGTGCATTATGAGATCTTTTAAATATGTACAATTGACCTACCCCTTTAATCTCACATACATATATAATATGTATTATGTTGTATACAATATTTATTACACAATCTTAGCCATGTCGTACATCTGAAATCCATTATTAAGTCACATTTTTTTAAATGTTTATTAGAAACGGATGTACACTAACATCACTCATCCTAACCTAACAAATCTTATAATTCTATCACTTCTAGTAGGTTTATCATAAGTAATGCCACAAGTGATTTCCAATTTATTTAGAGAATTTGGAAATCAAGAGTGGCATTTATTAGGACTATTTAACGAATAAAATTAAGCTGTTTACTCACAAATCATGATTTAACTATAGTTATTTTAAAATATTTATATATTTAATGTAAACGGCGATGTTTGAAAACAAATAAGAAACGATTGTCACGCTTCATTTGCTTATTTTGTTCATCACTGCAACCAGATATTATTTATTGCCAAAGCATCGAAATGTTATAAGAATGTACCCTAGTGGAGAAATTTATGACCAACGTTATAGGTGATGTCCTATGATGTAAATATGTCAATTATATTTTTCTGCAACGTCATTTCCTGGAAAATAATTCGTTTAAGAAAATGCAAACAGTGGGTTTTCTTTGTGGTATGATCAATTGTTACAAATGTTTTTATATTATCTATCGCATGCGCTTTCTGCTGACATTCATGCACTATATAGCCTATACACCCTGGTAGCCGCATTTCTTGGAGGGTCAGTCACTGCAAAATAATGCTATTGCACCGTGTCGGTGCTGGATCGTACCAATGTTGTTGATAATTACCTTGAGTTGTGAACATAGATTGCTCAAATTAACATATCTTTGCCCGGGCCCATAAAAGGCAAAGATTAATTCATCTTTCCTCAATAAATTGTTAAGCATGTAATATATTGTAAGCTATACAGATTACAATCGTGGAAGTCTCAAGGAAAGAGGAAATCATATTAGCTTGAGAAAGCTTTGGAACTTTATACTCATATCTGACATGACTAGCTACTAAATCAATAGACAGGAGTTAACTACAAGCAGATAACTTATATTTAATTAGAGTAAAAAAAAACAGTCAAATATAACATTCAAACAATAAAAGATAGTTAGACATTGAAAAAGAAATTGAGAAAAGAAACAATAACCTTATCGGTCATCTCAACAAAACAATAATAATGAAACATACGTACTCTCTTTCATTCACACTAGTCCCGCCAAGGGCTAGGGAACACGGTCCTTGTGGCCCTACCCTGGTGTAAGGGACCAATAAACAAAACAAGCTCCTCCGAGCTATATCGACTTGACCCTTTTGGTTAATAAACAGATGATGACCTTCATGTTAGTAAGCGCAGCTTATTTGAGGGTTCACTAGGAGAGGGTAGGATGCGCGATAGAACACGGCGCATAAAGAAAAGGGGGGTGGGGTATGTAGGAGAGAATTTGGAACTGTTCACTAAGATCACAGAAGAAATGGAGACGCGATGACGTATTGGTTGCGCAGTATGACGTAATCCACGTATCGAAAACTTGATTTCGGTACTCTATGACCTATTCAGAATGTTAAAAAGGAGGTGCTTTCTTTATTATGTTAAACTTTAGTTGGTAAATTTTAGGCGAAACACGGCTGTGATCGGTTGTAAATTAAAAAAAGAATTGAAATGTGATTGGTCATTGGCTCCCATTTGGGGCATGGGTTAAAGTCATAAGCAATGCCAGGAGTGATTTCCAAATGATCGATAAATTCACGACTCACGAAGTGAGGAGTGAATTTATCAGGACAATTTGGAAAAAAAAGAGTGGCATTTATTACGACTATTTAACGAATAAAATTAAGCTGTTTACTCACAAATCATTTAAATATAGTTGTTTTAAAATATTTATATATTTAATGTAAACGGCGATGTTTGAAAACAAACGAGAAACGTTTGTTATGTTACACTTGCTCACCGCAACCAGATCATATTATTTATTGCCAAATGATTGCAATATTGGTAGAATGCACCCTACTGGAGAACAAATGAAACACATCATACTGCTTATAACCAACATCATAGGTTATTAATTAATTTCTGATGTCCTATGATGTAAACATGTCAAATATATTTTTCAGGAACGTTATTACGTGGGAAATAATACGTTTAAGAAAGTGCAAACAGTGTTTTTTTTTGTGTTATAATCAATTGCTACAAATGCTTTTATATTATCCCGCAAGCACTATCTGATTACATTCGTACACTATATATAGGCTATTATTTGGTAGTCACATGCATTCTAGAGTTCTTACATCTTAATATATAAAATGTTATATTCAACGTACTTCTTAGAGAGTCAGTCACTGCTAAATAATGGTCTGACCTATTCAGAATGTTAAAAAGGAGGAGCTTGATTTTAAAGTGATAAAATTAAATTGATAAAATCGAAGAGAAAAACGACTGTGATTGGTTGTAAATCGAAATTCATTGAAATGTGAATGGTCATTGACTCCCGTTTGGGGCATGAGTTAAATAATATTTGAAAATAGATTCCCAATAAAAACAAAAATTTTGGAATTACCTACGAATTAGAGTAAAATAAAATCTAAGTAATGGTTTTTAACTTTCGACAATATATAATTTTTACAGTACCGTCGACATAGAACAAAATGATGGCAGTTAAACATTTCAATTTACAAAATGGCTAATTTCACATAATCCCGAGTGACCACGCCGTGTGCTTTGCATTTGTTTTATTTAGTTACATATTGTTACTACGAAAAAAAAGCGCCCATTGTAGTTCATTGTAAATGTTTAGGTGTCACTGTACGCAGTCTCTGTAAGTTTAATACTCTGTGATGCTCCTCTCTGACGCTAGATCATCATATCATCGGGACAACGTAACCCCGCCTTCCAGGCGCCCCAACTTCAGAAGTGGGTTACAAGTACGCCATGCCAGGAGAGAAACCAGGAATGCCGAAAGACAAACCTGAGGCATTTGAAAAAAAATAATAATCCCGATTCCGATACTCAATTCATTATACTTCCTATTTCACTAAAAACGTCTTGTCTTCACAGATCACGCTTACTCGTCCACACTCTGGACATGAACTACAACTAGCCGGCCCGAGCCCTCGCATCCTCCTACATATGCGAGGGCATGAACATTTCGGAATACTAGTCGAGACCTATCCCGAGTGGAAGCTTCGATAACTGATATTTCTGGAATGGAGGCATGGACACACGCAGAAAGTTCTCCCGGACTTTCCGATTTTTTAATCGTAAGCACTTGAATCCATCTCTACTATGCAAGGCGAGACTCAATTCTCGCGATCGAAAGCCAGTCCAACAATGCGACACCACATTTATACATAATTTAAAGTCTGAAGACAGATACATAAAAAAAACACTATCTTGCAGTTTCCCTTAGTTCTTTATTATTATTAAGATAATTAAAAACTGTTAAGTGGTCCCTTTACTTAGGGATGCACAAATGATGAAAAACTGTAAAAAAAAAAGAGTTATCTAGCTAGAAAGGAATACTTTCTATCCGTGCCATTAAAAAATTGAAATTATAAAACAGAAAGAATTTTAGCAATATCAACTTGCATTTTTTGGAATTCTTGGTGTGCAAGGAGATTAACTCGGGTGGCAATATATCTTTACAGGTCCTCTCAAGAATTGTAACAAAAGTTATTTTCTTTTACAGTTATTTGTTATTGTCCTCATAAAGAACAGTAAAAGATCTTCATATTATGATAATTCAAGATAACTTACATAATGAAAAGTTTCTTTACATTAACTTATTCATATATCAAGGACTTTTGTGACTACTTAAAAAAGTCATATATATATTATGTAACATGCATTAACTAACTCCACGGTTGCTACCAAGGTCATAGATAAGGAACAGTATTTTACTCTACACGAATATTAAATAATTATATGGTATGTACATTATAATCATCAAAAGTCCGTCACGCAGGAACTGCGTAAGCGAATCAGCAAATCGAATTTATGGTTTCATTTTGCTGGTTTACAGAATATATAGACTTACTTATTTACTTACTCACTGGCACTATCGAACCCGTAGGTTCATGGCCGCGCGGACATAAGCTCTCCATATATCCCTATCCTGAGCTAATGCTTTCCAATCATTCCCTGTATAATCTACTTCCCTCAAATCATAGTTAATGTTGTTCTCCCACCTCATTCTTGGTCTACCAACTGGGCGTTTTCCTTCTGGCTTTCCTACAAGAAGTTTCCACGCACGTCTTTCATTCCCCATACGCGCAACATGTCCTGCCCATCGCAGTCTACGAGACTTAACTGTTCTTATTATATATGGCTTCCTATAAAGACCATGTAGTTCATTGTTATGTAGTCTTCTCCATTCACCTGTCTGTTCATCTCTCTTTGGTCCAAAAATTTTCCTAAGAACTTTATTTTCAAATACCTGTAATCTCATTTCCTCCCTTAAAGTAAGAGTCCATGTTTCGCACCCATATAATATAACTGGTAGAATAATAGTTTTATATATTTTCAGCTTAACGTTTTTTGAAAGGAGTTGGGACATCAAAAGTCTCTGCAATGCATAATAGCATGCATTTCCAGAATTGAGCCTATGTTTAATTTCTTTGTGCATCTCATTCCTATTTGTGATTATTGTTCCTAGGTATTTGAATTCAGCCACTTCCTCAAAATTTCCCTCATTTGTCATTAGCTGTCCATTTCCATTATATAATATATTTCAACATGTGACCATATATTTAGTTTTATTGATATTTACTTCCAGTCCTAATTTTTTAGTGTTACTCAATAGTGTGTGCGTGTTGTCCTTTAGTATCTCCTCGCTATCGGCCAATAGTACTACATCGTCAGCATAAACTAACAGCTTATTAATACCATTGAGTTGTAAGCCTTCCTCATTCTCTAAAGATTTAATGGCATGCTCTAGTGCAAAATTAAAAAATAGAGGAGATAGTGCTTCTCCTTGCTTCAACCCATTCTGGATTTCAGAAGTGTCCGAAAACTGTTTGCCTACACGCACCCTACACTTTGAGCCATTTAGACACATTCGTATAAGTCTAACTAACTTTTTAGGAATTCCAAACTCCAGCAGGATACTATATAACTTCTCCCTCTTAATTGAATCATGCTTTTTTGAAGTCTACGTATAGTTGATATACAGTACCATTATATTCCCATTTCTTTTCTAAAATCTGTCTTATACTAAAAATCTGATCTGTTGTAGATCTGTTTCTTCTAAATGCACATTGATGATCTCCTAGAATGCCATCAATATAGGGAGTAAGTCTTCTTACTAATATATTTGTTAGAATTTTGTAGGAAGTTGAAAGTAATGAGATGCCCTGTAGTTGTTGCAGTCAGTTTTATCTCCTTTCTTATAAATTGGTACGATAATTGATTCCTTCCATTCATCCGGAAGAACTTCTTTTTCCCAAATCATACTAAGCAACCAGGGTATCTTGTCCATCAATTTTTACTCCCCCTGATTTTATCAGTTCTGCTGGGATCTCATCTGAACCTTGATGCGTTATACATCTTCAATTTTTCAATTGCCATTTCAAACCTCTAATGCACTTGGCTCTGCGACTAGCATTTCTGCTGTCTGTAACTTATCCTCCTCAATGTCCTGTTCTGTATGTACATTTAATAGCTGATTAAAGTAACTTTTCCATCTGTTTAATATACTCCTGGAATCTGCAATCATATCCCCATTTACATTCCGAATTATGTTTGTTCTAGCCTGAAACCCTTTCTTCTCTATACTAATTCCCTGATATAATTCTCTAATGTTCCTATTTTTTGCATTCATTTCAAGATCATTAATCTTCTCTCTCAAATATTCCCTCTTTTTACTCTTTAGTAACTTGGTGGTTTCCCGTCTAACACTACCAAATTGCTCTAAATTTACCTCATTTGGTTCGTGTAACCATTTCATTTTTGCTAGCTTTCTTTTCTTTACAATGTCGGCACATTCCTCATCAAACCATTTCTTGTTTTGCCTCTATTTTAAACAACCAATGCTTTCTGATGCTGACAATTTAATAGTATCTCTTATAGCCTCCCATTCTTTATTTATATCAGTTTCTTCTTCGTTTGCCACATTGTCATCTGAAGATTCCAGTACTTCAAATCTAGTAGCAATTTTGATTTGGTATTCTTGCCGCATTTAATCATTTTTCAAGTTTTTTAATTCATATTTTACAGAATCATCTTTAGTATTTGTTTCTCTCATAAGCGATAGCCGTTGTCTGATTTTCACTCTGACCAGATGATGATCCGAATTGCAGTCTGTCCCTCTAACTCATCTAACATCAATGATGCTACTGTGCCAGCGTTTATCCACTAATACATGATCTATCTGGTTCCGAGTTTCTCCATCTGGGGACGTCCAGGTGTATTTATGAATATCCTTATGCTGAAATGTTGTGCTCTTAACAATGACATTCTTTGATGTGGCAAATGTGACTAATCTAACCCCGTTGTCGTTACTATCTTCATGAAGACTGAATTTTCCTATTGTTGGTTTGAATATATCTTCCCGCGCCACTTTTGCATTAAAATCTTCTAAGACAATTTTCAGGTGATATCGTGAAAGGCTATCAAATAAGCATTCTAATTCTTCATAGAACTCATCCTTGATCTTGTCATCTTTATCTTCTGTGGGGGCATGTACATTTATAATTATAAAATCATGTCGTATACCCTTTAGAATTATGTATGATATCCTATCACAAAACTTAATATCTCGGATCGCGGATAGGATCCTCCTTCTGACTAAAAAACCCGTTCCAAATGCAGGTCTTTCTGCACCCCCATAGTATAATGCAAAGCTTCCTGATTCCTGACTACCTACTCCTGGCCACCTAACTTCCTGTAAAGCGACTATATCCAAGGGCGATTTATCTAATTCCCGCGTTAACATCTCTAGTGCCCCGCTATTGTATAAAGTCCTACCATTCCATGTTCCTACGAACATGTCCCTGTGTTTGAACCTTTGACATGGGTTCCCTGAAGTAGTCCCCGCCCGGAGAACCGAATGGGGGACTATTTGACCTCCGGAAAATTTTACCCCAGATGAACCCATGTCCGCATTTCTTGACGGTTGTATTTTTAGAATATATAGACTTATTTTGTTAAATTGGAGAAACTTGCTGCTGCTGGTTTATGACGGTGACAAGGCACTGTCCGTGTGCTGCATTCTTTGCCCCCTGGGGTAAACATGGCAGCCAAATTCCTTTGTGGCTATCAAGATAGTTCACCTGTTAGTCAAAAGTTGGCTAATTGTGGATTTCACCACTCCAGAACAGGGCGTCAAAAACTGCACCGTCGGCAAGCAGAGAGTCCGAAAGCCGAACAGTGCAGAATGAGCCTCACTATCCCAGGCGAGTGACCTCGCACAATTTATATAGTAGCCCATCTCTCAATAGTATTAACCTATGCAAATCATAGGTTAAATATTTTGTTCATGAAGATAAACCTGTCCATTGTGTTTAAACCTGCCATTAAAGGCTGTACACCTTGGATAAATCTCTCTCCATTTACATTTAGAGTTGGTTGAGGTATCTGTCGACCCTGGGCTTGAACTGTGTTGTTCCTATTTTGGTTTTGGGAAGAAGTGCCAGCCTTAACGGCTTCTGTAAATTGAATATTAGGATTGACCTGCACTGAATTGTAGGTCCTAGGTTGAGGTTTATTTGATGGAGGGACAGATTTGACTGTCCTCTTATTAAAGTTTTCAAGGGCTGCCTTGAAAACAGGGCAGCCTCGATATGATGCCGGATGACTGGACTCCCAGCAATTAGCGCACTTTAGTAAGGTGTTATTTCTCTGTGCTGCAGCCTTTATGGGACACTCTGTGTGATCGTGGGTTCCAGCACAGATAACACATCTTGGAGTCCGGCAACATGCAGGAAAGGTGTGGTTGAAAGCCTGGCACTTAAAACACTGCTTAAAGCCCTGATCTCGCCTTATAAGGTTCAACGGCTACTACAGTACAGAAAGCCGCTTCAGATCGTAAATTTCGTAAGCTTTTGGAGTTCTCTCCAGATGGTGAGTGGTATTACCATATTATTTTATTTTTTGATAATTAGCTTTATAATTATTAGAGCAAATTCTAACAAAAGAGTTTCCTCTTTAATATCAGTTGTTAAGGTATCTGAAGGCAGCCTCTTTAATACTGCCGTTAGTGAAGTATCTTTTCTCATCTGATAAATACAGTATTCTCTATGAACAGAATTGAAATACTCTTTCAATTTCAAAACGTCCTCCACCGAGGTAGCGTAGTAACGCAATCCCTCACTGATATCGACTAGTTTTAGATTCCCACTTACAAGTGCTCTAATCTCTCTGTTCATGTGGAACAGACCCCCATGACCAATAACTGTAATTGGCGGAGGTTTCTGTCCCGCAGAGTCAACACTTCGCGTAGGGATTGGTCTATTTACCGTTGAAGGTTCAGAACCAACTTCCATTGGAGATGGTACCACCATAGAGGAAGTATCAGCAGTTGAAGTAGATGATTCAGCAAGTATTGAATATTGATTAGTGGTTTCAACCGTTGGGACTACGACTGGAGTCACCTCAGATTGACTAGATATTTCCTTGAATTTAGGAATTTCTTTAATTACTTTGACTTCTTTTGTCGATTTACTTCTGGATCTTTTCCTTTTCTTTGAATTTTTCGATTATTTCGTTTTTATTTCTACTTTATCTTTTAGAATTGGTTTTTTGGAAAGAACAGTTTTAATCTTTCTTCTTTGGACACTTACTGTTTCAGTGACTGTATCATCATTATATATATATATATATATATATATATATATATATATATATCCATCCATAGTAATTCTGCCGGAAGGCAGGTCCTTCACTCCAATCATAGCATTTTCATGCTATGCTTGCAGCTTTACTAAGGAATTGTGTAGGTATGGTAGCTTCCCGTTGCTTTCCACACCGGTGAAGAATGATAATGATAATGGTAAGGATGATGGCCATATGATTTCGGGGACCGTTTGGGCCTTAAAGTTTTCCTGACATTTGTCTTACAGATGAGGAAAAACCCCGATAAAATCCTCACCCAGAAAAACTGCCCCGACCGGGGATCGAACCCGGGCCCGCCTCAAGAGGCCCTTGGGGTAGTAGGAGGTTAAAGCTCCCACTTTTTCTGGACACTCGGCACTTTGTCAGCCGGGTTGTCAGCCCTGCGTGACGGCCGCCTTTACCCCAGAACAAGCGTCTGGTACTCATTTCAGTTAGAGGCTGAGTCGACCCAGGGTCATAGTGCCGCCAGAGGGTTTGGGTCAGTTTAAAAATCCTGACCCCAACGGGACTTGAACCCTCGACCCTCCGGCTTGTAGCCCAGTGCCTTAACCACTACGCTATGGCGTGCCCCTCTTGAGAGAGAAAGCAATGTATTTTAAAATCAATCGTACTTGCCTTCAACTCTCTCAATTAGGTATCAAAGAGGGGAAGTCCACTCAGATCACTTTGAATGATTTCATCTATTCGATCCAGACAAGCTGATGTGAAATCTCGAGCTGAATCAGACTTTTCGTATTCTTGGTAGGTCGTTAGATAGCCTACTATTATGCCAAAAGTTCCATTAATTTGATGGATTTGATCTTCGTATTGAGGAACTTGATCATACTTGTTGTTTACTATACAGTGTGATTATAAAGTCCCAGTACATTTTAAAGAAATCGCTTACATATCGTATTTCTGTTACAGCCATTCGAAAGATACAAATATGTTCACCATTGAAGAGCGGATAGAGATTGTTTCTGCGTGTTTAAGAGGCCAGTCGTACGAAGAAGTTAGAGACCGATTCCAAAGGAAACCATCACGGGAGACGTGTATCTTGATATGTTGCAACTTTTCTTACAGCCACAGTTACAGCAAGATGGTATAATTGATACAGTGGTGTTGCAACAAGATGGAGCACCACCACACTTTGCTCTGGCTATACGCGGGTATCTCAATGACAGGTTTCCCAAAAGGTGGATTGGAAGGGCATCTCCTCGTATCTGGGCACCTCGTTCGCCAGACCTCGCACTCCTGGACTTTTTTGCTTGGGGGTTCATCAAGCAACAGGTGTACAGAACCAAGTTTCCTAATCTGCAAGTGCTGAAAGAACGCATACGCCAAGCGAGTGAAATGATTACAGAGGATATGTTGGTGCATGTTTTCCGGACGACGCGACGGTGCGTCGTTGGGAAACATGTTTTGAGATTGATGGAGGTTATGTTGAACACTAACTTGATAGTAGAAACTACCTTATAATTTTTGTTTTATTTGCGATACGTTATCCACAAAATGTACTGGGACTTTATAATCACACTGTATAACATTCAAATTTGTATGCAGCATCCTCCCACAAGACGAGAGATCTGATTTCCTCTTTTCCTAGGTCCATAGACCCACTAGTAACCGGCATAGATTCCATTACTTAGTTTTGAAGAAAAAAATTGGTCTTAGTTCAACAACTACGCTAGTTAATTAGAACACTTTTGCCACCAAAAACTATGGTAACACTTTCACAATAATTTGTAATGAAACACTGACCTACCTTGATAGCACTGTACACTATATATATTCACCTTGAAACAAAACACGCTAATCACTAAGACCGAGCTAGAAATTGGCTGCCACTTTACTTTTGGTTGATTATGATTCACTTTATATGTGTTCAACCAAATGTAGCACACTAAGACTACCTGTCACCATATACGATGCACGTAGACACCTTCGTTGCATTTTTTGCAATCACTCAGTACTATTCACTTGTAGTTCACTAATCCACAGGCTTTCGCTGGGAGCTGGAGTAGCAGTAGTATCACTATGTTGTAACAAGGCTTAATCATTATTACTTGACCACCAGAAAAGATGAATATGTTGATTTATTGCTCAATGTTGAACTTTCTCTTTTTTTCACTAACACTTTCGCAATAATTCAGTACTATTTACTTGTAGTTCACTAATCCACAGGCTTTCGCTGGGAGCTGGAGTAGCAGTAGTATCACTATGTTGTAACATGGTTTAACCACTATTACTTGACCACCATAAAGATTAATGTCTTAATATTGGAGAAACTTAATTTCTGATGCCAGCTTATTTAAAAGTATCGGACTACAGGGAAAACAAATAATGTATAACCATAAGTTACTACCTATTTCCAAATTGTTATATAATTTTAGACCAATTTAAATAATATCTACAGATTCATTTATCCATTACGTCATCAAAAATATTAAAAACATTAAACTAATGTATCTTATACGATACATTACCAATTTAATAATTATTTAAATAGTATGGTATATATGGCAACGAATCAAACATGGCGGATACTAGAATCAATTTTTAATTTCGGACAGGTAAATCCCCTTTCTCACGATCGGATTTCACTGATTTTCTTGTTAGAATATCTTCCTTTGTTTATTTTAATAGTAGGCTACACACTGAGTTTCGACGAGAAACATCGAAAAGTGAGACCGCTAGAGCTATTTTTAAATTTTCGTTTCAGCTGAACCCTACACCAATGGTCCAATTTTGCTGGTTAACGAATTCGACTTTACTTTTTACATTAATTCCTATATCTCAATATTGGTTTCGATAAAACAAAAATTGCGCTCGCTAGAGTTAACCGCGCGCGTGTGTGTATGTGTGTGTGTATATATGTAAACGTGTCCACAGATATAGTATCATACTTTAAACTACTACTACTACGTCGCTTTGGAAAATCGTATCTAACTGAAATTGGTGACAATCAAACGAGAAACTCAAAAGGTTAACAATGTCAACAATGGATAAAAGTGAACAGCAATAGAGAAACTAAACTAAATTTAATCATGTTTTTGTGGTCATTATGGGTTCATTGTTGGATATTTTAGCAGACAGCGATGTCGTCACTCGTGGGGGCCACATTCAATGTCTACAATGTATAGTAAACATTTTTTTAGTTTCTCTTTTGATTGTTGCCAATTTAATTTAGATACGATTATCCAAAGCGACGCAGTAGTAGTGTAAAGTATGATACTATTGTTACATGTCGTGTATGCGGCATAAGAATAGCGCGGGCGAGTCGCCCATGGCGAGTTAGGTGACCCGCAGAGCCGCTTGAATTGTCTAGAATGTGCTGCCAGACGTTTCTACCGGCCGCCCCTCAAACGACATCCAGTCAAAGGAGGGGGCGAGTTGAAGGAAGATCATGGAGGATCTCGTCATCGCTTCGTCCATCCTAACTTCAGAGGTGGTCGTGGTCAGCTCCGGAAGGAGAAAGCAGTAAGCCCTTGAGAGAGGGACATCAAGGACGACGACACCCACGTCCTCGCTACTGTCGTCGGATGCCTCGTCAGACTGGTAGTCCACCTCACAACAGGCAGAATCAGTGGAGAACCACCGAAGGCCCAGCGTCTCGGGGATGGACCATACATGGAGAAGAAGCAACGGTGTGGTCTGCAAGATTCAGCGCCAGCACGGAAGAGGAACGGTTGTGAATCACCTAGATCGACTGGCTGCATACCAAGGAAGCTGATAGGGACGATCAGCATAAAGGAGGGAGCAATGTTACATGTCGTGTAAGCGGCGTTTGAATTGCGCGGGTGAGTTGCCCCTAGCGAGGTGTCCCGCAGAGCCGCTTGAATTGTCTGGAATATGTTGCCAGACGTTTCTACCGGCCTCTCCCTTCCCCTGGAGAAAGATCGGAAGCCAGAAGTTTCTGGGCTTCGAAGTTGCTCGAACCTGTTACTAGAGCCTTCCTCCCGCTTATATAAAAGAGCGGAGGAGAAGGTCGGCCAGTCAATGTTGCGATATCTCGCGTTGGACGGCGAGAGGTTAAATTGTAAGTGAAACTGTGAGGAAGTACTGTGTCTGTAATTGTGTGATAAGCGATTATCTGATAAACTTTAAAAGAAGAATAGTTGTAAGATAAAATTGTGATTGAAGATTTAGTGATAATTGTGAGAAGAAAATAAAGTGTAAAGAAAAATTTTACATAACATCAGTGTATTTATTTAAGTCCAAATAAGTAAAAGGAAAACCCTGTGCCATCGATTACATAAAAATTCGGATTACGTACCCGCCGGTAACGTCGGAGAAGTCGATAAAGCAGAGTTAAAGGAATTTCCATCTATAATTGAGAAGAACTACTACCAGTAAGTGTACATAAAATAATAATAAATAAAACAATAGAACAAGTACAGGAAATGTAAAAACAGATTCTAAAACAAAATGAAGATTCGAGAGAAGAACTGAAGAAACAAAATGAAGAAATGAAAAAAAACAAAACGAACAAATTTTAAAGCAAACTGAAGATTCAAGACAGGAGCTAATAACCCAGAATGAGGAACTACATGAAAAATTTGAACAATTTAGAGAAAACTTTAATTTAGTAACACAGGAAAAATAAATCAGACATTTCTAGTATTGAACAAAGCGTAAATGAAAAAGAAGACAATTTACACAAAATTGATGGAGAATTTCGTCGCATTAAAGAACATTGGGAAGAAAAATTAGATCAACAAGGAGAGAATAATCATCAGTTTATAACATCTGAAGTTCAACGTACAGTGGAAAATTTACTAAGTGATTTTACGACCAGGATCGAAGTTCGACGCCCCAAGCCGACATGGAACTGAGAATCCGTAGTTCGGAGGTTCCGCATCATGGGACATATTTAAACAGCAATTTTACACCATCTCAACACACAATTGTTGGACAACGAAAGAAAGGACGACCCAATTAATCGCCACCTTACAGGAATCTGCTGCAGAAATTCTAAGACGCCATCCAGGGAAATGTAGCGCCGAGGACAAAATACTTAAAATGAACAATAAGAAAAAAAAAAAGTAATCTGAACATCAATGATACAAATATAGAAGAAGTAAAATCATATAAATATCTTAGTTCAACTGTAGATGGAAAAAAAAAAACCATACAGAGGAAGAAATTGGTTAAATAATTCCATTGGGCAATAAAGCTTACTATGCAAATGGAATAATATTCAAAAGTAGACTTGTCTCCAGATTAACTAAAGTTAAACTGTATAATACAGTAATAAGACCGATTGAAACTTATGGCTGTGAAACATGGGTACTGAAGGAGTCTGATAAACATCTTTAAAAGGAAGATCTTACGGATAATTTTTGGACCAATTAGAGAAAGCGATGGCACATGGCCTATACGAATGAACTCTGAATTAAATAATCTAATACGAAATAAAAATGTAATAAACCACATTAAAGCCCAAAGACATATAAATAGAATGCAGGAAGACAAGCATGTAAAAGAATATACAAATGGAAACCAATATGGGCCAGAACAGCTGAACGCCCAAAAAAACAGATGGCTGGATGATGTTATAAAATATATATTAGAAATGAAAATTAGAAATTGGCCAGTCTGTATCCAGAACAGAAGTGGAAAAAATTGTTGAGGAGGCCAAAACTTCAATGAGGTTGTAGTCGCCTACTAAAGAAGAATAATCAAGATATCAACGAAGTAGTGGGGAGTGTTTTACAAGTGCACGACCAAAAAAATCTCCAAATTTCCGGATCAATGCTCCAAAGTCAAGCTCTAGCTGTTACTATATCCGTAGGGAATAACGATTTCAAAGCATCTTCAGGTTGCCACCGTTGGTTGGACAGTTTTAAAATCGACACAATATAGTGTGGAATGAAATTTGCGGAGAATCGAAGGATGTGATCGAAAATATAGTTAATGAATGGAAACCGAAACTGCATACTTTAATTTCAAGATACGCACCTAAGAGACATTTTTGCGCGTTGCCGTCGAAGTCGCTCATACATACTATACTTCACTTTTCAATGGCAGCACAACTACAATTAATCAAAGGTACGGTACTCTATATTCTAAGATTGGTTAATATTTTTTTTATAATGCGAAATTTTGTCCAATGTGGGGAAAAAATGGTCCCATGCGATTCCGCCTAGAACAAGTTTTACTGTACCGGTATTATATTTTATATTCCAGTTTTTATGAATGTTAACATAGCGGTAGCTTGGTTTTAGACAAGGCTTTTAACCCGGCATAAGCCGTAACTCTATACAGTTGGGTAAATCTTTAAAGGCGCGTTCTCGTTGTAGGGGTGAACACTAAGAATATTAGTGACTAAATTATGTCAAGGACTCTCGGGGTATAACGAGAGTCCCTGCCCAGGAATACGGGTGAAGACCTCAATGGTTGGATCTGCAAAAAGAACAAGCTTCAATAAAGGCGAGATACGTGGAAGAGGTAGCCCTCCACTCTGGGTTTGTACAGGTGGAAGCATGTTCAAATCCTTTGAGGTGGCAGCCTCACCATTCGACTTTCTTGGCAGTAGGGCAGTTGCCTGCTACGAGGAAATTTAAATGAACTCGGAACTCCCCAAGACAATATTCGGACAGAGACCGAAACGACGTTGGAAGGACGACCTGTAGCATATTGTGCAGCGGGGAACGGAATGGGCCAATAGGCCCATGCCTTGAACAGGGTGATGATGATGATGATGATGAAAAAATTGCGTCTGAACTGGGATTTGAACGCAAAACTTCCTGCATTTTATGCTGGCTCTCTACCATTCAACAACTTTTGCGCACCTCCAGGAGAAGTACAGATTTCTCTCTCTTTAATCCTAGCATCCCTGTGTAGTGAAACTTTATTAACAATACAGTAGGGTTACTTTTTATTCTAGCAGATACGATGATATTAATTTGAAATAAAGTTAGAGAGAGTGAGAGAAATTTGTTTGCTCCTGGAGGTGTACATAAGTAGCTGAATGGTAGGTAAGGTGGAGGTATGTAAAGGTGGATTTTTTTATATTTAGTAATGTTAACTATAGTCTATAGACAGCTTGTCTTTGTATATTAATATCCATATTACGTTCGTAATTGACTCGTATCAGTGTAAATCCCATCATATATCTTCTGGATTAAAAGCAACCGTACTGTATTGTGAATTATGTGTCACTAATAAGGGGATTCATACATTACAGAGAGAGAAATTTATGCTTGCTCCATTAGGTGCGCCCAGGTAGCTAAATGATAAAGTACCTCATGTAAAATTGGAGGTCTCAGGTTCAAATTCTGACTCAAATGTAAATTGCTCTGTTTAGTTATGTAAACTTCCATTATGTTCCAAACTAGAAAGCCCGTTAACTTTTTTATACAGTATCACTTATATTTTACCCAATTTAATGTATAATTAAATTGATAAAAATCTTTAATTTGTTTAATGATCTCCGAGCCAATGATTGAAACAAAATAAGAAAATGCAAGTACTATAAATAACATGTTTATGACTGGGTAATTTTTCCATATCCTGATAACCTATCATTAGTCAGCTCTCTGCATGTCAGGGAGAGTTACACATTTTCCAAGTTATTATATCATTACGTAATATCAACAATCAAGTGGGTATAAAAACACAAAGCGAAACAACTTCTCATTCAGTCTGGCAAAATGCTAGCCAAACTATTATTAGTATACTGTATTATTACATTTAATATAGGTGTAATTTTATCATGTGATAGACCTACAGTTCGTGTGCAGCAAGGTCAACTGCAAGGAGTATATCAAACATCGCGATTTGGAAGAAAATTTGCAGCTTTTCAAGGAATTCCATATGCACAACCACCTATTGGTGATCTCAGATTTAAGGTTAGCTTGGTAATTTAATGAACATTCTCTTGATTATTGCAAAAGAATATGTCAATTTTACATGATGCTGAACGAATGATTAAATTTAAGTGATTTCAAAACTGATGAGCCACATTTGGCCTACAGGTATTGTATTGAGGCAGCATCATGTTAAAACAAAAGCAATATAGAAAATAATGATACAGCATTTTAAAAACATTTGATTTTCATAAAAACTACTGTTAAAGTGCTGGAATAATTCAAATTTATAAAACTGTATATTTTATAACAAAAAACCGATTTTCATTATTATATTCAAGGTCCGAAATTCGATTACATAACAATCTCAGAATGATCTATAAAAATAGCTAAAAAAAGCAATTAAATTATCTGAAAAAAAATTGCTTACAAATTTTAGTCATTTCAGGGCATGACAGTACAGCACAGTTTCTGTAACGTTAGAACTGAAATTAAAATTAATAATAATTTAAACTTGCAAATTTGAATGTTCTAGAAAGATGCACGTATAAATGAATCTTATATTAAGAATTACTGCAGTAGGTAACCACCAACATGCGCAGATTTTGAAAAGTCAGGGAACAGCCGTTGTCAGAAAAACACATTTTTGTACTGTGGAAATTCCTTTCCACGTCTGCTGATATAACTGAAGCATATTTGAAATATACTAAATAAAAGGCAATGAAATCTCCTGGAATGGAGGATGTATAAAATGTTTCACTGGTTTGCATTGGATAAATGCAACACACAGTTTCGTATCCAGAGATTTTTTTATCAAGAATGCTTTCCACTTTCTTAAATACCCTTATTCCAACTTCTCCCCCTGCACTTTTCAAATCAGATGTAATTTTTAAACTAAAGTTAAAAAACTTTTCAGACTTGCATATTTCTCCTGTACACTTGAGATTTCTTGTGTTAAGCAAATTATATTTACTTTTATAAAATCTAGCCGTCATTCAATTTTACTGTTTGAAAATAATGTCTACGTCGAGACGCAGCCTCTTTAAGAAATATCCTCGAGACCTCTTTATTTCTGGCGATTATCCACCAATTTCGAATTTTAAGTCTTTAGATATCTTCCGAACTCCATCCATCTGCCTTTCTCAAATCGTTAAAATAGTGTCTTAGTTACTTAAACGGCATCATCATCAGAATTCAGTGTTTCAATGATATACGAGTACTTTCACATTTTGGAAAAGATCGTAATAATAAAATGCTGAATTTATTCAGGTGCCCCACCAGGTAATGGCAGGTTCTGGTGGGAGTGGAAAGCAATTTATGAGACAAGAGTATTGACAAAAATTTCCCTTGTCTTTGACGCTAGGGAATCCAGTTGAAAAAAAATGCTCTAACTTCGTCTGCCATCCTATGCACAGCTAGTGCTAAGGAAGTAGTGTGCACCATTTTTAAGAAAAAGCTTGTATTGACTTTCCTCCTCTCACAATATATGATACTGCGTCGATCCAAAAGGCAAGATGTCATTATTTTCTGATACTCTTAGGCGGAGTGATTAACAGTTTTTAATACCTCGTTTGTGAGCAGAAACACTTCACCCGGTCCGTCAATCTCCAATGTCCAATGATAACGTTAGCAACATAACTATTTTCTGCATCATTCATTTCATCAACTAATATGAAGATTTCCTTTCCATGTACTTTTCCCTGTATCTTGCTAATGGTGTTTTCATAACATTGTAACAGGTAGTTCTTCCAAAGAATTGACTCGTTTGGAATTGGACATCCAAAATGCTGATCCCGAAATATCTTCAATTTAGCATGGTTCAGTGTCCGAAATCGGAAGTTTGCAGAAACTAGAGCTTCACAAAAGTCTTCGTAAAAATCCCCACATGTTGGTGAAGAATAAACTTCCTATTGACTGCTGTTTCGCACATTTTACAAAAATATTCACGGGCTGTAGGGAAAACATAATTTCCAAATTCAGATACAATCTGTCTTAAATAACAAGATTTAGACGGCTTTATTTTAGGCATGGCTGAATGAAACTATAGAAATTCAACACCAATATTTTTCTCTCTAAAAATGTTTTAATTAACTAAATCTGTGACAATAAAAAAATCTAATCAAAATGTTTAGCGCGACAGTAGCTAAATAACTACTTTCTGCAAGTAAACTTAGAAAAAAAAAATGAGCCGCTTCAAAATGACCCACTGCGCATACTCGAAAAGCTACAGCTGTGGTTCACACGGAAACTCATTGTTAACCTGAAGGCAGATATAATTTACGAAGTAACGGACCGCGCAGAGAACACATTGCGGAAAAATGTATAAATAGGGCACAGAGCACTCGAATGGAGGGAAAACTGAGTACAGTGACATCTAAAAGTTTTCGATTGTTTACGATTAACTACATGAGCAAACTACAATGGTAGCGCTGTTTCATAGTAACAGAATATGTAACTAAATAAAAACAAATGCAAGGCACACGGCGTGTTCACTCGGGATTATGGAAAATTAGCCATTTTGTAAATTAAAATTTTTAACTGCTAGCCTTTCGTTCTATGTAGACGGTACTATAAAAAATATATAGTATCGAAAGTTAAAAATCATTATTTAAGATTTCATTTTACTCTAATTTGTAAGTAAATTCAAACTTGTATACGTTTTTAATGTGAATCTATTTTCAAAGATATACCTACTAGAAGTGATAAAATTCTAAGATTTATTACGTTGGGAAGAGCGATGTTGGTGTACAGTCATTTTTAATAATCATTTTAAAAATGTGAGTGACTTTATAATGGATTTCAGATGTACGACATGGGCAAGGTTCTGTAATAAACATTGTATAGAATATGTATGTGAGAATATGTAAGTCAATTGCACCTATTTATTAAAAGAGCTCATAATGCACGCTTTTAAATTTTAATAAACGAAAATAAATTAACATGTTTAATTTATTTCCATTCTTCCCTTCTGTTAAAATTAAAAAAAAAATCTTTAGGTCTGAGAGATTGGGTACATATAATTCCATAATTTAAGATTAATTAAAATGTTATTTATTCCTATAAAAGTTCAATTCCATGATTATTCACCAGATGTTGTTAGATAATTACAATTCAAAATTTTACCACCAGACGGTGCTGAATTTCATATTAGTACCAGAAAAAATCGAAAAAATTTAGATGTCGTTAGTTGTTCTACACTACCGGCGCTTTTGGCATGTACGCGAAACTTCTCCACTTTCTTCTCTGGGTCCTCTATGTAAATAGGGCAGAATGTCGACAAAATTGCCAGTCTCAAGACAACCCTTGAGGATGCCGGACGCAGTCTCTGGCGAAACGTCGGGGAACTACAAGCCTCAACACCACGGCAACAGTCCGGAAATCGTTTACAAAATCAGCATTGTTAACTAATATTATATTAGATACAATGTATTTGGTTTTAATTGTCTAAAATAGGTAAAGAGCAATGCAGGAGACATGTTTCTCGATATTTACGAGTGTTTCGCGTATACAATATTACTCAAACTGCGATATTTCAAATAAAGTTCAACTCTCATGCATAGTGTAAAATTAAGCATGGCAGGATTTAGACGACTACTATCCGACGTTCGAGTACCGTAGATCGTTAAACCAATTACGAAAAAAACGAAATATGAGAAATAAAAACTCCATGGCGCGACAGGCCTAGAAGACCCTTGGCCTATAATCCGGCTGCTGGCCTCACGTCCACATGTGTTAATCACAGAGGGAGACGATCATCCAGTCAAATTATATATATATACCAGCCAGGGTTCAAATCCGTCGATAATATTTTTTTTGTTAGGAAGTGCATTAGAGGTTGAAATGGCGATTGAAAAATTGAAGATGTATAAAACATCAGGTTCAGATGAGATCCCAGCAGAACTGATAAAATCAGGGGGAGAAAAATTGATGGACAAGATACGCTGGTTGCTTAGTATGATTTGGGAAAAAGAAGCTCTTCCAGCTGAATGGAAAGAATCAATTATCGTACCAATTTATAAGAAAGGAGATAAAACTGATTGCAACAACTACAGGGGCATCTCATTACTTTCAACTTCCTACAAAATTCTAACAAATATATTAGTCAGCAGACTTACTCCCTATATTGATGACATTCTAGGAGATCATCAATGTGCATTTAGAAGAAACAGGTCTACAACAGATCAGATTTTTAGTATAAGACAGATTTTAGAAAAGAAATGGGAATATAATGGTACTATACATCAACTTTGCGTAGACTTCCAAAAAGCATATGATTCAATTAAGAGGGAGAAGTTACATAGTATCCTGCTGGAGTTCGGAATTCCTAAAAAGTTAGTTAGACTTATACGAATGTGTCTAAATGACACAAAGAGTAGGGTGCGTGTAGGCAAACAGTTTTCAGACACTTTTGAAATCCAGAATGGGTTGAAGCAAGGAGATGCACTATCTCCTCTACTATTTAATTTTGTACTAGAGCATGCCATTAAATCTTTAGAGAATGAGGAAGGCTTACAACTCAATGGTATTAATAAGCTGTTAGTTTATGCTGACGATGTAGTACTATTGGCCGATAGCGAGGAGATACTAAAGGACAACAGGCACACACTATTGAGTAACACTAAAAAATTAGGACTGGAAGTAAATATCAATAAAACTAAATATATGGTCACATGTAGAAATATATTATATAATGGAAATGGACAGCTAATGACAAATGAGGGAAATTTTGAGGAAGTGGCTAAATTCAAATACCTAGGAACAATAATAACAAATAGGAATGAGATGCACAAAGAAATTAAACATAGGCTCAATTCTGGAAATGCGTGCTATTATGCATTGCAGAGACTCTTGATGTCCCAACTCCTTTCAAAAAACGTTAAACTGAAAATATATAAAACTATTATTCTACCAGTTATATTATATGGGTGCGAAACATGGACTCTTACTTTAAGGGAGGAAATGAGATTACAGGTATTTGAAAATAAAGTTCTTAGGAAAATTTTTGGACCAAAGAGAGATGGACAGGTGAATGGAGAAGACTACATAATAATGAACTACGTGGTCTTTATGGGAAGCCGGATATAATAAGAACAGTTAAGTCTCGTAGACTGCGATGGGCAGGACATGTTGCACGTATGGGGAATGAAAGATTTGCATGGAAGCTTCTTGTAGGAAAGCCAGAGGGAAAACGCCCAGTTGGTAGACCAAGAATGAGGTGGGAGGATATTAACTATGATTTGAGGGAAGTAGATTACACAGGAAATGATTGGAAAGCATTAGCGCAGGATAGGGATGTATGGAGAGCTTATGTCCGCGGGGCCATGAACCTACGGGTTCGATAGTGCCAGTGAGTAAGTGAGTAAGTAAGTAAGTTATGTGTATTTCCGCAAATATATCCCATAACATTTAATCTACTCGTACGACCACTTTACACTATTTTAAGTAATATTCCTGTCTTTGTAAAATCTATAACACTATTTAGCTACCGATATAATTTTAATTGTAATCCAAGGAACAAGTCCTCCGGGAGGGACTTTAAGCCGTGGGTCCCGAGTGAGAAGATTTTCAGGCTCGTAAAACATCCTTAAGCCTGAATGAAAAGGTATCTAAGCGAAATTTATCGAATTTTCCCGTCCTAGTACTACCTTGGTGTCCTAGATATCTGTATGAGGCGGAACGCTGACCACGGGCCCCTCCTATCACATCTATACGAAAACAAGTGTAACTAAATGAGTATGGTTCAAATTCTTCCCTGTAGGGGAGAGCGCCTAAATCTCTGTTAAGGTAAACATCAGCTTATAAGATACAAGAAGATAATTTTAATTGTGTGTGCAGTACCAGGTTTTAATAATAATGGTAGCGAAGTACTTAAAGTCTTGGAAATGTGTGACAAAACATATTTTTGGTCAATCAATTTCCTTCTGACAGTGTTAGCTACCCTACCAGTAACAACATGCAGTGTGGAAATATCTTTTTCAACCATGAAAAGAGTGAAAAGTGTGTCTAGAAGTTTGATGACAGATCAAAGACTGAGTGCATTAGCGATGATTTCCATTCATCGGGACATCACTATCAAACCAGATAAAGTGATCGATAAAATGGCTGGGGAGAAGAAAAGAAGACTGTTGGTGTAAATTAAAATGGTGTCACAAAACTTACAAAAAGAACAAAACTATCTAATTAACAATGTTTACTACTTTGATTTTCAATGTATTAGTAGTCTGCCAAGAAATATTTTAATGAAAATAAACTGAAATGTTTATTTTAACTGTTATTGTTATTCATTCCATTATACTCATCTTTTTTTTATACACACTGGGTTTTATTAGGGTGGATTCTCTCTCACTCCAACTCAGCCCCCCCAAATGAAAATCCTGGCTACGTGCCTGCTTAGCATGCACCTGAACATTAACCAATAAAGCACTTAAACCTACTGTTTCCCTCCACTTTGTATGAGTAAGTTATTAGTGGTTATTACGCAATGGCGGACACGCAGGTTCAACGTCAATAGTGAAGCAGCTAATCAGCTGATCAAAAGGCTGTAGTGGGATTCGCTACCGGAATTTACAACGACTTTACTGTAGAAAAAGGTGTCTTTTAACCTCTCTTATTAAAGCACGATCCTCTCTCGCTGACAAAATCCGTGGCCTTCCAGGAATCTCACGATTTCATACTGTTCCATCAACCCGCGGAAGCGGAATACCGGAGCAAATGAATCCTATCAATTATAATTGTGGTTGTCGCCGTGGTTACGTTACCAACAGACACATGTAACATTTACAGATGATGTTACGGTATTGTCAAGTCTACCTTCGAACTTCGGGTCCATCATCGCAAAGAGAACAATCGGAAACTAAACAAAAGTCAGTCCTGTCGTATATACAGTGGGTGTTAAAAGTATCCATTCACATTAATTGGTAGTGCTAATTTTATATTTTATATTCCAATAGTGTAATATCTGAAAATTTCATCGAAATTAGTTTTGATTCTGAAGGACTACTGCATATATAATTCTGCCATCCATGGCAATACCGACCTTCACGATAAATTCCCAAACGTACTTTGAAACATGAATGTACACTAACACATAATCTGTAACCTAAAAGTTAAAAATTTACATATTATTTCAATAAACTATAAACTAATTCGGTGTACACTAGCTTCCGCCTCCTTAACCTAACAAAATAAAAAGTAGTAGTGCAATTTATTATGAAGGTTGGTCATACCGGACTGGCATCTGTTGATGAGGACGCGCACTACGGTTATGTAGAACTCAGAAGAAATTGAGAGATTTCGCGTACATAAATAAATACTTATCAATTATAAAACATATTACAAGAATCGTTACAAAAATGTTAAAATAGTAGGAGGTGTTAGTAGAAACGGAAAATTAAATAGTGCAACAGTGTCATATGAATATTGCATGATGTACCGTAGTGGAACTGATCCGTCCACCACACAGCTCCATAGTGATCTATGGCACTGACTTAACAACACCGCTTTGTTTTGTGAACCAAGTGCAGAGGTCCCGCAAAAAATCGGGTAGGTGTGACCACACCGGAAATTATAACGGCTCGACTGTAACTACCTCTGAACTGAAGGTCAGATCCAACTTTCCGGGTACAGCACAAACCGTGAGGAATCGTTTCAGGAGTCAAGGTATACGGCAGTGGCATGAATTCAACTCTAGCTACCCCAGCACTGCTGAGGTAATTAGAATATTAACAATTTCGAATTAAAATAAAATAATATATTTGCCAAATTTCATTAAAATCAATTACACACGAACATCAAAATTCCCGCCGCGTCAGTAGGCATCTATGGTATTCGATTTGACGGAACCTTCTGCGTCATAGTATCTCCATAGAGGAACACATAGAATGTTTCCTCTATGTTATCCCCGCCAACACCAGCAATTGCGCTGCAGATGAATCCGGGCAAGCGCAATTTAATGCGTGCCAACTAAAGTCCAGCGAACCTACACTAGACCAGCGATAAAGCACTAGACGATGATAGCGATTTTTTATAGAATACTAGCAAGCTGATTCCAGTAAACGTCACAATTCGAAAAAATACGCACAAGATCGATTGAAGTTTCGACCTATCGATTCATGCCACAGCTCGAAAAAGAATATACAAGGTCGATTGACGTTTCGAACTATGCTATCGATTCATGAAACATTCATGCGATTGGCTCATTTGGGAAGCGCCAATTCCTCAATAATAGAATTTTCGGAATAAATTTTAATTTATAATATTTAATTTATGCTAATTAAATATTTACAAAATAAAAATAATAATAATAAAATAAAAATATAAATAAAATTATGCGGCACGTTTTGTCAGCAATAGCAACCTGTTAAGAAGCTTTATCGTCATAATCACTCGGTATATGGCAGCTGCCGCCGTCTTCCGGAAATCAAATGCCATTCCTCTCTGCACAGAGCACCCGAGTGCATCTCTATCCATCCATTGGTATTCCTCCAATCCTGTGATTTCATAGCCGCTTGTACCCCTTCTATCCAAGTTTATTTGTATTATATAACCGAATAACAGTTGAATTATTACGAACGTGTATATATTATTTGTGGAAAGCAACAGTTGAATTTAATATCGGCACTGAGTTCATTCAAATTCGTTACTAATACGTTTTACGTGTTTTAAAGTGTTACTGATAAATGTAATTTGTCGATATAGTAAAAATGAATGAAAGTGATTGTATAATCTATAATTTACATATAAGACAATTTTCGTGCAGACCTTTCAACGAGAAAAAATACCTCGTACAACAAGGTAGGCCAACTCCAGATTTACCAAATCTAACAAAAAAAAACAGCAACATTTACAAGACATTTTGCTTGTTCGAGTTATGAGAAATATTCATAGTTAATTGGCAGAAAAAATTGAATGCATTATTTTGTAGGAGCTGTTTATTATTCAGCCAAGACAGAAATACCAGTTGGACGAAAACCGCGTACGTTAATCTGGGAAGTTTAACAAAAGCAGCAGTTTCTCACGAGGAGTCTATTGGCCATATTAGAGCAAATTATTTGCTAGCTTCTTTTGGCAGAGTTCGGGTGGATATTCAATTAGATGATCAATTAAAAAATGAGATTTCATTCCATAATGGAAAAGTAAAAGAAAAAAAGGAAACTTCTAAAGCGTTTTATAAATGTTGTGTGCTTTTTAAGCTAGCAAGAACTTGCCTTCAGAGGACATGATGAATCTCAGACATCAGTTAATCGATGCAATTATATAGAACTCTTGAAGTATACCAATGAATATGATCCTTTGTTAAAAGCACATTTAGAGACATCCACAGTTTTCAAGGGTATTTCAAACAGAATACAGAATTATCTCATTAAAGCTATTGCTTGTTCCTTGCTAGAAGAAATAAAATTAGAGATAAAATATGCTAAGTTTGTTTCAGTTTTAGTTGATGAAACAACATGTGTCTAACACAGCTCAACTTTCATTTGTTTTACGGTATGTTTTCAATGGCAAAACTAAAGAAAGATTTATTGCATTTAATGATGTAAGTGAAAACCGTACTGCACTAGGAATTGCAGGAGTTATTAGGCAGCATTTAACTGAATTTGATTGTAATGACAAACTAATTGAACAGTCTTATGATAGAGCTGCTACAATGGCAGGACAGAACAACGGTGTTCAGGCCTTAATTAAAAATACACATCCAGAAGTTTTATTTATCCATTGCTATGCTCACTGCTTGAATTTGGTTCTGTCTAACACAGTCAACAGTACTACTGAATGTAACATATTTTTTTAGTAGATTAAATGGCATTGCTGCTTTCTTTTCTCGTTCACCAAAAAGAACAAAATTTCTGGATGAATTTCTACAGAAGAGACTTCCCAGTGTTACTCCAACAAGACGTAATTACATTAAGAGATTGGTAAACACTGTATTCATCCACAGAGATTATCTCTGTAATTTTTTCAATGCAATGACACAGAATCCAAATGAAATAGAACGTGAAATTTTAGCTCCAGTCAAAGGATATCTTTATACTTTCAAAGAGTTTACTTTTTGTTTCTTATTAAGGACTTTTGACAGAATTTTTTCATTTACTGATGTATTGTACAATATTCTCCAGAACAAAAACTTTGACATAGTTTACTGCAGATTAAACTTCAAGGAACTAGAAGTAGTATATATTCATTGAGAAGTCAATTTGAATCGGTTTTTACTGAAACTGTAAAAATAGTTGGTGAACCATCAAAGAGATGTAGTATTAATTGCAATCAAATATATTGTTAAATATTTGACCACGTGGATTCTCATCTGGAGATGCGCTTTCAAGATTATGACAAATTAAATTTCCTGGATCTTATTTCTATGGAGAAGGGAAACTATAATACATACAACAATAACTTCCCACAGAATCAACCGAGAAATCTTCTAAATAATTACGGTTTTCATTCTGACGAAAGAAGACTAAGAAATGAGTTAATTGTATTTTATACTAGTGAAGAATTGAAAGGGAAAAATCCATTTGAGCTACTGAGTATCTTTTCCGAAAAGTCATTGACTTCATGTTTTCCATAAATTAAAACTCTGATCTCATTAATATGTATGCCTACTATACCAGTGTCTACAGCTTCGGTGGAAAGGTAACTTTCTGCACTTAAAAGAATAAAAACATATTCTAGAAACAAAACTGGTGAAAAGAGGCTTTCAAACCTGGCAATTACTTTCAATAGAAACTGCTTTACTTGAAGAAATTAGACAGAAAGACACCTTTTAAAAAAAACTGTGCAGTTCTTTGCCACACAGGAGAGGAGAATGGAGTTCACATTCAAATAGGCATAAATATGAAGTACACAGTCTACAAATATCAGCTTTCGAGAGCCTAGTCTGTTTCGCATTTTAAATGAGTATTACTGCATGTGTTGCTTATATTAAATATATTGAATTGTGTATGCATGAGTATGAATTATATAATGTTCATTTCTATGTGTTGTATTATTGTGAAAGATTTATAGAAACACATTTACGGTAATAAATGTTCATATTATTTATAAACTGAATAATTTGGAATAAAAGTTTTTATAAACTATAAGCCACATTTTCGTCATACAGCTGGGGTAATTACTCTGACCACCGCACGCCACTAGTATACGGTCTCGTCGAACTGCAACGAAGAACTTGACTGATGACCAGATCGTGGATCGTCTAGAGTTGTCAAGCATTACTCGACAATGTTAATTTTCAATGCGGAGAAACTGCGAACTAAATGAATGTGGTATGGACCAGTAAGTGGTGGAGGTAGTAGACCCTAGTCTTAGGTTGCAATGGCAGCGTTTACATTCCGTTAGTCGTGTATAGTCAGTTGTTAGTGACTATGTTTGGTGCGAAAGTTAGACCCTATATTCACAGTGAAGGCCGTGAAATTATTAAGAAAGTTATAGAGTTTTGCGATAAGGAGAAAATAAAGGAGGAATTGAAAATTCCTATCCAGAATGCAACAAAATGTGCTGCAGAAGCTACCGGAAAATCGGAGGCCACAATATGCAAGATAAGGAAAGAGTAAAAAAATAGTCAACAATGATGAAATACTAAAGTCGCCAGGAAAAATCAAACAACTAGTTCGAAAAAAAATAGTAATAGTAACTTTAAAATACAGTGTACAACTATCACAGAAATTAGAATATATTAGGACATGACACTACCTCACATATTCAATACATACAAATCAATTACAACCAGTGCTTTAGTAGGAAAACAATATTGTGAATTCGCCATTGTGTGAGCTTCAAAACAGAAAAAAAAAAAAAAAACCTGAATGTCTCCTAATAACTAGAAGGTTGATTTCTGCATATTTGCATGTTTTATTCCTTCAAAGATAAACATATGCATGGAAGAGGAAAATGCGTTTCATGTCATTTGGAATCAATTGGCAAAATTGTATAGTGCATATAAATGCATATTCACGGGATTAGCGCATATTTCACTAATATGTGCATATATTATACTTTTTTATCTATTTAATATTAAAATATTTTTTTGTAACCCCATAAAATGACAAGTTTCTACTTTATTGTCATGTTTTTGCAAATGAAGACAATCTTGTTTTCATAGAAATCCAACTTGCTATTTCGAATTTTCGCACAACAGTGGCAATGCCAAGCAGGGGGTCTGCAGTTTTAAATCTCAACAGGTCAATAAAGCAATCTGGCCTAAACCACTTCCCGAAAGGAAGATTTTGGAAGAGACGAACGTGCTTGCCAACAATGACCAGTTTATTGGTGGTAATTTCCTTGTTTTCGTTTTCAACGGGCAATATTCTTTGCAGTTTGAACATCGGCTTTATTGAGACTGTCGGCATACACAACAAAGACTCAAAAATCATTCCTGAAATATACTTTCATGTGTGCAAAATATACTTAATTTCATACAAAGAAAGCCTATTGTACATTATTGACCACGGTGACAAAACAAATCGGGAATCGAAGTTTAAATTATTTTCTCAAATACCAATTTATGAGTGTTAGTGGTCCAAGACAAGTGTTTTCAATGCCGAAGGAAAAATCCAGTAAAATATCTTTGCTTCATCAATGGATTGGTGAGAATCCTATATTAACAACAAATGGTAAAATTGACCAATGCCTAGTCTGCAACAAACATGTGAGTATTTTAATTAACTTATTATCAGTTTATCACATTATTAAATCAATATAATTCTGCACTGAATGTATTTTCATATACAATAAAGTAAGGAGATACTACAGACAAGATTAATGAGAATGACACTATAAAATACAATTATTAATTTCAATTAGGTGCGAAAAAGTAAAAATATTACAATTGTTGCTTCATAAATAAAATGTGAAAAAAAAGTGTATTCTACTATAAGAATAAAATAACTTTTGTCCATATCATTTTAAGAGCATATTACTTTTTTGCTGCATAGTTGCATGCATATATTTATGGCTTTTAGCGCATATAAATTCGCCCTCTACTAATAACACTATCCGACAAAGAAATAAAACAAAACTGATACCTCCGCGGAAAAAATATGGCAATCTTAACGAGAAAAATTGTGCTGATATTGAAAATCGCCATAGAAATCTATCTCGCCAGGTTAAACATATATAAACGCATTAAAACGTTACATACACAGTTTCAGATAAAATTTCACAATACATTAACAATTACGGTAAAATTATATGACATAATGATGTATTCATACGTGGTTAAGATTAATTCCCAAATGTAGTTTTATATGCATGCAATAATATTTGCGCCATTTTTAAGGGAACGTACCGATAATTTTGCTTACAAATGTTTGGTATGTGATTTTCTCATATACTCCTACCTGCTCTCCCTCATAAGAAACCAACATCAATCCCCCATCATTACTGGATCCTTACGGCCTTGGTACCTCTTCTACATGCTGGAAATGCCTTGATGAAACATTTCACTTTGTTCATCACTAACATCACCCAGATAAAGAAAAAAAATGGATGTGAATGAAGAAAACGGATTTTCAAAGATATTCTACAACCCATGTTTTTGTAGCATTTCAACAAATTTGATACCAAAGTTTTATGGTTGTGTTTCAGAGAAAACTACGCACAACACTTTTAAATGATTGCCAAGCTGCTAGTTCAACCGCTAGTAAATTTTTCTCAAACATTTCGTCATCCATGATTTTTCTGATTTGAGGACCAAAAAAAATACTTCTTTCAATTTTGCATATGTTAACTGTGGAAACTTGCCTTGTAAATATGCAAATCCACATCCGTCCTTGTTGAGTGCCTTTACAAAATTCTTCGTCTGTTCAAGTCTTATGTGTAAGGGAGGAAGAAAAATATTACCAGGATGAACAAATGATTGTTTTATGTTACTTTCCCCCGGAACATATTCCTGCCTCTTGTCCCACTGTCCTACTACATGTTTTTTTTTCGGTAGCACGGTTGTCCCACAAACACAATAAACCATATTTTGTGAAACCCCCTTTACTTTAAGGCCACTTCCATTCTTTCATAATTTTCTTTAAGATGTACAGAGTGGAAAACCGGAACTGATGGAAAATCATTACTATTATGAAGTAACATTGCTTTTAAGCTATACTAAGACGAATCTATCAACAATTGCCAGTCATCTGGATTGTGCTCAAACCCCTACTTCACTCATTAAACAATTAATGTTACACAGAAACACATATTCTCCTCCATAGCAAAATATCTTGCAAATTCCTGATGTCTATTGCGAAACACTGTAATTTTTGTACTCTCTGGAAATAAGTACCATTGCTGCAGCCTTAGTAACTCGAATTTCAGATTCTTCTTTAGACAAATTAAAATCACGTGCCAAATCATTCAAGTCTACTTGCTCTACAAAATGTATTTCACGTTCAGAATTATCGGGTTGAAGGTCACGATCTATTGAAGTAGAGGCTTCGTACTCCAGGGACAACTCAGACCATTACTATCACTATTCCATGTCTTAGGGTCGGTTTCACCAACAGAGGTAACTGTATTACGCCCGTTTAACCTATGCAAAATACAGGGAAAACTGGAGTAATAACATACCTCTGTTGGTGAAATCGACCATTAGGGGGCACAGGCAATCCATCGTTATGTGGAACAGGTCGTATGTCAGAAGGTAGGCGTATATCTGGATACTGAATAACCTGTTTACTTTTCTTACATGCCAATTATCAACATATGCATTTTCGAGTTACTGATCAAATATACAATTAGACTAAAGATAAATTTAAATAATTTAGTAGTTTAAATCAATTGAACAAAACAAAAATAAAAGGACCAGAAAAGAAATGTAAAATCCGAAAAATGACAAACAAATTGAGGGAGTCAGTGCAACAGTGGTCTAACCCACCTTTTTTTAAAAAAAGGAGAAAAAGTTAGTTGAAGTTGGACCCACCTGGTTATTTTTCAGAATAAGAAAAACCTGATTTGAAGCACACTGGTTGTTCGCCGAACCTTTTTAAACTTATTAAATAACAATGCACTGATCAGTGTTAAAACATTTTAGACACGTAACAGTTTTTGTTAGTGTACTACATATTTTTTTTCTGGGTTAGACCACTGTTGCACTGATAATTTTTCTTCTGTCTTAATACACAAAAACAAAATAAAATCTTGCAACAAATATGTGCTTTTACAAACAAAATTAAACAGGTTTTATTCATACAACCTCTTGAAGTTATAGTGATATGTTTACATTTATTTATTAAATGCTTAGGAAATATTAAAAGGAAATTAAACAAGTTAGATTCACATAATCTGCTGTATAACCGTGTCGTATAACAGAATACTTATTTGCCACTGTTCATCTTATTTTCACACACCTGTGTAGTTAGAATTTGGAAAACCACACTATTATAGTGAGGATACAATCAAGATAGTCTAACGAAAGATAACCAAGGTTTTGCAAGTATGATGTTACCTTATACTTCTATTATACATAAGCAGGCATGTCATCTTCATCATCCACATCATTTTCACACTCCTGGGAAGTTGAATTTTGAGAAATCAGATTATTATAAAATAAGTGATACACTGGTGGGACACATTTCAAAAGATCCTTAATATCCTTAATTTTATTTGGGTTTACTGGTCTAGGTTCGGAATATTTAGGAACAAACTATAGCTACTCGTATATTTTTAAGATACAGAGTGTGCTTAACCCTTTTCTTTTGCCCTTTAACAAAATTTACAAAACTATCTTCTTCTAGATCTGAATACGAAAACTTTACATTGTATTTCCAGGGTTGTGTAAAGGAGAACTAAAGATTGTCACACGACTGAAAGCAATAGACTCCTTTTCTTCTGTGTACTTTCGATTTGTTACTTTATCAGTTAGAGGCTTTGCACTTACAAAGTCAACCTGCTGGATCTCTTTCTACCTGACTTAGTATTTCTTATAAGTTCTGCCAAATCTGTAAGTGTGTAAACATACTTTTGCACTCTCTTTTTCTTTTCTATCAGACCAAAGTCCCTGTCACATGGCAGGCAACTGTGGCCGAAACAAGGTACTTGTGTTCGATTTCTTTAACTAACTCTTTGTGTATGAATTGTAGCCAAAAACTTACAGGAGACACATTTTTGTTCTGGGCAGAACAGTTGTCAGAGTAAACTATTCATTGATCTTCTTCGCTGTTCTGCCGACATATTCCTCTCCTGAATTTATTTTCTTCTTTCTAATGTTTTTTTGCCCACGACTCTTCATATGTTGTCCGTTTTCTGGCACGGTTTTCCACAATTTTATCATTATATTCAACATTTTCACTACAACTATAAGCATCAGCCATCTTTGTTGTTGTTACACGTGACGTAGATGCTAGCTTCTCATTGGCTGTTTATGGCTAGACCATTGTTGCACTCAAACAAGACGGATTTTCGTCTGAGGGAATATATTAATAGTTTTAATTTAATATAACGAATGGGTATTGGTCCAAGCCATATAGTGGGAAGATAGTTTTATAAAAATCTCACAGATGGAATCAATATCTCAAATTGGATGTCAGGGAGGGTTAGACCACTGTTGCACTGACCCCCTCAATTATGTAAACTTGAAAAATAAAAAACCTATCAAGATTCTCTAGTTCTTCTGCTTCATCCATTCTTCCCTTGCCTTGTCAGTTTATCTTCTAAGTTCGTTATTTAGTTTCCTGTAGTTTCTTTTGGCTTCTTCTGTATTGCCATTTTTCCATTTTCTTCTTTCTTCCATCTTCTCTAACATTTTTTCTGTGAGCCAAGGTTTCTTAATAGCCTTGCTCTCTTTGTATCCTATTGTTTCCTCTGCAGCTATCTGTATAGAGGTTTTCAAATTACTCCAGTGTTCCTTGGTATTTCCATATGAGATTTCCACGGTAGAGCCTTTCTCCTGAAAATTTTGTAGGAATTTTCTCCTTTCCTCTTCAGCTTTGAGTTTCTCCAAGTCAAACTTCTTTGTTGCCTGTCTTCCTCTTATCTTCTTCAGGCAAATATATACTTCGCCTATTAGTAAGACATGGTCTGAATTGATATCTGCTCCTGGAAGGGTCTTTGCATTTTTCAAGCAATTTCGGAATCTGTCCTCTATCAGTGATCATCCAAAATTTCCCTCACCGCAATTGCATAGTGAGGAGGCGCACCATCCTGCTGGAATAAACATTGTTCATGTTCAAGCACTTTGCATTACCGGCAGGACAATTTGTCAAAGGATATCACTATACCGATCACCATTAACAGTCTCATCCAAAATTCGCATTCCTAACAGTGCTTCTCATCCGATCATAGCCCAAACTGTGACTTTGCCGCATCTTAAATGTGTATCTTCAATAACATTAGGATTCTCTTTACCATAATAGTGGCAATTGTGTCGATTAACACGTCCGTTCACATGGAAAACAGCTTCATTAGAAAAGTGAAATTTTCTGTACCAATGTTTGTCGTTTTCTGATTCCCTTACAAAATTCCATCCGCCTGTCAGGGTCGTCTTCATTAAGTTCGTGGACACGAATCGGTTTGAAGAGGTGGTACTTCACACGCTTCAAAACACGCCACACACTCGATTGACTGATATGAAGCTCGCGTGCAGCTTGGCGAGTGGTTTTTGTGGGCTAGCGTCGAACGCCTCTTCGTTGTTTCTGCATCCGTGCTAATGCGAGGTCTTCCAGGAGGTTTGATGTTCTGCATCCTTCCCGTTTCCAGCTGTCGTTTCCTCCACTTTCCCACAGTGGACGGCTGCAATGCTACGTTAAACTCACGTCTTGCGGCCTCACGTTCATTAGCATACGTTATTGCCCATGCACCAATCGTAATTTGCTGTTGCATATTCAACGCCATTTTGACTAATGACGTAAGTTCTACACTGTTTTGTTTTATTCCATGGTTGTAATTTGAATAATTGCCTTTCCTACGGTAATTTCATGTTACCTGTAACGATAATATTTTCATCATACAACGTGAGCAAACGTATAGCCACATTTATGATTCACCCCGTATATAATGTAAAAATTGAATTAATTTTTTTAATGGTTAAATGCGGTGGCGTGCATTCAATCCCAGCTATCAGCATATTCATAATTCTGGATTAAAATAAAATAATACAACTGCCAAATTTCATTCAAATCAATTGTGCATGAACAATAAAATTCAAATTTCCCGTCTTGCCAGTAGACATCTATCACATTCCGCTTGACGCGTCCCAGGCCAAAGCAAATGGAAGAGAGTGATACCAGTCCTAGTTTTTTCTGCCAACTCTTGCAGCGCTGTAGTCGCCATACCCTAAGGCTATATCGGCTGCATGATAGTGCAGCCAACAGACATCCTGAATTAGATTTATGGTTAGTTAACCGAGAAATTTTGAAAGACTAAATTACTTTAGGGATACATATTTTTAATTATCTGAAATAAGCTGACTTCTTCTTAATTTTAGTAGAAGAATAAGTGTTCTGTGATAGCCTACATTAGTTTTCAATAATTTCATTAGTTTTTTATTTAGATCATAATAAACTGTATATTTTATTCTATGATGTTGGCTGTGTATTTTAAAATGTAGGAGCAATCATGCAACCATTTTTTTGTCTGTTAAAAAGATATTTTCTAGTAAGTATTATTAATAAGTGTTTGCATCAAAATACAGTATTAAAATACGAATTGACTCATCTTTCCATTAGGTCACGGAATTTTTAAAATTCCTCAAATTACTTTTACGGAATTATTAGGTTACGGTCTTTTTTACTAATATTACCTACTTTTATAAATATTTCCTACTTTTATAAATATTCCCTACTTTTATAAATATTCCCTAATCCTTGTTAAAAGTTGTTTGTAATTCTTAATATTTTTCCTGCGCATAATACAAGATTCTTATGCCACTGTTCCGCTACTTACGTGATTTAATGGAAAACCTTCCTAAGTATAATTTTTATTCAGTACATTGTGTATAGAAATTTTAATACAGTGTTACAAATAATACGATTTTATGTAACATTTCTTTTTCTAGTGACAGGTACATAGATGCCATATCTTTGACGTAACTACATTGAATTATTACTCTTCACCTAGCCTCCTATCATTGTTCTGGAGGTCAAGTTTTGGATAAGATCCTCCATCTTTCTTAGTCATTCCATGTCTACTCTTCCATAATTTCCATTCATTGAATTGCCCTTTTCTATACATTCTCCTTAACTTGTTCTACATACTTTGTATCTTGATCAACCTATGAAAAGACGGTATTAATAACGCCAGTAAAGTTACGTCAAGCATAGCACACCATAGTATATAACTGTCTGCTTTCGAAGGATAAATAAATATATATATATATTGTAACTTGAACCCTATAATGTGTACTTGAGTCTGAAAACATATATTAATTAAAATTTAAAAATACAATGAAGGGAATATTTAATTCTGTAGCGAATAATATGATAGGATACATAAACTCTAAGATAAAACTCTAATATGCATGGATCTGAAACTAAAAATATTCCGAAATATAATAAAAGTATATCAATAGAATCAGAAAATTACAAGGATTAGGGAAAGTCATATCAAAATTGTTATTAAAATTAAATAAATCAATAAATAATGAAAATATAATATATTACTGATATCATTATAAAAGACGTATGTGGAAAAGTAGAAATATATCCAGGTAAAAATTCCACCTACATTTGTCTAGAATAAAATACTGTAAAACGCTACCTGACTACACAAATAACAAATAATAGAATAAAGAGGTATTGTCAGAATTCTACCTGACTACACAAGTTACAAATAATATAGGAACACAAAGGGTATTGACAAAATAATAAAAACTATTTCCATTTAGCAGTCTATACAAATAACAAGAAATATTTATCCCACCCTTAGAAAAGATAGCAATCTATTAATATTGACAGTTTACAAAACTGTAGAAACTTAAAAACATTTATCTATTAAATATCAAAGAAGCAATTAACCCAGTTCTTAGAAACTAAATTAACGTTATTAACCAGAAAATCTCCCTCTAAGGAAATACATACTAGCAAATAAGATTATTGTAACATATATATATATTCAAATTTATCGAGTGGAATCGAAATAAGTGGGAGGAGCTATCGTCTTTATAAGCGGAAACATATATCGAAATACTCACCCTCAGTGATTCTGTATTGAGTGTTAAAACATCGTACATCTATAGACCACGATCTCCGATTCAGTTAAAGCTCATTCTCGGTCACTCTGTATTCAGGTTAAAACATCGTAGTTCTATAGACCGCGATCTCCGATCTAGTTAAATTTTAGATTCTTCCGAGAAATTGGTAAATTTAAAGTTATAGTCCGTTAAACATTGGACTTTGAAAATATTTGATTCAAGCACGTGGACATCTAAGTATTTCATCGACTCCATTCATTAATAAAAAGTTCATAACCCTGAGATTTCTTGCCTTCCGCAGAGCACCGGTACACCATGGTGCCCACCGTGTCAAACACCCACGTATGAAACGCTGCATAATGGCACCCAATCTGGTTTAGGCACATGTTCCCCAACAGAGTGGAAGAATCAACGTATAATCACGAACTCAAGTAAAACTCCGATTTATAAACATAACGACGCCCAAAGTATTTTAGAGTACGAATCCGGAGAAACTAGAGCTAAAAAGAAAATTGAACTGCAAAGTGTAAATTTGTGAAACTAACCACGTGGAAATCAGTGAACTCTATCTGCTAGCATACAACAACGAAATATTCCAGATTCGCTACATCGATCCAACAAAACTGTTCTAGAAACTAACATATCGCAGTGACAATTTCCTCGTCACCGCTACATATATGCAATAAAATTGAACGCTGTGTGAAAATAAACAATCGTCAAGGCATGACAACACATCACGTTGATGCAAGAGTGGGCCAGCAAACCAGCAGCAACACCAACACGTGGTAACGATTGACTAGCACCATTCCATCAGGCCAGTACAAAAAAAAATTAAATGTGTATATTTTGTCATTTTTTTCTCAGGTCTAGTATCATTAATTGTAATATTCATGAATGTGTGTTTAACTTTAAGTGCCCAGATAAATCAGAGTTAAGTAGATCTGAAACAAACTCTAAACAATTTTAAATCCATGCTTCTCCGCAGTTCAAATAAGACAAAAGTAAATCAAATCAACACTAACATGTCTACCAATTATGAAAATACCATCCAACAAAATGAAATAGATATTCTAAATAATGAAACTAACATGGCAAATAACACTGTTAAAATTCAGAACCTACAATCAGTAACGCTAATCCAATAATCACAATTCGTAGTAATACATCGGATATGGATTTAAATATCATTTTTCAAGCCATAACTCAGCTAAACATAAACTTAACAACTGATATAGCTAATATAAAAACCGAAATTCGGGACATTACACAAGAAATGAATAACATACAAAAAAAAAAAAACTACCAACCGAAATTCGAGAATCTAAATTTGAGTGTAGAGAAGAAATAAGTAAAAATACACCAAACAATCAAAGAAAATAACCAACAAATAAAAGTTGAATTAACTAGTGCCCTCACAACTAAAATTCAAGAGAGTAACGAACAGCTAAAAGCTGAAATAAACTCATCCATGAATAATATTTCCTCTGATTTATCTGGAAAAATAAATTATGTTACTAATGAAATTGATGAAATCAAGATCGTGCAAGAGACGCTTCAATTGGTTATCACTGCTGAGAGTAAAGAGCGCGAAGAACAAAATGATCAGATGAAAAAAAAAAAAAAAGTTCCCAGACGCGATTTCTGACCAAAACAGTAAAATTGCCGACATAAGCAAACAGAGCGAAGAACACGCTGCGAAACTGACCTCAAACCAAGAAGAATTCTCTAAAACACTAAATGAGATTAAAGAGAAAATCTATTAATTAAATTCCCCCGCTTAACGTGAACCACACCGCAGTACTAGCAAGAAAACAACTGAATCGATCTTGCACAGATAACCAAAGCAATGTTTCAGGAGGAGCTGAAATAATAAATAACGAATTTTCGGACATTATTTCAGCTACTCCAATACATAATTTAGGCACTAATAACAGGGTATATAACACGCCCATGTATCAAGGATTGTTAGATTTACCACTGCCGAAATTTAATGCCAATAACGGGACTAATCCTATCCAATTCCTCAACGAATTGGATAACTATTTGAAAATAAAAGGAATTCCGCAGGAACATTACATATACGTGGTCAAAAATTGCTTAGAAAAAGAAAGCAGAGATTGGTTTGAGATCACACTATCAGATAGTACCTTCTACGACACATTTCGTATTGTATTCAAAAACAAAGTTTCGGAACCGATCAACAACACAAAATACGGCAGGAAATATGCAGTAGTACATATAGCAAGACCAGTGGGAAAACCTACTCAGAGTATTTTCTCTCTCTGGCAAAACGTGCACGACTCATAACACCACCTCCAGCCGATAGTGAATTTATACGCATGATTATAAATCACTATCCACAAGCAATCCGCCCAAGCCTTCTAGTAGCCAACATAAATACTTATGACAAAATGCTAAGACATCTTACAAATGTTAGAGACAGGAAATGATCATGAGTTGCAACACCAACCTATAGTAAAATCACAAAATTATATAAATCAAGGGTATAACCGTACTTACACCACGCAAGACAGAATATTTTCAAAATGAAAGCAAGAGGCACAGCCTTCGCAAAATAGATACCCTCGTGATACAAATTTTTATACAAACAGAGTTAGGCAAAACTTGGAGAGACAAAATAATGACCGCCAGATAAACATGTTGCGGGTAAATAGGCGAAAAGAAATTCAAACGCGCCAAATATATAATAGACGGGAAGATCGCAGACATACCCCATTCGTCCAACATGATAGACAGATAAACCTAGACAGAGAAAATACTCGACGATGGTACGAGAATTATTTTCATAACTCCTCGTACAATCGTCCACGTCCCCACAAACAAAACAAATATTATCAGCGGGTCGACAAACACAGTAGCACAATAACTCGAACCAAAGTCCTCAAGCGGCGGAATTCAGAAACAGCCTAAATGCTCAGGCACAAATATATCGGCCACGTAATGAAAACTCGGATCATAGCTATCAAAATACCCAATTTCAAAATTAAATCAGTACAGTAAATTCACGCTGATAATGTAACTAAACTCATGGGCGTGTACCACCTGGAAATGATCCGGCCATATAAAGAATTGTAAACAAATGGTCCATCAGTAGTAAAACATACTGTATTTTAATTAAGAATGTATGAAATTGAGTGTGTATGAGTAAATGTATTGTTGTAACCACAATGTTATAAGATTAGTATTAAGTAACTTATTGTATTTCCTGTTATTCTTTTATACAAGAGACATTTGTAGAGGTAAATTAACCAAGAAAATAAATTATTCAAAAGGAGAGACTTATATTTATAGATCACTAGAATCAGAAAATTACAAGGATTAGGGAAAGTCATATGAAAATTGTTATTAAAATTAAATAATGAAAATATAATATATTACTAATATCGCTATAAAAGACGTATGTGGAAAAGTAGAAATATATCCAGGTAAAAATTCCATCTACATTTGTCTAGAATAAAATACTGTAAAACGCTACCTGACTACACAAATAACAAATAATAGAATAAAGAGGTATTGTCAGAATTCTACATGACTACACAAGTTACGAATAATATAGGAACACAGGGTATTGACAAAATAATAAAAACTATTTCCATTTAGCAGTCTATACAAATAACAAGAAATATTTATCCCACCCTTAGAAAAGATAACAATCTCTTAATATTGACAATTTACAAAACTGTAGCAGACGTTCAATCACTATTTTAAAGCCGAGAATTTATTTATCGGCTGCGTGAATATTTTAAGAAGGAGCGAGACAACGGTGGACCATTGATTCCTGTTACGCAGGTTGTAGAGAGAGTCTGTGATGCTTTGAAGGCGGGTAAAACAACTGTTAAAAGTGTTACAAAAGAAAAGTGTACATCTGACTTTAATACGCCATCGGCAGCGCAACATACTTCCGGAAAAGAACGACCACATGGAAGCTCCAGAACAACGCTGGATAAATTTCAGGAGGATGCAATTAGGCAGCATATTTACCAGTATTACACGAGGAAGGAATTTCCCACTCGTGAGAATCTTTTAACTTCTTTGGATGAATTAGAACTATTCGAAGGGGGGAAAACCAGTCTAAGTAAAGCTATAAAAATCTTGGTTTTAGATACAGAAGAGTTTCTGGGAGGAAAGTTGTAATGGAGGAAAAGGAACACCGATATCTTAAAAGAATTGAAGACTACGCCAATTTTGGAATATATTAAACAGTACCAACTAAATTGGAAACACCATCTTGAAAGAATGAGTTCAAATCGGATCCCCAAAGCTGTTTATAATTATATACCAAGAGGACGAAGATCACTGGGCCGTCCTATGAAACGCTGGAGGGAAAATTTTCTATAGGATCGTAACAGGCCTTGGCCTAATACTTGGAAGGAAGAAGAAGAAGAAGTTGTAATGGAACGAAGTGACATGTAGCGTGGCGTGGCAGATTCTTGAGGGAACTTCTGAAACTTAGCCCAGAAAAAGTAGTGTGGTTTAGACGAAACATGGTGTAATGCTGGGCAAACAAATTCATGGGTATGTACTGACGATACTTCCTCAGGGACAATGAAAGTGCCAATTGGGAAAGGGAAGAGAGAGATTCTTCATGCAGGTGGCATTAACAGAGTTCGTTCCAGAGGTCATGTTATTTTTTAGATAAAGGAGCACCCATGATTATCAAAAAGAAATTAACGCAGAGACTTTCAAGACCTGGTTTCAAAATGCTCTTCTGCCGAACATCTGTGCAAATTCAGTGATTGTAATGGACAATGTGCCATATCACTCTGTGCAATGAAACAGAACACTGACGATAAATAATAGGAAGGGAGTCATGCTGCAATAGCTTTTACAAAATAATGTTCCAGAGGTATCGGAAGAAATGACCAAGGCAGAACTAATGGAGTATGTTAAAATATATAAACCAAGTCAAGTAACGTATGAAATAGATTCTATTGCCGCTTCTCATGGCAACACAGTAATTAAACTCCTGCCTTATCATTGACACTTCAGCCCAATTGGATTAGTCTGGGCACAATTTGAAATATGTTCGTGACAACAATACTACTTTCCGTCTCACCGATGTGGAACACCTCGTGTGGCAAGGAATCGAACACATGACTGCAGATAAATGGAAAAGCGTTGAGGCACATACATGGAAATTCATGCAGCAGGCAAGGGAAGCTGATGGGATTCTTGAAAGGCAAGTTGAAGAATTGACAACTACGTTAAATGCAGACAGCAGCAACACCAGTGATGTGGCAGAAGTTGATATATACAAAGATTGTGGTAACTTTCCTCTTGATTAAAATGATAAAGGTAAGATTTTTATTTTAACGATACATGAGAAGGTTTTTTTTTTTCAAATAAAAATTATGTTCCTTCTGCATTTAACATAGTTTTGAAGTGATGTTTGGAATTATTGTTTTCTTGAATTTATTAGAATTGTGAATATTTTTTATAATAGTGTGTTTCATAGCAATAAATGAGAAATCTCATATTTTTGTTTCATTTTCATTTTCGCATAATAAAATGAGCATTTATTTCTAATATTTACATTCTGGATAAACAGAAAGTGCTATGATTTGATATTCCGTGTGGTACATAAAGCGGCCCCTCCCACTGAATATACATATCGGCAACACTGTCGTGAAAACGTCAGAGCCGTAGACTCGGTGGCTGGACTATAGATGAAGTTTATGTATAAAATAATCGATTTCTTGTTTGTTACCAATTAGCTGTACCTAGCGTACATTACAACTCGAAAGAAATGTACAAATTAATTGATAACCATAGGTCGAATGAAGTTTCGAGCTATCGATTCATGAAGCATTCCTTTGATGAAGAAATCCTATTGGATAATAGACGAGAAAAATGAGTGACTGATTTGGGAAGCGCTAGTTGCTCAACAATACAATCTTTCAAAAATAATGTATTTTTTTTAATTCATAAAATTTAATTTATGCTAGTTATATTTTTTATAAAATACAAAGAAACGATATAAAATAAAATTATGTGGTAAGTTATACTGATAAAATGTGATTTGCCAAGTTACTGAAAATGATTATGAATGACTGTGACTTATAATATTACCGGAACACAAGATATATTTGCGCAGACCTTTCAACAAGAAAAATAACGTCGTACAAGTACCGGAATACGATATACTAGACATCAGCTTTTGAGAGCCTTGTCTGTTTCACATTTAAGTATCAAGTGAGTACAATTGAATTGTGCATGCATGAGTATGAATTCTAAAAATGTTCATTTTTTTATACCGTAATATTATGGAGATTTATAGAAACACATTTATGATAATAAATGTTTATACTACAGTATTTCGTTGGCCTACAAGTGAAACACACTAAGTCGAAAAACACACTTTTGAGAAAACAGGATTTGAATATTTTACAATTTTGTTTTTCCAGTTTTACGGAATAATTCTTCTAATTTGTAGCAATTTTTTTTACTAATATCATGGTTGATAATTGTAGTTTTGACGGGTGATGGTAAAAAGATAATTCGTAATCATTTTATGTTAATTTTAATTTTTTTTCAACATGACACTGACTTTTAGTGTTTTTCACCAGTCAATATAGACTTAGTGTCTTTCTACAGTCTTTCGTTTTGAGAGGAATGCTACATTTCGGCAGTAATTTTTAGTTAATCTGATCTATATAAAATGTTTAAAGCATTGCAATTATAAGTTTGCATTACATAAATTATTAATTTTATCTATCTATCTATCCATGTATCTATCTTCGAGTTTTTACAGCTGCTGAAATCTTCCCGTGCCAAAACTCCAAAGCATATGAACTTGGGCATCTTCAATGTTTAGCCCTCTTGCTTGCATTACTATCCTAATGTTTTCCTTCCATGTTAACTTTGGTCTCCCTCTTTTCTTCTTTCTGGTCGGTTGCCATTGATATAGTAGTTTCGGCCTTTCTTAAAATATGTCCTAGCCATTTTAATTCCTTCTCCTCAATTCTTTCAATTATGCTTTCTTCTGCTTCCATTATATTTCTAATTTCCTTATTTGTGACATGTTCTAATTTTGACTTTCTGGTACTTCTGCGTAAATAATCCATTTCTAGAGCTATTAGTCTATTCTTGTAGTACTTATTATTTGTCCATACCTCACTTCCATACATTGCAACAGATTCCACCAATGTTTTACCAATATATATATATATATATATATATATATATATAATTTTATAATACATTAATAATATATATTTATAATTGTAGGTGACAAATTTTAGGCACATTGTAATCATTTTCAAAATGAGTGTGCTTATAGTGATAAGAAGGGAAATTCTTTACAAATTCTAATAATATAATACCGGTACAAAAATAATAAATTTATTTGAGTTTTATTTTTTCTAATATTAACTAACATAATTTTTGTTACTAACATACATTATTAAAAATTCTTCAAGGCTACAATGAACATTATTTTTTCATGTGGGAAGTTTTCATTTAACAATAAGTTACATTTTTCTATGATATTATTATTCCTTGTCGGACTCTGAATCAGAGACAGCTGGTTCTGCAGTTGTAATTGTGACGTTTCCTGGTGGTCGTTTTATACCAGGAATGTAGTTCAGAGGGTACAATTCCTTTTTCACACAGGGAAAGCAAATCATTATTCTTTGCTGTGGAGATAGGAAGTGGCTTGGAATACAATTTTGGCAATTCTGAAATTTCTGCGTCAGATCGCTTAGCTTTTCTGGCTCCCTTGGATTGGCTTACGAATATTTTCTTGTAATCAGACTCATAGTCATATCTATACTCTATAACACCTGATTTTTCCTTCGTGTACCTGAAACGTTTAAATTTCAACCGTCTAACAGTCTCACCATTTCATAAACATTCCTGCTCTTGATAGTTTCATTACTTGAATATTTCAGATCAAGAAACTCATTGAACAGGAACTCTTTTATAGAATGAGGATCCTTCTTATTTTTTCTGGCTTTCTGGAAAACATTCATCCATTCATGAACGGAAAAAAACATCATTCCTTTTCCTTCTCTCAATTGCACTGTGCACTGAATCAAGTTTCATGAAAGTGTGACAACTTTCCAGAAACTTATGTCCAATGCTCTGAATAGGTAATTTCTGAACGAGATACAACAGAAGTGCAGATATCTGGAAATTTCTGTCCTGACCCCCACATGTGTCAAAAAAGAAAGCAACTTCAGTGATATTTGCAGGTAAATTATGCAACTAGTAGGCAATACTTGAACAAATTCCCCTTTTACCATTTATTTCTGTCCAGAAGTAGCAATATCCACAATTTGGTGCAGCTGCATTGTAGATAGTCAAATTATAAAGGTTTAATTTTCGCAAATAATACAGATGGCTAACACTTGAAGTGAGGATCTGCAGATCAAATGTTGCTGATATGAAGGAGGGGTCTTGAATGGCTCGTTCTTTATCTTTCGATTTAGCAATCATAGAATCATTTTTTCTAGCTATATGCAGATCATATTTATTTTGCATTTCCAATTTTTCCAATGCACTAGACTTTTATATACTCTACAAGTCACACATTGATCTTTCTTTGGTTTAAAAAATGATACATTGAAATTGTCGCAGAAAATTCTTCGGTAAGTTATTAGACTGACTGGTACTATTCCAGACACTTGGCATTCTTTCTTGTAAAGCCGATACATTATTGAAATATTTAGATTTTTATCTAACTATTTAGGGCCCAACGGTCCCCGAAAATCATCCGGCCATCATTATCATCCTTATCATTAATCATCATTATCATCCTTCACCGGTGTGGAAAGCAACGGGAAGCTACCACACCTACAATTCCCTAGTAAAGCTGCAAAGCATAGCATGAAAATGTTATGATTGCAGTGAAAGACCTGCCCTCGGGCAGAATTACTATGGATGGATCTAAATATTTTCTTTGAGATGATTTCCTTGTATAGTGACTTGGAACTGTTGGAAAACTCTTAGTATGCGTACATCAAGTGTTTGAAGTGTGCATTTTAATTAAGAAATAGACAGGTGAAACACACTAAGGGACTTAATGTGTTTTTCTAGTTGATATTCTAAACATATTGACTTAGTGGAAATGGAAAATGATAAATATCTTAAAAACTGCTTGAGATAAGACTTAATGGACTACACCAGACGAAAGAACGCGAAATTTTACATAAGGAACATGTAAAATCGAAATTACGCTGAAATCTGACTTAGTGTGTTTCACTTGTAGGCCGACGATTTATAAACTGAACCATTTAGAATATAAGATGCTATAAACTATAAGACACATTTTCGTCATACTAACTCAATGACACTATCGAACCCGTAGGTTCATTGCGCGCGGATATATTTCTATGCATCCCTATCCTAAGCTAATGTTTTTCAATTGGCATGGTTTCCCATTAGTGGTCCCCATCCTGAGAACCGAATGGATGACTATTTTAACTGCGGAAAATTTTATCCCAGTGGAGCCTATGTCCGCGTTTCTTGACAGTTGTATTTTTACAGAGAAAGATCGTCACTCTTTCGAACGAGGTACTTTTCTCATCTGACTTATAGCCTTCGACCTGTCCGGTATGGGTAACCCTTTCAGTAGCAAAGCATTCTTCATACAGCTGGTGTAATTGCTGTGACCACTGCATGCCACTGATTAAATTACTCATTTTGTGATTCCACATGATCATATAAACCTACAAACTTGCCTTTCTAAGTTGAAATTGTTGGTACATGTATCAGCAATGGATATAGTCCAGCTTAGTTCTGCCTTAGAAGAGTAAAACATTTCTTTCACATTATTAATTTTTTTTTGGTTATATTTAGTGATTCACTAGTTTTGTTGAATTGACTGCTGGCAACATAAACCCATATAATGTTAATTATAAATATGGTAAATGTAGATATCTTCATACACTATAGGTTGGGACATCAACTGTTATACTGTGTAACCTTAATTACAATTTCACAAACAATTATTATTAACTTCTTAAACTACCGGTATTATTTATGAGATCATATTAAACATTTTAATCTTTTTTGAGTGTATAAATACAAATAATTCACCTCTCTAAACATTTATCTTGCTCAGTGTATGATCTTACATTTATCATTAAGAAGAAATAATTCCTCCTAGGAACCAGTACCGGTAAAACCATGGGAAGGAGTATGGAATGCATCTGAACCAGGTAGTATGTGCACACAAATCAGGAGAGTTCCTCCACCAAAATATGGTATTTGGGAGAAACTTGTTGGGGATGAAGACTGCTTATTTTTGAACATCTATACACCAGAGGTACAATTATATATATATATATATATATATATATATATATTGACATTATTATTAATAAAAATTAAGAGAAGTATTGCAATTCTATATTTTAAGGAATATTAAAATTTAATTTTAACTATATTTCATAATTTCAGAATAATATTGAAAAACCAGAAAAAATGAGTTTAATACTTTTATAAACATAAAAATAAAACGTTATCCCTGTCTTAAATGTAAATTTCATGTGCAAATTATTTGTTAACACATACATTTACGCTGGCTTATAGACAGAAAGCAGTGAAATACAAATTTTGGCTCAATAAATAAGTTGAGTCTGTTGTCATCTTACCTCACATTAGTTGTTTGTACAAGTCTGTACAAGGTGACGATAGAGCAAAGATGTTCTGAAACATGTCATACAAGAAACAACCAATATGATGTAAGATGATAACAGACTCATTTATAACCTCATAATGTTACTTCCCACTGTATTTTCACAATTTTGGCTGTATATAATCGGAATTTGTTTAAACACCAACTAAAATATGACAAAAATATTTTTTAATTGTAATAAATGAAGTAAATTAAGACCTTGCCTCATATTTGGATCTCATTAATAGTCAAAGTTATAAATAGATCTGCATACAATTAATGTTTAAAAAAAGTTTCAAAAATCTTTTCAATAACTAACTTCAGTTAATACAATATTTGTATATTTTTTCCACAGCTTCCAAAAGATGGCTCAAACCCTTATTTAGATGTACTTTTCAACATACATAGTGGAGCATTCATGTATGGCTGGGGACATGAATTTGGTCCTGAAATTCTCATGGATCGAGACATTATCTGGGTCACGATAAACTATAGACTCAGTGTACTTGGTAAATATATAATTATGACACATGGATATTATTGAACATTGTTTAAAAATTTAAGTAATACCTAATTGCTAAAATGTAATTTTGCTCACAGGTTTCTTAGATACACAAGATGATGTTGTGCCTGGTAACATGGGAATGAAAGATCAGTCCACAGCTTTGCGCTGGGTTAAAGACAATATTGCTTCTTTTTGGTGGAAATCCTGACAGTATTACCCTGACTGGAACTTCTGCAGGAGGGACCAGTGTTCAGTTTCATTTCTTATCCCCCTGGAGTCGAGGTAAGAGAAAAATGCCAAATGTTGATACAGTGGTCATTAAAATTTGTACAAATGACTTATAAGCTTATCCCCAATATAACATTAATCATTATAGTTAATTTATATTCAAAAGGGATCTTCACCATATGTAATGTGATCAAACCAATAACATATTTTCTCACATTTCATCCATTGTAATTCATGCTATGCTTTGCAGCTTTACTGGGGAATTGTAGGTGTGGTAGCTTCCCATTGTTTTTCACACCGGTGAAGGATGATGATGATGGCCAGATGATTTTCGGGGACCGTTGGGCCATAAGCTTCCTGAAATTTGTCTTACAGGTGAGGCAAAACACTGAAAAAATCCTCACCCAGGAGCCTGTCCCAACTGGGGAATCAAACCCGGGCCTGCTGCATGACAAGGCAACACGCTACCTCGAGACCACAGCGGTGGATTTTTTCACATTAATGTTGTATAATTTAATTCTGAATGGTCACAACTACTTCCTAGATTATAAAAATACTATGTAAACAGTTATGGAAATTATCTATTTGCAGGTGCTAAAAAATGAATATAACATTGTAAATAACCATGATGCATGTTTTTCATTTAACATTCTTTTACAACTCAATCGTAAGTATGACAATTTACATCTCAAGGAATGAAAGAACCAATTAATTTTGCTTAGAGACTGCTTCAGGTTATTTTTTACATCTGTAAATCCTGATACAATCAGCCGCATGGACTAGTGGTTATGCTCCTTGCCTCTGATCCCCATGGTCGCAGGTTCAAATCCGGCCATAGTCGATGGATTTTTTTAGGATGGAAAAATCCAACGAGCAAGTACTCCGGGAGGGACTTTAAGCCATGGGTCCCGAGTCTGAAGATTTTTAAGCTCGTAAAAGATCCTTAAGTCTGAATGAAAAGGCCTCTAAGCAAAATTTACCAGATAGATCATGTATTAGTGGATAAAATGCTGGCACAGTAGCATCATTGATGTTAGATCAGTTAGAGGGACAGACTGCAATTCGGATCATCATCTGGTCAGAGTGAAAATCAGACAACGGCTATCGCTTATGAGAGGAACGAACGCTAAAGATGATTCTGTAAAATATGAATTAAAAAACTTGAAAAATGATGAAATGCGGCAAGAATACCAAATCAAAATTGCTACTAGATTTGAAGTACTGGAATCTTCAGATGACAATGTGGCAAACGAAGAAGAAACTGATATAAATAAAGAATGGGAGGCTATAAGAGATACTATTAAATTGTCAGCATCAGAAAGCATTGGTTGTTTAAAATAGAGGCAAAACAAGAAATGGTTTGATGAGGAATGTGCCGACATTGTAAAGAAAAGAAAGCTAGCAAAAATGAAATGGTTACACGAGCCAAATGAGATAAATTTAGAGCAATTGGGTAGTGTTAGACGTGAAACCACCAAGTTACTAAAGAGTAAAAAGAGGGAATATTTGAGAGAGAAGATTAATGATCTTGAAATGAATGCAAAAAATAGGAACATTAGAGAATTATATCAGGGAATTAGTATAGAGAAGAAGGGGTTTCAGGCTAGAACAAACATAATTCGGAATGAAAATGGGGATATGATTGCAGATTCTAGGAGTATATTAAATAGATGGAAAGGTTACTTTAATCAGCTATTAAATGTACATATAGAACAGGACATTGAGGAGGATAAGTTACAGATAGCAGAAATGCTAGTCGCAGAGCCAAGTGCATTAGAGGTTGAAATGGCGATTGAAAAAATTGAAGATGTATAAAGCATCAGGTTCAGATGAGATCCCAGCAGAACTGATAAAATCAGGGGGAGAAAAATTGATGAACAAGATACGCTGGTTGCTTAGTATGATTTGGGAAAAAGAAGCTCTTCCAGATGAATGGAAGGAATCAATTATCGTACCAGTTTATAAGAAAGGAGATAAAACTGATTGCAACAACTACAGGGGCATCTCATTACTTCCAACTTCGTACAAAATTCTAACAAATATATTAGTAAGCAGACTTACTCCCTATATTGATGACATTCTAGGAGATCATCAATGTGCATTTAGAAGAAATAGGTCTACAACAGATCAGATTTTCAGTATAAGACAGATTTTAGAGAAGAAATGGGAATATAATGGTACTGTACATCAACTATATGTAGACTTCAAAAAAAGCATATGATTCAATTAAGGGGGAGAAGTTATATAGTATCCTGCTGGAGTTCGGAATTCCTAAAAAGTTAGTTAGACTTATACGAATGTGTCTAAATTGCTCAAAGAGTAGGGTGCGTGTAGGCAAACAGTTTTCAGACACTTTTGAAATTCAGAATGGGTTGAAGCAAGGAGATGCACTATCTCCTCTACTATTTAATTTTGTACTAGAGCATGCCATTAAATCTTTAGAGAACGAGGAAGGCTTACAACTGAATGGTATTAATAAGCTGTTAGTTTATGCTGATGATGTAGTACTATTGGCCGATAGCGAGGAGATACTAAAGGCCAACACGCACACACTATTGAGTAACACTATGAAATTAGGACTGGAAGTAAATATCAGTAAAACTAAATATATGGTCACACGTAGAAATTCAGTATATAATGGAAATGGACAGCTAATGACAAATGAGGGAAATTTTGAGGAAGTGGCTGAATTCAAATACCTAGGAACAATAATCACAAATAGGAATGAGATGCACAAAGAAATTAAACATAGGCTCAATTCTGGAATTGCATGCTATTATGCAGTGCAGAGACTTTTGATGTCCCAACTCCTTTCAAAAAACGTTAAGCTGAAAATATATAAAACTATTATTCTACCAGTTATATTATATGGGTGCGAAACATGGACTCTTACTTTAAGGGAGGAAAGGAGATTACGAGTATTTGAGAATAAAGTTCTTAGGAAAATTTTTGGACCAAAGAGAGATGAACAGACAGGTGAATGGAGAATACTACATAACAATGAACTACATGGTCTTTATAGGAAGCCAGATATAATAAGAACAGTTAAGTCTCGTAGACTGCGATGGGCAGGACATGTTGCTCGTATGGAGAATGAAAGACGTGAATGGGGGGGAAGCTTATGTAGGGGGAAAGCCAGAGGGAAAACGCCCAGTTGTTAGAACCAAAGAATGAGAGGGGAGAACACATAACGAGGTACTCCTGCTTGGGTCAGGGAAGTAGATTATACAGGGAATGATTGGAAAGCATTAGCTCAGGATAGGATGTATGGAGAGCTTATGTCCGCGCGGCCATGAACCTTCGGGTTCGATAGTGCCAGTGAGTAAGGGAGTAAGTAAGCAAAATTTACCGAATTTTCCCGTCTTAGTACTACCTTGGTTTCCTAGATGCCAGTATGAGGCGGAACACTGACCATGGACCACTCAAATGGCATCTATACGAAAACAAGTGTAACTAAATTAGCATGGTTCAAATTCTTCACTGTAGGGGGAGAACGCCTAAATCTCAGTTAAGGGAAAATGGGCTTACAAGACAAATCCAGATACAGGACTCACAGCTTTTACTTCCTTTCCAAAGGAAGTACTAATCACAAATTTATGCTCTGAGAAACCATCAATCTCAGATGAGTTTTAATTTACTTACTTACTTACTCACTGGCACTATCGAACCCGTAGGTTCATGGCCACATGGACATAAGCTCTCCATACATCCCTATCCTGTGCTAATGTTTTCCAATCATTCCCTGTATAATCTACTTCCCCCAAATCATAGGTAATGTTATTCTCCCACCTCATTCTTGGTCTACCAACTGGGCGTTTTCCCTCTGGCTTTCCTACAAGAAGCTTCCATGCAAGTCTTTCATTCCACATACGTGCAACATGCCCATCGCAGTCTTTTTAATCAGAGACAAAACATGATATAAATTATAACAGAGAAAATGTGTCAAATTATACATAAACCTGTGTTATAAACCATATCTTTATAGAAAAAGTCACATCATTAGTAAAGTTATGCAAAAACTTTTATATACACATCCATATATATATATCCATCCATCCATAGTAATTCTGCCCGAAGGCAGGTCCTTCACTACAATCATAGTATTTTCCCTGCTGTGCTTGTAGCTTTACTAGGGAATTGTAGGTGTGGTAGCTTCCCGTTCCTTTCCACACACATATATATAAATTCAGAAAAAATGTCAATTTTTTTAGAGCACAAGACGAGCTTCTGCATACTATTCTGTTATAATGTTGATTAGCTTATTCTCTTAAAGAAAGTACACTTTTATTTTAGGCCTTTTTAAAGGTGGAATTTCTCAAAGTGGAACTGCAACAGTACCATGGACCATTATGGAAGAAGGTCAAGTTAAAGCAAAAAAGCTGGGAGCTCTTGTAGGATGCAATACAGAAAATACTAAGAATTTAGTGGACTGTCTACGTGACCGTCCAGCTCGTCAACTAGTGCAGCAAATGTGGCATCTTCAGGTATGAGATAAACTAAGAAGAGACTGGAGTTGAAAATTATTTTGTGTGCTACTTCAATCAGAATTGTTAAAAAATTCTGATTGAGTACCACTATCATGAAAAAATGTATGAGAACAAAACAAATTTGAAAATCATATTTACATCATCATCATCATCATGAACAAATTCGTTTTAGGCCATGTGGCCTGTACGGTAAACCTAGCGAAGATGGTCTTGATCTTTCCACCGATGTTTTGGTCTTCCTTGGTCCCTATGTCCAGTTGGGGTATATTGGAATGCCAATTTTGGAAGTCTATTTCTTGCCATTCTTCTCAGATGATTTTTCCATTCTTGTTGGTATCTTTGGATATCTTCATTTAAACTTGCTACTCCAAGTTTTCCTCTGATAGTAGTGTTCCTTTGGTGATCCAGTTCATAAAATTCTATGGTTTCTGAATCGTTTCCTTCTACAGGGGCATAAATTCCAATTATATTCAAATTATGTCCTAAAATTTTTATTCTAACTGTTACAATTTTTGGGGAAATCCATTGGTAATATAAAATGTTGTGTTGTAAATTTTTCATTTACATAATCATAATACATTTCATTTAAATAATCGTAATAATCACAAATCATTTTAACTGTTGTGTGCAAATATTTACTTATATATGTTGTAAGAATCTTCTTTGATTTTGATTTTTTTATATTTTAGTCACTTTAACTGTAATGACCATATTGTGATTTTTCTTTACATAATACATATATACATGCACATTCAGTTATAATATACTGAAATTAAATAATTATAAAAATTAACTATATTCAGTAGTCATAATAGTATTGTTAATAATAATGATGATAATAATAATAATAATAATAATGATAATAATAATAATAGTAAAAGGTAAAGTGATCCCACTACAGGCCTCAGGAGGCCCTTGGGGTAGTAGGAGGTTAAGGCTCCCACTTTTTCTTGACAATCGGCACTTGATGTCAGCCGGGGTTGTCAGCCCTGCGTGACGGCCGCCTTTACCCCAGAACAAGCGTCTGGTACTCATTTCAGTTAGAGGCTGAGTCGACCCCAGGGCCATAGTGCCGCCAGAAGGTTTGGGTCAGTTTAAAAATCCTGACCCCACCGGGACTCGAACCCTCGACCTTCCGGCTTGTAGCGCAGTGCCTTAACCACTACGCTACGGCGTGCCCCCTAATAATAATAATAATAATAATAATAATAATAATAACAACAACATAGATGAAGAAAAATCACAATATGGTCATTACAGTTAAAGTGACTAAAATATAAAAAAAATCAAAATCAAAGAAGATTCTTACAACATATATAAGTAAATATTTGCACACAACAGTTAAAATGATTTGTGATTATTACGATTATTTTTATTATTATAAAATGTTCTCTGTTTAAGACAACTGAAAACCTAAGAATAAGTGGATAAAAAACATTTTTTTGGTGAAATTGAGATTTCTGTATAAAAGAAACTACGTAATCACGAGAGGTTAGACATAAATATAAAAGAGATGATCTATCTAACTCGATAACACAACAGGAATATAAAAGACCTGATCTGACAAACTTGAGCCTGATCTAACCGATCCGATTGAGGGTCTTTCCACTTTTTCAGCGGTTGCCGTTTTACCAGCTGGCTGCTGGCCCTTCACATCCACATGTGTCAATCACAGAGGTGATGATCAACAGCCAGTGTAGGGGTGACATGTGGTTAGCATGTCGAGTCCCCCATCCGTTATAGCTGGTTCCTCAACCTGGAGCCGCTACTTATTGTAGCTACCCAATTGCCTCACGATGCTGGGTGGGCACCGGTCCCATACTGGCCGAAATACCATGAGAAAATTTCTTCCCCCATGGAGACTCGAACCAGCGCAAGTCCCATAGCTCTGCGCCAAGGTATCCTACCTTAACCGCTCGGCTACGGCGCGGGACATCTAACCGATAAAAACACAATTCAACAGTAGGTTCAAAAGTCGCAGATTCACACACTTAACATAGATTGGAAGAATGCACTAAGAATCTTCCCTATTAGAGATCAAACTTTGGGAGAAAAAAATCATGGCTAAGCTTTCCAACATGTGACATGACATTTTAAATTATTTTGTATACTCCTGTCAAATTTTATTCTTAGGGTTTCATTTTTCAAAATATTTCCCACAATTTACAATGATTTTTACATGTTTTTTAATGGTTATTTGAATATATTTTTTCACGATATTGAACTACACGAAGACAAGGCAGCAATATTAATTTTAACGAATATTCTGTGTACCAGTTCAGCCAACACAGAGCTTGTAGTAATTGACTTACACTAAATAAAATCAGCGTGCATTCTTTCACATATTAGAGTACTTAAATTGCATTAGGTTAGTTTTTAGGTCGGTTTGCAATGCGGGTTCAAATATCGTGTAAATTTTGGCTGCAATTCCCGTGATTCCATGGTATAAACTGATTGTGTCTGTTGGTGCATGCACATGGACCGATTGTGTCCGTTGGTGCATGCACATGGTTGGAACTTCGAATTTTTTTTGTCACATGTTGTAAAGTATTTCCAAAGTCATAATATAATTAAGATACCATAGTTAATGCAATTATAAATCAAATAATAAAATTAATACAAAAATGTTTAGAAATGGAGGAAGTTCAAAATTAAACTTTTTTAATAACTACAATGGTTTCATGAAAACATAAATTTTATGTGTTTTAAGCTACAATCCAAACAGAGTATCAACTTATTATCATCATTATCATCTTCAAGGTATGGGCCTATTGGCCCGTTCCGCTCCTCGCTGCACAATATGCTATAGGTCATCCTTCCAATGTCATTTCGGTCTTCCTACATGTCTTCAGGTCTATAATAAAGTATCTGTTATGATAAACAAATATTTGGCATTCTTTGTCCATATTCAAACCATTTACATTTATTTCTGTATATTCTTTCGTTTATATTATATTAATTAAATAAAAATAAAACGTAGTTTTATTTGATTTTCATATTTAATATATAATTCAGTGACAGCTGTTTGGTACACTGTACCTTCTTCAGACATGTTAACAAATTATGAATTGTGTTCCAACTGATCTAAGCAACAATACAACAATATTTTTTTAAAATTTTTAAATTTAACAAAGGGGATTCATTCAAATCAAGTTGAGAATTTAACAGTTTTTTACTACTTTTAAATTTATTAATTTCTACAGCCTCCAAGATCTAGATTTTTGGAGGCTGTAGAAATTAATAAATTTAAAAGTAGTAAAAAACTGTTAAATTCTCAACTTGATTTGAATGAATCCTCTTTGTTAAATTAAAATTTTTTTAAAAATATTGTTGTATTGTTGCTTAGATCAGTTGGAACACAATTCATAATTTAACATGTCTGAAGAAGGTACAGTGTACCGAAACAGCTGTCACTGAATTATAAAAATAAATATGAAAATCAAATAAAACTACGTTTTATTTTCATTTAATTAATAAATATGGATTTTCATCGAGTAAACACCAACTCAATTGATTGTTTATATTATATACTTGTAATTCATCTCTGATATCTTAACTTCTCCTTTGATCTCTTAATGACATGCCTGCAATGGATCTCAGAAATTTCATTTCTATTGTCTCAATTTTATGTTTATCAGAGATCGTAAAAGGCCAAGTATCAGATCCATATGTTAACATTAGAATGTTACTGCTTTGTAAAATTTCAATTGAGTTTCCTTGTGGTCTTATTTATTAAATATTTTCTCATTGAACCACATATATGTTGAAATTTCCCTAATTTCTTCTCCATATCCAAATTTTGCAGCCACGATATCATGCATCCCAGATAATTAAAACAAGTTACTTATTCAATGATGTTTGCTCCAATTATAATTTTTGTCCTTTTATGCTGAGTTCCAATAAATGCTATGGTATTTGTTTTTTCTGTTAATATCTTCAAATTATAATCTTTTATTAGTTTCCATAACTTTTAAACTGACTTTTCTAGTTGGTTTTCTGAGGAAGCTACAATGATTTTGTCGACAGTTCATTTTCATTCCGTTTATCAGAAAATGTTCATCTAAAAGTGTTTGCCATGTATTAATGACATCATCTAAATATATATTAAAAAGTTTTGGCGAAAGTGGGCATTCATGTAGAAGTCAATTGTTGATTTCTATGTAATTTTCTCCAGGGCCAATTTCTTTTATCTATACAAATTTTTGTATTTTCATATAAATGTTTTATAGTTTTAATTAAATGAGGTGGATATCCTTTATTTTTTAATATATCTCATAATTTAGAGCATAGAATTTTATCGAATGCCTTCTCATAGTAATAAACAATACATGTGTTTCAAGATCAAATTATCTACTTTTTTCAAATAACTGTAGGAGCGAAAAAGTACAGTCGACAGTAGAACAGCCTTTTCTAAACCCATGCTGTTCATTTGAAATAATTTCATGACTTATCTTTCCAATTCTTCTAGATAGTATTTTAGCACATAATTTGCTACATGTTCCCAAAACCTCTGTAGTTATTTGAATTATGTCTGTTGCCTTTTTTATATATATAGGGATAACAATAGCTTCATTCCATTCTTCAGGTAATATTACCAGCAAATATTTATTAAATGTAATGTTCTATATATAAGAGCTTGAGATCCGCATTTAATAAGTTTGATATTGATTTATCAATTCCAGGTGATTTTCTATTTATCAAGTTTTTTATTGTTTCAGTTAATTCTTCTACTGTTATGGGTCAGTACTTAAATCACTTTCCATAATAAATGTTACTTTCTTCTTTGTCACTATGGCTTCTATCTTTACAGTATTGCAGCCATTTTTTTTCCTGAATTGGGTTAAAATTACGTTTATCCTTAATATTTTCATCTTTACTTATCTGTCTTAAAATTTTATAAGCATAATTTTGTCTACCATGAAGATCGTTTTCCATATATCCCAACTTTGTCTATGTAACATCAAGGTTTCCCTTTTAACAATGGCATATTTCTTTTTATATTCATTATGTAAATAGTTCAAATACGCTTCTTTCCTTTCTGCAATAAATTTTGCTATTTGCAAAGTTCAAATTTTAAGACCACACTTTTCTATATATATATTTTTTTTCCTAATGCTTCTTCTGCAGCTTGTAATATCATTGCTTTTATCTTCTGCCATTCATTGATTTAATCTATTTTGGTATAACATTTATATAATATCCTCTCTTAAAAAATGTATCTTAAAGGTTTCAGAGATATTTTCTTTTTATGTAATTTCTTCCATCTTTTGGTAATTTAAGTATTGCTTTTATTAGGAAATTATCTTTTATAATATGTGGATCTCTGAATACATATCTTCGATATGTGAGACAATCTTCTTACTTGCTATTACATGTATATAGTTAATAATACTTTAACTTATAATGAATGTATATTTGATGTATTTAAAATAGATAATTTAGTACAGTCATTTGGTAATTTCGCCTGGAAAGTTTTCCGGGAGTTTTGAAAATTTGTAATTTTATAGATTTCGATGTGCTCTTTCTGAATTTCAACTTTGCCACCTCGTATCTTTACCACTTGTGCCGCCATATTTGAAAAATGGCGCCTACAAGCGGTTTTTTGACAATATCTCCTACAATACATGTAATAACCTTTATTTTCGTAAAATCAAAAGTTTCGGCGTACGAGCGCAGCAAAGTGTAGTTCAACATGCATTTAGGCCAAAAAGACTCATTTCCACATCACCTTGAGGTAAGTAAGCGGCGCGTATTTTTATCATGGTATCCCAAATAATTCATTATTCCAAAATTTAGCGCATTCTCCTTCGCTTCGCTGTTGCGACAGGTGTTGTGAGTTCATTGTCCTTAGTAGCGATCGAAACGTCACAGATGGAATTTTCTTCCTCATCATCCGCGAAGTGATTATCTGTTCCATCACAATCCTCTTCAATCGAAAATACTCTCCATTTCTTCCTATCCATCGCTATCTTGTGATGGGACTTGCGAGTTATCACAGGTACCATTAAAATTCATGCATATAACAGAGCACTTTAACCCAGCCTTTGTGCATCCACAGGCTTTCTGACATCTATTCTTGCATTCGGAAGAAATAAGTTTTAACAAGCTTTTCGGAGCTGGGGGCTCGAGTGTGGTGACAGGAATTAACCTGTTCTTGTTTATTTTCCATCTCCATTGCTCTGCATTTTGTTCATTGCCACACCACTGCTGAACCTGTGATAGGTTGTCGTGCTGCTGCTTCTGTTGGTGGTAGCGACGCAATATTTAATTTACTTTTATATGCTGATGTTGTGAAGCATGTATATCTATAGTTGCTTAAATACATACTTTTCTTACATTTCACATTACGTAACTGTATAATTCAAGAAGGAAGCTTTCTCAAGCTTTAGCAATGATCTCTGAATCAGCATGTGGATTTTTGAATAACCTCGCTTAAATCTGATTTTTTTTTCGGAGTACATTAATAAATTCAATTTTTACTTCATTAAATAATGCTGATGTTGTATCACAGCCACTGAAGGTATGCAAGAATAAAGTATGATCTGCGGCTGTTTTATCTATGATACTTTTTGTTGAGAATAATTGTTGCAAAATGTTTCCTTTTCCTGGTTTGAGAATATATATGTTTGAACGCTTAGTTAATTACTTACTTACTCACTGGCACTATCGAACCCGTAGGTTCACGGCCGCGCGGACATAAGCTCTCCATACATCCCTATTCTGAGCTAATGCTTTCCAATCATTTCCTGTATAATCTACTTGCATCAAATAATAGTTAATGTTATTCTCCCACCTCATTCTTGGTATACCAACTGGGCGTTTTCCCTCTGGGTTTCTTACAAGAAGCTTCCATGCAAGTCTTTCATTCCCCATACGTGCAACATGTCCTGCCCATCGCAGTCTACGAGACTTAACTGTTCTTATTATATCTGGCTTCCTATAAAAACCATGTAGTTCATTGTTATGCAGTCTTCTCCATTCACCAGTCTGTTCATCTCTCTTTGGTCCAAAAATTTTCCTAAGTACTTTATTTTCAAATACTTGTAATCTCCTTTCCTCCCTTAAAGTAAGAGTCCATGTTTCGCACCCATATAATATAACCGGAAGAATTATAGTTTTATATAGTTTCAGTTTAATGTTTTTTGAAAGGAGTTGGGACATCAAGAGTCTCTGTAATGCATAGTAGCACGCATTTCCAGAATTGAGCCTATGTTTAATTTCTTTGTACATCTCATTCCTATTTGTGATTATTGTTCCTAGGTATTTGAATTCAGCCACTTCCTCAAAATTTCCCTCATTTGTCATTAGCTGTCCATTTCCATTATATAATGTATTTCTACGTGTGACCATATATTTAGTTTTATTGGTATTTACTTCCAGTCCTAATTTCTTAGTGTTACTCAATAGTGTGTGCGTGTTGTCCTTTAGTATCTCCTTGCTGTCGGCCAATAATACTACATCATCAGCATAAACTAACAGCTTATTAATACCATTGAGTTATAAGCCTTCCTCATTCTCTAAAGAATTAATGGCATGCTCTAGTACAAAATTAAATAGTAGAGGAGATAGTGCATCTCCTTGCTTCAACCCATTCTGGATTTCAAAAGTGTCCGAAAACTGTTTGCCTACACGCACCCTACTCTTTGTGCCATTTAGACACATTCGTATAAGTCTAACTAACTTTCTAGGAATTCCGAACTCCAGGCGTAGTTACAGCCGTCAAAATAATAAGATCTACATCAGCGACAGAGGATATGTATTACAGTGAGTCATTTGGTATTGTGGTGAATCGTTTTCATCCATATCCAGTAAATACGATACCTACATTCGATTGAACTATACAATCAATGCCATTACGGTATTTGATGGATATCAGGAAGATGTAGCAGCGCCCACAAAATCAACTTGGTGGGTCAGATATCGCAATACAGCCTAGATGAATTGAACATACCTGTTGCTAAAACAAAAGCTGAATTTCACAATACAAGAAAAAGGAAGCATTTGTATCTTGACTTTCTCTGTGAGAAATATGATAATGACCATGGAAAAGTTAGACATTTTCCCATGCCAGTACAAACTAGACAGAACACATGGTTTGAAGCTGCAAAGATGTAGCAAACCACAGTACCAAATATACGGAGTAATCCCGACGATCACAAAAAACTGCTTCAGTAGACATATTTTCTGACGAGACAATTATCCCAACTGTGTCACAAAATTAATTCCTGGGTAATGATGCAAACATGAACCACCTCATTGGAATGTTGAAAACAAAATTTGAAGCAGAGAATTGCATGATCATACAAGCCACGGAAAATGTGGATACGCTAATAATCAATACCGCAATAAGCGTTTCATCGGCATTTGATTTTGTAATAGTTGTCGGCGAATACGTAGATCTTATTCTAGAAAAGGAAAAATTTCTCAACAAATATATTCAACAAAGAGTAGCCTAGATAAAACATTCGCAGATCACATTTTATTCTAGCATGCCTTCAGTGGCTGTGATACATCAGCATTATTTAATCAAGAAAAACTGAAATTTAAACAAGGTTATCCAGGTATTCAAAAATCCAAATACTGATCCAGAGATCATTGCTAAAGCTGGAGAAAGCTTCATTCATGAATTATACAGTTACAGTAATGTGAAATGTAAATCAATGGTAAAGAGAAAAATTTTTGCCTGAACCAGGAATCGAACCCCGAACCTTTAGCTTTCCGTGCTAATGCTCAGACCACTGAGCTAATCCAGGCTTCATTCCCATCCAAGCAGAAATCCTTCCTTTACCTGTGGTCCCACATTCAATTGCAATGAATCATCATTCACAAATACACAATGAATAGCTTCTACCTGAAGAAGACATGTATTTGTGAATGTTGATTCATTGCAATTGAATGTGGGACCAGTAGAGTAAGGTAAAGGAAGGATTTCTACTTGGATGGGAATGACGCCTGGATTAGCTCAATGGTCTGAGCATTAGCACGGAAAGCTAAAGGTTCTGGGTTCGATTCCCGGTTCAAGCAATTTTTTTTCTCTTTACCATTGATTTACAATAATTTAATTGTGTTTATTAATTTACTTATTTCTATCATAGTAATAGCTTTAGCTTCTCAATATTAATTTAATGTGAAATGTATTTAAACGACTATAGATATACATGCTTCACAACATCAGCATTTAAAGTAAATTAAATATTGCATCGCTACCACCAACAGAAGCAGCAGCACGACAACTTATCACCAAGTTCAGCAGTGGTATGGCAATGAACAAAATGCAGAGCAATAGGGATGGAAAATAAACAAGAACAGGCTAATTCCTGTCAACACACTCGAGCCCCCAGCTCCGGAAAGCTTGTTAAAACTTATTTCTTCCGAATGCAAAAAGAGATGTCAGAGAGCCTGTGGATGCACAAAGGCTGGATTAAAGTGCTCTGTTATATGCACAAATTTTAGGTACCTGTGATAACTTGCAAGCGATGGAGAGGCAGAAACGGAGAGTATTTTCGATCGAAGAGGATTGTGATGGAACTGATAATCCCTTCGCGGATGATGAGGAAGAAAATTCGGTCTGTGACGTTTCGATCGGTACTAAAGATAAGTCGCAACAGCGAAGCGAAGGCGAATGCGCTAAATTTTGGAATAATGAATTACTTGGGATACCACGGTAAAAGTATGCACCACTTACTCTACCTCAAGGTGGTGTGGAAATGAGTCTTTTTGACCTAAACACATGTTGAACTACACTTTGCGGCACTCGTACGCCGAAACTATTGATTTTAGGAAAACAAAGGTTATTACATGAATTGTAGGAAATTGTCTCTAGTTTAATTTTGTATATAAATGTTTTTTATCGTAAAATGAGTCCGAAAGGAGATATTGTCAAAAAAATTGCTTTTAGGCGCCATTTTTTCAATATGGCGGCGCGAGCGGCAAAGATGCGAGGTGGCAAAGTTAAAATTCAAAAAGAGCACATTGAGATCTGTAAAATTACAAATTTTGAAAACTCCCGGAAAACTTTCAAGGTAACCTCGTTTTTTAGAACCAAATGACTGTACTAATTACATATATTTCCATTTAGACTGGGTTTTGTCAAATTTATGAATGAAATGATTCAATTATTACATATAACATTTTAAAAAAACTAAATTACTGTATTTTGGATTATAGCAATGGATGTATAATCCCTATTCTCCATTTGGACCCACAATCGAAGTTGAAGGATCCAATCCATTTTTGACAAAACATCCTATTGATTATCTTCTAAAAGGGGAAGTACAGGATTCACCTTGGATAGTAAGTGTAACTACTGAAGATGGCTTAGTTCCATCAGGAGGTACGTAGAAGTATGTTATAATCAATTGAGTTGGTGTTTACTTGATGAAAATCCATATACTTTTATTTGATTTTCATATTTATTGAGATATAATTCAGTTACAGAAATTGAATACAAAGAGTTAGAACCAAAGGAACAGGCAGGATTTAGAGTGGGCAGATCAACAATAGACCACATTTTCAGCATACGACAGATTATAGAAAAGAAAATCAGAGCACAACCGCTACATCTAGTATTTATAGATATAGAAAAAGCCTACGATAACATTCCTACATCAAAATTATGGAAAGTCTTAAAACTAAAAAAAATAAATCCAACACTGATTGAAGCAATTCAAAAACTATATTCAGAATTATATGTGCAAGTAAAAATGGGAAAGTACTTGTCTAAAGGTTTTCAAACAAATAAAGGATTACGACAGGGATGCTGTATATCTCCAACATTATATAAGATTTATGCTGAAAAACTATTGAAGAATGGAAAAAGAAATATAAACCGATGGGAATACCACTAGATGATAATTCAACAATATATACACTCCAGTTTGCATGTGACCAATTGATATTGGCTCAAGAATTTGAAAATATAGAATACCTCACTAGAAAATTAATACAAGAATATAGTTTATGGGGTTTAAAGATCAATATGGATAAATCTAGATATATGACAATAGGGGATCTTCCTTAAGATTTAATACTAGAAGAAAATTTAGGGACAATTAAATACACTGAAGAATATAAGTATTTGGGAATTAAAATTACTAAAGATGGAAAACAAGAAACAGAGATAAGAAACAGGATCAATATAGGAAAGTATGCTATATCTGCCCTAAATGGAATAGTATGGGACAAACATATCTTCAAAGAAACAAAAAAAAAACTATTTTTAATACAATAATCAGAAGCATTATTACCTATGGAGCTGATGTGTGGGCTTTAAATGCAAAATGCAGAAATGAAAAAAAAAAATTACTCGCCACTGAAATGGACTACTGGAGACGTGCTGCAAGAATATCCAGGAAGGATAAAATCAGAAATTCATATATAAAAGAAAAAATGCAGGTACAATATTCAATATTAGATTTTATAAAGAAGAAACAATTAAATTGGTACGGACACATTAGAAGGATGGAAGAAGGAAGACTACCTAAGATAATCATGGATTGGGAACCACAGGGAAGGAAAAAGAAGGGTAGACCAAATATTACATGGATTCAGGGAATTAATGAAACTAAGAGGGAATGTGAAATAGAAGAAGATATATGGATGAACAGACAAGAATGGAAAAATGTGTTGAAACAAATGTGTAGTTAACTGTGAACATGGGTACCAGAAAAATGTATATTCATTGTAAAAGCCGGAATAATAAAAAAAAATAATTCAGTTACAGCTGTTTCCGTACACTGTACCTTCTTCAGACATGTTAACAAATTATGAATTGTGTTGTTATAGTACATATCAAATCTGTGGAACCATGCATAAAATCCATAACCCTCAAATTAAAAAAAAAAAATGAGTTAATATTATTAATGTAATATTGGAGCTGTCATTTATCATCCCTCAAATTTTGATTGCTGCACAATTAGTTAAACAGAAGATCCAGAGATGGCAACACATTGGAGGTTCACTTCAGATAGGAAACCTCCATGCTTGAATCTTCATTTTCTCAGAATTACTTAAATGAGGGTTATGGTTTCATGCATGGTGCCACAGAAATGATCTAAGCAACAATACGACAATACTTTGTTAAAATTTTTTTAATTTAACAAAGGGGATTCATTCAAATCAAGTTGAGAATTTAACAATTTATTACTACTTTTCAATTTATTTATTTCTACAGCCTCCAAAAGGTCCAACTTCTTACCCTTATCACAAACATGTAAAATTTCAAAATTTAGATCGAAACAATGATTAAATTGGAATATGCTAACCACATCTTAATAAATATGAAAATCAAATAAAACTATAAGTTATATTTTTATTTAATTAATAGAAGTATGTTGTCCACTTATATAAGTATTATAACGAAGTCACAAACAATGTATGAAAAAAAACACAGAATTTGATATTTTCGCATAACATTTGTTGTGCAATAATATGGACATTATATCATATATATATATATCAAAACTACGACATACACATTTAATATCTAAACTAATGGGCAGAACAAGTGCCACAAATGGGGTTTTTAATAGAAAAATCAGAGGAAAAGCACAAGTATGTAAGCCAAAATGAGATAGGAGAATAACATTTAACTATGATTTGAGGGAAGTTAATTATACAAGGAATGATTGGAAAATATTAGCTCAAGACAGTGATCTATGGAAAGCTTATGTCTGCACTGCCATGAACTTCTGGGTTCGATAGTTCCAGTGAGTTAGTTAGTTGTAGTTATAGTTCTCAAATTGAGCAAAGCTAGCATATAAAATCTTCAAAGTATTAAAATTTTGTGTGGCTGAATATGTTTTACAGAAAGCTGCATATTTACATTTAATTGCAGATGAGTTTATATTAATCATAAATAAGTTTATATCTTAGCAATGAGTTAATAAAAAATTAATTGTCCAATTAGAGTAAACCAATAAAAGTTGACTAGCTGCAGATTAATTTAAATCTAATTTATTTCTAAGTAATAGTACAATCAACAATTAATAATAAGAATAATAATATTAAACAAAAACATTATAATAAAGATAATAATAATAATAATTAATAAGTTAACATTTCCTTTAAAGAATGGGTAACAGATGATAAATTCATGAGGGAACTTGACAAGCGCTTCAATGAACTTATGGTCCACATCCTAGACTTCAACTACACTGTTCCTAATAATTTAAAAGAAGAAGTGGTAGACAGAATACGAGAACATTATCTGCACAATCAATCTCTTTCCATGAAGACATTTCAACAGCTCACTCAGGTAATTCTTAGTAAGTATAAAACTAAATAACACAGGCCTGCATTTTTTTTTCTGCAGCACAGGCTTTAAGAGGTCCCTAAACCTAATTTGGGTGTGCTGAATTCAAATATGTTGACAGCTTTTTCATATCAGGTAAAGTTACTTGCCATATCGAAATTAAATGTTTATTACTTTTGCATTATATGTAGCCACATCCTTTAAAATGCTTCATACAATATCAATTATGCAGTTAAAAAAAACTAATATACATTAAGACCTCTATTTTCTCCTCCACTTGGCAAGAAATGACAGGTGAATTGATTGGCATTTGTGCTCCGGCCGAGGATTTTCTCTTACCAAACACCAATGATGGCAGGCAATCTTGGAGACATCCTATCGACCCTGATACCTTGTTTCCACTTCTTTTATGTCTTGATGGGTCTTACTCTCCATGTTCTTCACTTAGTGCTCCTAAATTCTCTGGGAAATGTTGAAGATGAGAGTGGAGGAAATCTAACTTCAAGCTCATATTACATCTCAGTTCCCTGAAATTTTTGAGCATGATTTTTACAATTTTCTCATAGTTATCATATTTAACATTACCCAGAAACTTCTCGATAATGTCCTTGTATGATTCCCAAGCTTGTAATTCCATATCAGACATTTATTCCGTTTTTAAAAAATAACACCCCTAATAAGTTTGCAAACCTCTGATCATCAAAAAGTCTTCCTTTATTTTTCCCCCCAACAGTAACAGAATTTTTTTTAGCAATGTATTGGTAACAAGGGAAATTTATGTCCAAAACTTTAACAAACTGCTTCATTTATCCTAGTTTTACGTGCAAAGGAGGTAGCAATACTTTTTTCAGAATCAACTAATGAGCGATTTATTACATTTTTTGTCCCTGACACCAGTTGTTTTCTTTTTGGCCAATTGGTAATTTTCCAGTGTCTTTCCCTGGCTCTGGAGTACCGTTTGCACATAAAACATGGTAATTTCATACCCCAATAAAATACCACACACCTTAAGGTCACAGCATGCGTACCACTTGTGTTCATTATATTTTATTTTTTCATGTTCAAATATATTTCTTTCATATATACACCAACTGAATCACTGAAACTGAAGCTAATTTATTCCCATTATGCAGAAGAATGCCAATTAGATGTCTTTTGCTATAATCAATAAATATACCCCAATCTGCCGGTTCCTAAACTAATCCTAGGCGACCATTCAAGCCAGGGATATAACAACAGTACACTACTTCCCCCATTATGAAATACTTTTAAAATGCTTTTCACAGTGTCTATACCAATAAAAAGTTGAACTAGGAGCTAAAAGATTGTCTTCTTTAAATCTTGAACCTAAAAGTTCACATTTTTCTTTTGTAAGACCCAAATCGCATACCAAATTGTTTAATTTTGATTTTGATAGGATGCAGATTGTTATCTTTTGATTGTTGGGACAAATTGTAATCATCTTCTGTGCTGGGTGTGGAAGTAGTATTAGTACTACTCTCTTGTATTGTTTTATTGGTGATACTGGAATATTGTAACATCTGGCTCATGAGCTGGCTGTTTATTATTTCCGCAGTTTTTCACCAAAAACTATGTAATGTAACCAGGAAAGAGTCATTGGATGAACCTATCCTCAGTTAAATACAATGACAGGCTAGTATGATTAAAATCAGTGATTATATTATTAAAAAAAAGATTATGGATTACATAGCATTTATCATTGTACTAATGTATCCATCCTAACTGAAATGAGTACCAGACGCTTGTTCTGGGGTAAAGGCGGCCGTCACGCAGGGCTGACATCAAGTGCCGATTGTCAAGAAAAAGTAGGAGCCTTAACCTCCTACTACCCCAAGGGCCTCCTGAGGCCTGTAGTGGGATCACTTTACCTTTACCTTTTTCTTCTTCTTCTTCCTTCCAAGTATTAGGCCAAGGCCTGTTACGATCCTATAGAAAATTTTCCCTCCAGCGTTTCATAGGACGGCCCAGTGATCTTCGTCCTCTTGGTATATAATTATAAATAGCTTTGGGGATCCGATTTGAACTCATTCTTTCAAGATGGTGTTTCCAATTTAGTTGGTACTGTTTAATATATTCCAAAATTGGCGTAGTCTTCAATTCTTTTAAGATATCGGTGTTACTTTTCCGATCCCATCTGGTGTAACCCGCTGTTCTGCGCAAGAATCTCATTTCACAAGCCGTTATTCTGCTTTCATGTTGTTTTCTTAGTGTCCATGCTTCACTACCATAGGTCAACACTGTTCTAGCCAAAGTGTTATATAAACGTAATCTGGTGTTTTTTTGTACAAGGGATGGTTTCATAACTTGATTAATAATTCCTAAACTTTTATTATAACTAGTAACTTTTTCAGGGATATCCTTTTCATCCCAGATAGAGAGATAATATCCAAGATATTTAAATTGATTAGATCTCTCTAAAATTTTATTCTGGAGACAGATTTTACCTTTTTAATCAATATAATATCTCCTCTAATGTCCATCCAAGATTCTGAATGCAAGTCCACATGCATAATTTTGTTGAATAATATGAAGGGTATGGGGAAAAACAATGGTAACCCACAATTTTGGTTTTTTCAAGCTAAATACAGAAACACCTGGTAACCCATTAATAAGTTGGTAAGTACACCAAGTTCAGTTAAATGACACCAGATGGCAGCACAATGTTGTCTTGTTTCTATGGGAACCCTCATTCTCTTGTTTAAAAGAATGGTAACCCACAAATTCAAGATGGCGTCAACGGCTGGTAGTAGCATGTATAATTATACTGTTTTAAGTGAATTTTGTGACGATTCGAGTGATTCTGATGCGTTTGATGATGATATTAATGATCCAGATTTCAGTTTAAACAACGGAAACAAAGATAATTTGAATATTGATTCCAGTAAATCAGAGGTTAGTACAGTTTGTGTCTTCATGCTTTTGAATGTTGGTTACCATTATATTTGTGCAGCCAACCAACATTTAAGTCTTCTTTGTATAAATACTAGTTTTCATGAGTTATTAATACCAAATACAGTTAATATGTATTTAATAATGTTCAGTTATTCAGTTCTACTGTGCATTTATTTTAGATTAAGTTTAGAATAGTATGTATACTCGTATATTCGGGTTACCATTTTTTTCGTCACTACAGTCTATTGGTTGTCTGTCCTATTCTTTATTATTTTTATTATTATTATTATTATTATTATTATATAATAATTATTATTATATTATTATTAATAATATTCTACTATGAATTTGTCTCTTTTCCTAGAATGAAGAAGGTGCAAACATAGAAAATGAAAATGGTGTTATCAGGAAGAAAACGGAAGATGAATATTAATAAACAAACACAAAAGAAACTTGCACGAAATTTGGGACTTGAGTATTCCACAAAGAAAGGTGCAGTGACTCAAGCAAGAAATATTGTTGGTGCTTCCTGTAAATGTCCTAAAAAGTGTTTCGAACGGGTTGGGGAGGAGCATATAGAGATCCTCAGTAAGTCATTCTGGAACATGGGAAATGTTGATCAACAAAATGCATATTTGTTTGGTTCAATGTGAGAAGAACATGTAAAAAGAAGATACACAGATAATGAAATAAGCAGACAAAACAACACTATTCATTACAGTGTTATAAAAATTGTACAACCATTGATGTGTGTAAAGTTGCATTTTTAAGTATCCATAGTTTGCAGCGCAATAGAGGGTAGACTAGAAAATTTGCATTCAAAAATGCAGGCAGGGGCTAATACTCCACCAGAAGATAAACGAGGCAAACACAAGAACAGGCCACATGTATACTCAGAGGAAGATGTGAAACTTCTTAAGAATCACATAGAAAATATTCAAAAATACAAAAACCGTTACAGCAGGAAAGATAATGGTGATAAATTCTACATTTCAATGGAATATTCTATCCAGAGCTGCTAGTCATTACAGAGATGAGTACTGTTCTGAAATCAAAGCAAAGCCTGTGTCCTTTGATAAGTATCATCACATATTTATTGAAGAATTCAATATTTCATTTAAAATGCCAAAATCAGATACCTGTCCAAGTTGTGATTCACATGATATAGAAATCATGGCTGCAAAAAACAACAACAATGAAGAAAGACTGAGGGAATTAACTCAAAAGGAATTACATCTCAGGAAAGCTCAGATAATATAAAGCTACAAACAGAGAAAGCAGCACTAGATAAAAATATTCATGTCATAACTTTTGATCTACAGCAAGCACTGCCTACTCCAAAACTGTCTTACAGGGCCAATGTTTTATAAAAGGAAACTATGGACATACAATTTCAGTATCCATCCTTGTGATTTCTCACCAGGTCATTTTTTTGTCTGGGATGAAACTGTGGGCTCAAGGGGTTCAGAAGAAATAGACAGCTGCTTGCTGAAGTATTTTGAACATCACGACATATGAGCACAGTAGTTGGTAGCAATTTCAGATAACTGCTGCGGACAAAACAAGAATTGGAACATAACGTGAATCTTTGGATGTTACTTATTGCCACTGGAAGATTTCGTATCATTGAGCATCACTTTCCTCTCTCTGGACACTCCATGTTGCCAAGCAATCATGATTTCAGTGTTGTGGAAAAGTACATTCGTCGACATGTACAGTTAATTTACAGCCCTCAGGATTGGGTCAGAAGAAACCATCTTGTGTTCATATTATGTTGTCAGAAGACTTTGTTTGCCTGAGTGATATGAAATCTATATTTAGCAAGATGAACAAGTCTGAAGAAGGACATAAGATGCTGTACGTTTCATTCTCACTGCAGAACAGCCAGGGATCTTGTTAGTATCAAAGACATTCAATTGTGAAGACTATCAGACATTAAATCTGAACAAAAGTGGCCGTCCTCCAGCTTTCCAAAGCATCAATCTTCAAAAGAAGTACTCAGGGTCACTCCCAATTGATCCACAGAAGAAGAAGGACCTCATTTCCGCACTGAAGTGGATACCTTCCATTTATCATCATTTCTACAACTACATAAAGTCTAAGAAAACACCTTCAAAGGATGATGAATATCTGGATGTATCTGCTGACTAGATGTGATAACACAGCTGGATGCAAGAAAATAATGGTATGCCACACTGCAGGACCCTAATAAAATCCCATCCCAAAGAAAACATGAACAATCCTGCATTTATAATTTGAAGTTTGTAACTTTTTCTGTTGATTTATATACTGAAATGTGTGAAAAGTAAATAGAAATTTTATTGCTAATAAATATCAATAACTTTTGCATGATTTATTTTTTTACATTTTAAACACTGAATGTCTCAGTTTACACGTAATGTGGGTTATCATTGTTTTCCCCCATACCCTTCATATGTAAAAATCACAAACTTAATAAACAGACATTCTCCTCTGAAAACAGAATCAAGTAAGGCATATTTTTTTTTATTCTGTAGAAAATTAAATTTCAGAAAAATCTACTTATTTTAGGAATTCACACTATGAGGTATATTCATTTAGGTAAAATTTTTTTACCACTCACTAGTTTTGGGAAACTAGTTTATAGTTAAATAAGAAGAATAATATGAGGTGAGTGATGAAAAATTTTACCTAAAAGAAAATATCTATCTACATAAGTACCATGGAATTATTATTAGATTACCTGGTTTACAGATAATAACGGATCGAGTTTATCTATTGGATGGAGCAAGAGCTGCAAAGTTGCAAGCATCTGTTAACAAATCACCAGTTCACTTTTATCTATTTGGTTATCGAGGAAAACATAGTATGACTGATAGATTAACTGGAATCAATATTAATCTAGGTAAGAAATAGGACTTATCATACTTTTCTTTTTAGAATATATAAATAAAAAAAAACATTGTGCATGCATGTGTGTGTACCATATAGCAATAATATATATATATATATATATATATATATATATATATATATATATATATATAGACGGTAGGCAATGAAAACCTCGTAACTCCATCAGTCATTGAAAACCACTTAACTCCATAGCCAGCATAGAAATATGTGAGAACACGGACTACAAATTTATTAATAATTTGACTTGTGTTCTGTAGTAAAATATGTGGGAACTATTGCTTATCAATTTTCATAATTATTTTAAAACAGTTATTTGATTCTCCTGTAAAATTTACCAAAATGGAGTTACGAGATTTTCATTGTACACCATCAATATATATATATATATATATATATATATTTTACTGATGTTATAATTAAATTTTGACATTTAGCAATGAAGGCCAAATATGACATGAAAAGAAAAATAAATGCCTGAACTGGGATTTCAACCTGAGACCTCTTAATATAATAGTAATATACCAATTAATCCACTCAAGCATTCTAGGACAAACATTTATTTATTTATTTTTAATAAATGTTTGTGCTAGGGTGCCTGAGTGGGCTAGTTGGTATGTCACTAACATCTAAAGTTAGATGTCTCGGGTTCAAGAATTTAATTTTCGTTTCATAACATATATATCAGCAACTATAAACTCTTACACTTCTAAACTGAATTGCCCACTATATACTTTCTGGGAAATTATTATAACAATTAAGGCTATATTTAGTTTATTTAATATTTCACTGGATGGCACAGGGTTTTCCTTTTTGATTATTTCGATTTAAATAAATACACAGATGTTATGTAAAATTTTCTTGACACTTTATTTTCTTTTTATATATTAAATTTGGGAATTTTTAACATTATGAGGTTCAATTCATAAGGATTAAATAATCACAATTCATTTAATTCTTATACTTTACTTTCTTCTAACCATTATCACTAAATATTCAATCACAATTCTATCTCACAATTATTCTTCTTTGAAAGTTTATCAGATAATCACTTATAACACAATTACAGACACAGTACTTCCTCACAGGTTCTCTTACATTTAACCTCTTGCCATCCAACAAGATTATCGCAAACTCACTGCCTTCGCCGGCATCAAACACAAAAACTGAGTTGCTGGCCCTCTGCCCCTGCTCTTTATAAGCACGAGGTAAGCTCTTGAAATGGCTTTGTGAAAATTCGGCACCCAGAATCCTCTAGACATGGATCCTTCTCCAAAGGGGAGAGAGAGACCAGTAGAACCGTCTGGCAACACGCTCCAAACAATTCTGCCGGCTTGCAGGTGATCTAACTCACCAGGGGCGACTTGCTCTTTCGTACTAAAGTATTATAAAATTTAATAGATAAAAACCAACCTGGCTCACGCTGGTCTGAACTCAGATCATGTAAGAATTTAAAGGTCGAACAGACCTATTATTTAAGCTGCTACACCTAATAATGCTCTTAATGCAATTCAAACATCGCTATGTGCGACACGTAACAATATAATAAATATCCATAAATATCTAGAAAATTGGAAACAACTTGTTAATAGAATGCCCAGACGAAGAATCCCCAAGGCAATCCTAAACTATATCCCACGTGGGAAGAGTTCATTGGACAACCTATAAAGAGTGGAAGGAAAACTTTGATAGATCGTAAAACAGTCCTTCGAGGACTATGACCTGTGAGAATGATGATGATTAATATAATATCTAAACTTAATAAGTATTAATCTCATTATGATAAATGTAAAAGTTATCTTTTAATTTAACTTTAAATGCAATAGTGAACATTATATACATGTGATGAGTAAAATTTATGTTAGATTGTGGAATACCTTTTTTAGCGGGATTTTTTCAAAAGACTTAATTTTAGAAATGGTTTCATTAAGTTATTTCAACTCTACTTTTTATACAATCTAAATAATAAATAAAATTCCATCTTCCAAAATTTAATATTCAAGCAATAGCTATAAGTAAAGCTAGAATTGTACTGTATATCATATTTTAATAAATCATTTTATAAAAATGCAGTAAAAACAAACTCAAGCATATGTATCAAACTTACAAATTCATTCTATAAGGAAAATTGTCTAACATAGATATATGTTTCCAAATGTTTTCCATATCGGAAATTCAAATCTGCAAGCAATCAAATATTGCTATTTTTCAATTATACAGAGTTGTATAAAAAGAGGATGGTGCAAACTTACATGGTTGAAAGTACACGATAATAGAAGCAACAATGTCCCAGTAAACATGGATCCGCAAACGAGCCGTTTGCGAGATAATTACGAATGTATGTTCACAAGCCGCCACTGACGTCATTGTTTGTAACATCGTATGGTTTACTCCTTGCGCACTTGAAGCCGTCCTATGTTCTTTGTTTACAAAACTGAACATTGCCGAGAGGTGGAGTTGTAAACCAACCATACATGCAGAACGTACAGGACGGATACAGTACAAAGTCTCATACGGTATCAGTCTCGTCTGAGGACTGCCACTTGTGCTGTGTTGTAATTACAATGGAACCTTACAGTAACGAAGAGTATGCGAATATGCATTTCATGTACGGTACGGCTAATGGCAATGCATGGGAGGCTGCACGCTTGTACCAAGAAACATATCCTAATCGAAGACACCCTGAAAGTCATACATTTACAAGGGTCCATCAGCGCCTGAGAGAAAATGGGGGTTTTGCACATGGCAGAGCTCGCATTACGCCTGAGGTTGATGATATGGTGTTGGAAGCAGTACAGCTCTCTCCAGGAACCTCGACAAGAAGAATTGCCACACATGTGCCTGTACTAAGCCACAGTAGTGTATGGAGAATTTTACAGTGCAATTTACTGTACCCTTACCACCTCCAACGAGTTCAATGTCTCAATGATGCGGACTTTGTTCCTAGAGTGATGTTTTGTCAGTGGATGCAACAACAGACTGTAGTCAACCCTCGTTCCGCATGTAACCTTTTATTTACAGACGAAGCAGCATTCACACGCAATTGTGTTTTTAATTATCATAATACGCATTTTTTGTGTGAAATAAACCCACATGCTGTTCATGAGTAACCACATCAGCACCGTCGTATCTCACTGAATGTGTGGTTAGGGGTACTAGGTGATCATCTCATTGGGCCACACATTCTTCCACGAAAATTTAATGGACGGAGGTACCTTAGGTTTTTGCGGCGTCATCTTCCAGGATTTCTTGAGGATGTTCCCCTTCGGAAACATCGGAGTTTGTGGTACATGCATGATGGAGCTCCAGAACATTTTGTTGCTGCTGTGAGACAGCATCTAACGCGCAGATACGGCCAAAGATGGATAGGTTGAGGCAGATCTGTACCTTGGTCTCCAAGATCACCTGAACTAAATCCTTTTGATTTTTGTGTCTGGGATCACCTTAAAAGCGAAGTGTACAGAACACCCGTTAACACGGTTGAAGAACTGGAGCAGAGAGTTATACATGCTTGTCAAAAATTCAGAAATGATCCAGGGGTTTTCGAAAGAATTTGACATTCATTGCAGAGACGAGCACAGTAATGCATCCAGATGCAAGGAAGACACTTCGAACACCTTTAACAGGTAACCCATAAGTGAAGTGAACTGTGAACTAAATGAGATGAAAAATGAATAGTAAAGTCTAAATTCAAATTAATTTGTACTAACTAGGACGATGTTTACAATGAAGTCAGTGGCAGCTTGTAACCATACATTCGTAATTACCTCGCAAACAGCTCGTTTGCAGACATGTTTACTGGGACATTGTTGCTTCTATTATCGTGTACTTTCAACCATGTAAGTTTGTGCCATCCTTTTTGATACACCCTGTATAAGAACATGTCTGATTTTTTTTTTTTTTAAGTTTGTGATGGTAAAATTTGCTAAATATAAGTTGGTAACAACTTTATTTATTAGTTTTAATTTACATATGTGTTGTTAATAAACTTGTATTAATATGTAAGTCGCTGTTAAACTATTTACATGTGAAAATACACCTGACAACTTCTGCTATCTCTAAGAAGAGTTCACCTTTGCTAGGAATAGGAAGAAGTTTTTCAACCATTTTTAAAGGCCTACATTATTTTGGATTAGAATTGGGAATCAGTGAAAAGGCTGATGATCATAATATTTGTTATGTGATGTGCTATATTAAATTAACTATTTAACTCATGCCCCAAATAGCAGTGAATGACCAATCACATTTCAATGAATTTTTATTTACGATCAATCACAGTCGTTTTTCACCTTGATTTTATCACTTTCATTTTCTCAAGTGGCTCCCAGATTGTATATATAGTGCACGAATATAACCATATTCTGCTTGCGAGATATAATAGAAAAACATCCGTAACAATTGATTATACCAAAAAAAAAAAAAAAACACTGTTTGCACTTTCTTAAACGTATTACTTCCCAGGTAATATCGTTTCAGAAAAATATAACTGACACATTTAAATCATAGGACATCAGAAATTAATTAATAACCTATAATGTTGGTTATAAACAGTTTGATGTGTTTAATTTTTTCTCCACTAGGGTGCATTCTTACAATATTACGATTCTATTTGGCAATAAATATGATCTGGTTGCAGTGATGAACAAATGAAACATAAGAAACGTTTCTCATTTGTTTTCAAACATCATCGTTTACATTAAATATATATTTTTTTAAAATAACTATATTTAAATAAATTTGTGAGTAAGCTTAATTTATTCAGTAAATAGTCCTAACAAATGCCACTCTTGATTTCTAAATTCTCTAGATAAATTGGAAATCACTTGTGGCATTACTTATGATAAACTGGTAATTGCACAGTATGTAGGACTACATTACAGACTTATTTTTGTTTGACAAATGTTCATGGTTTTACAAATCGGAAATCTAAGAGACTCATAGAGTACCTGAATCAAATCAATCCCACGCCCCTAAACTCTTCCAGTATACCTACAAGAATAACAAATGAAGACAGATGTGCTGAAAGTATGATTGAAGAACTTGCATAATTTTCTGAAATAAATAGCCTGTCACGTCAGCCCATACGTTCTTTGACTGTACATTTGATAACACAAACATATTTTAACAACCAAGTTAATGATTTAGGCATAATTGTTAGATATGAGGCTCCAAGAATGTAATCTATTGCAAACAGATATGAAAATCAATGAGTTCAGACATAGAATATATTTTTCTTCCTTATTTTGCAAATGATGACATTCTGAAATGTTGTTTCTGGTGTAATTAAAGCTTTGAAATTTTATATACAACCCCAAAATACAATCTAAAGGCAGTTTTGTCCTATAATGGAAGCATAATGCTTTCTATCTTGGTTGCTTATGCAAACAAGACTAATGGTTTAAATGAAGTTATGAAAAATATAGCTCTGGCATCAAATTACTTTCATTGAAGGAGAACCATGTGGTTTCGAATATTTAAAAAAAATAAAAAATAGACTGACATTAAACTAATATTATGAATATAAGTGAAAAAATGTAGCAAATTGTAAACAGTTTGCAAATTGTAAACAGTATTGAGTTTGCAATAAAGCTACAACAAATACGGATGTTTTCTGTGTGGGTTGAATAGTCATATGACAGAAATTTCCATTGTAAAAAAAAAAAATGATTTTTGCCTTAAGATTAGTGGAAAATGCGAAAAAATAAACATTTATAAACTGAAAGAGAACTATTGATACTGGTAGGCAGACTCAAAATTTTGAAAAATGTCTTGTGTCTAAAGAAAAAAAAAGGGCCTGATCTTGTTTCAAAATGTAATGCAAAACTTTCTGAGAAGGAAACTACATACAATGATCCAACAAAATGAAAAAAGCATATAGGGATTTAGGATACTACATGTTTCTCAAAGTGCATTATCCTAGATTTAAATCTATGTTATTTTCCTGAGAGCTGCAATGATATTTCCGACAGACATGGTGATAGGTTCCATAAAAAATGCCCTATAAAGGGAAATGAATGCCTGTAATGGTTGTTGACTACTGTCAGAATATTATTTGAGATTGAAAAATTGATCTTAAGAGAAAAAATAATCCTTTTAAATTTTTTAAGAAAATATTATGTTCCAATTTTAAATAAGATTTTGCGTGCAATAGATGGTAGAGTAAAGACTTGTATAAATACTGTTTTTAATTATATGAATCGTTTCTAAATAATTATTATTATTCTTACATGTTTTGTCCATATAAATACATAGTGTGGCATTAGAAAACTGAAAACTCAAATATCCTATAACTTTAACACTTAACCTGACAACAATATCTAATTCTGAAATGAACTCAGGATGCAAATTTCCATACGTATCAGGAATGTTACCAACAGAAAAATTAATTAAATTTTTTGGTAGAATAATTCTATCAATAAATAATAATGGTCATTTCAATCCTGGGAAAAAATTGAACAAAACTCATGAAGATGAATCATGTCCTCATTGACTGCTTCTCCACTTTAAAAAAGTTACCAACCAAAAGAAAGGAATACAAGCCACTGTGATGTTTTATTTATACATACATTTCCTAAAAACTGAAAAATCTGTTTATAAAAATACATGCATGTGTGTTTGTGTTCTAATGTAATCCACTGCAATTTACAATGCTTTGGGTTCCGCACTGGTGCATAGAAAGTGTTAATGTAGTCTATTTTCAACTTATGCACCACTTTGGTAGACCACTTTACTTAGATGATGTATTTTTGTATTGTGTACAGTGAGTAATATAGGATGAGTATCTGTTTTGGAAGGGAATATGTTTTGGTATAGTTTATTTATGCTTTAGTCCTTACGTTGGGTGACCATGTGGAAGATGATTTTAATGGGGGGGTTTATTTGGAATCGAGGAATTTGGGTATAGTATGCACTGGACTAATTCAACTTGGGTTGGGTTTTGGAGAGCATGTGATCTTATTTCAGGTGTCCTAGTGGCTTTATGGCGGCAGGAGACAATATTAATAACATCATCATCATCATCATAGTACATTCACGAATTTAGGCCATTTGTTGACCTGTTTTGGCCTCAAGAGAAACACCATCCAAAAGTCTTTTGAGTGGACGTCCTGGTCTTCTTCTTCCTGCAGGTTGATATCTTAACATTTGTTTGGGTATTCTGTGATCTTCCATTCGATGAACATGTTGCATCCATCTTGACTTATAATCAGAAATTTTTGCTTTATAAAGGTTCCATGTGTAATTCTTCTAAGATGTCTTCATTTTTTTGTGATCTAGTAATGTGTATCCTGCAGTCCTCCGAAGGTATCTCATTTCAGCAGATCTAAGTCTCTGTATATCCTTCTGTTTCAACGTCCATAATAACACTAGCCAACAATTATTTTTTTCTGTAACTAGCATGGGAACAGCTAATCTTTGTTTTCAGATGTGCTGATAACGAAAATTATACTGAAAATGCAAGATTAGCTCTCGTTTTAAAGTTATGCTAACTTTACATTATTGCCTATATAAGCTCATGCATGTATTTACCTTGTTGTTATCTCTTGGAGGCACAACTGCTATGACTGGCATTTGCAATTTTCTGCTGGTGATTTCCTAAATTAGTGTCTAGCAGTAATCGGTTAACATTGATGCACTCCACTTTCCCTAGTATCTCATGTTCGAAATTTGCTCATGGAAGCGTTCCCCGTGCTCGTTGCTTACAGCACCACAGTTGTCAGGATAAAAAGTCCAAGTGAGAATCTAAGAAATGTAACTTTAAGGACATGTTACACCACAGTCTATCGTAGCAGTGCAGAAGATTTACCACAAGATCCTTATAGTTTTCTGTCCTCTTATTTCCTAGAAAGTTTGTTGACATTTGAACAAAGGCATCCTAAGCTAACTTTTCATTACCTGCCAGGATGGTGTTGATATGCTAATCTTTGTACATTTTCCATATCTGGGGATCCACGAAAATCCCCTCTTTTTTTCGTCTCACTAAGCCATGGAAATTTCTGGCGCAAATAGATAAATGCTACCGCAGTTTTGTACATGGTCTAACAGTTTTTCATTGGGCCCAATTTTACATGAAGAGCAGAGAAAATTGCGTTCTTGAATTCGACAAGTGCTTCTTGCATAACATTGTGAGGTCAGCTTAAGCCAATCTTTCTTTTTATACTGAAGAGCTATGGCGCGGCTATTCCAGAGGCACTGGAAGCAACAGAACTTGGTATAGCCCTGTTGTGGTATGCCTATGATTTTCAGATCCCAGAAAATCTGCCATTTAAACTTGTCATAGTTGAATCGCAATAACAATTATTTCATGTTAACATATGTGGAAGAATCTTTATCATCGCCCCATTCTTATAACATAATTTGATTTAATTTGCTTATTATTATGCAATACGTATGTCATATACTTCACACTTGCTCTCAGTTTAAGGCGTCAAGTAGTTGCCAAAGATGTGATTAACATTCCTTCTAGAAACAATGTCAATACGCAGTTAACTGTAATTGTAAGGAAGGGTTATTCCTCTGCATTACGTAATCTATGCTCACTTTAGCATTTTAGTCAAATTAGTAATATATTTTTTGTCTCTTTCATATGGGTGGTGGTTATCAAATATAACATTTTCTAATTGGATGTCTTGGTATTTGCATACGACTCTGTAAGTCTCGGAGCTACCAACTTAATATTTATTCTATCGAACCTTCCGGAAAGTACCACCCCCAATAGCTAATAGACGCAATATTTTCCTTTGTGTTTTCAGATGTGGGAATTTAACCAAACGAGCAACATGTCGGAACCACCTCCGTGTATATCACGTTAAACATAAATTTAACAATCTTTGAGTGCAATAATGCAAGTGACACAGTTTAATAAGTTGATTAATAGAACAGGAAATTATATATAGTGACGTGCGATTACATTTGTTTTTTAACATAATAAATATTTTATTTCTATTTTTTACCTATGGATACAATTATTATACAGTCCTCCACTTTCCTGCCATTCAAAGGGTCCTTGAACTGGGATCTGGCATTAACAATACGTTTCTTTCATGTAAGGTGTATACCCAATCGGAATCGATGGTAAGATGTTGCCATTATACAGTAGGACACACTTGTGACTTATTTTGGAGGAGTCGATGAACAACCTCCAGACTCAATACTTATAGTTAATGTCCATAACTGTCATTAGTCCCTAAAGAGAGTAATGTAAGTATTGGCTTTAAAATTTTCTAGTAAAGCTTTTTGCTTTATTTTTTTAAGTGTAAAACACGTTACGTATAGTAATATGCTCTTCTGCATTGAGACATAGGGGGTAATGACATCATCACTTGTACCAGTTACAATGGTACAAAAGTCTGTATCTTCTTTTGATTGTAAAAATATAAAAATATTCAATAGTAAACAAGTCATTGCTGACAGCGGCGTTTACGTTATTTGAGGGTGTGCGAAGAAAGATGAATAACTGTTAAGTTCATTGCCTGGTCTTGCGCTATGCAGTTTAAAGTCGGTAGGGAAGTAGTAGGCATTAAAGACAGTTTATTACGGTCTTAGATATTACGCAAATCCCCAAGGTTAAAAAACTCAGAAGTGGAACATAGATACGGTTAGGAGGGGTGCAAACAATGGTTTATTGCTTTTAAGAAATTTCAAAAAGGAATAAAAAATATATATATAGCCTCCAAAACATTGTGGGTAGCTAGAAAGATTATTGACCTCGAGTAACTTGGAAATGAAGCTAGTCCTGTAAAAGGCCAAGCCCTAAATTTAGTAGGCCTATATCGACTTGCACATGTAGCCTATAGAGGTGTGTCGAAAGATTTATTTTACCCAATGAAATTTTTTTATAAAAATTGTAATGGCGACGGGAAAATAAGTCAAATTCACAACTTTATTAAATAATACAATATAACATGTTATGAAGCCGAAATCAAAAGTAAGTGGGGCGAGTGCTCCTATCCGAAGTACAAAGCAAGAGGAATGAGTGCTCCCCTACAGTCAGTAGTCGAGCAAGAGGGGCGAGTGCTCCCCAATAGTCAAAGTGAGTGGAGTGAGTGCTCCCATTAGGAGAACATACAAAAGAAAGATCCGCGATAAGCATTATTAAAACTTAGTCGTGGGTTTGGCCAGGTTTTAAGAGCAAAGTGTATATCTTACTATTGAGGGAAAAGAAAATTAATAAAATCCTTCTATCACTTCACCTAAAATTAGTTTTATCACTAATTACCTTAAATAGTTCCTTATCTATCACCGGTTAAATCATAAAGTACAGCCCGACCCTAGAGAAAGGTAGAGCTCGTGCGCCTACCTAAAGTTCAGCCCGACCATAAGTAATAATATTTTTGTTGCACACTTTGGCCTTACTTTTGCACATAGAAGATTGAAATTTTGCACACACATTGCGTGCACCTCTTAGTATGTTTCGGTTGATTTCAAGATCTGTGCATTAACACAGGGGGGTGCAGGGGGCCCGAACTTAGAAACAAGGGATTTTCGGAAAAAGTCCAAATTTCCCTTAATTTTTCCCGCCTCGGGTACATGATAGGGACACTTGAATGGCACAGTTTAAAGACTGTTCTTTTCTGAGGAGAATGATATTCGAAGCATGATCCTGAAATAAAGGGTGATGTTGCTGTAGCTGCTTGCCTGAAATTAACCTAAACAAAATCACAATTTAAAAGGTTTTAATGCACTCCCTTTAACTTGGAAATGAGAGCTAATTTGAGCTTTTCATTCTTTTTTTTTATCAGTGTGGTCGATATACTTACGAAACATTTACTTCATTCCAGTTACATTTTCACTGTTGGCTAGTGTAATTAGTTGAAGCAAAGTCACTCGTTTTATTCACCATTTAGTTTTACACTCTCCGTTTATATAGACCGTAAATTGGGCCTGTTAGCGACAGAGGTTATCGGGGTTATTTTTGCTCGTACACTTATAAGCTCGATATGTAGAGCACGTGTTGTTTCTTGAATGTCGGATTTATAGCAGCTACAATCACTCAGATTGTTCTCACTCACGTGTACGGAATATTACTAAGTCCGTAAACTGTTCCAGACTTAAGAAAAAGTTGTAAGCAGTTCCAAATATTCTAAGTCATTTATTCGCGCCCTATGCGGATTGGACTTGGAAGAATATTACAAAGTTGTACTTCCTACTCCCGCCGAGTGGGAGACTTACGTATTGACGTCCCCGCATTGGAAGATTTGTGTCTTGACATCCCCGCATCAAGAAGACTTGTGTGTATTTAAAGATGCATTCTGATATAAGGAAGACTCGATCCATAGCCTCCCCATACTTTGTCGTCACCAGGCGCTTACATGAATCTTGTTACAGGGCGTGATAGGCCTAAAATCCATTGGAAAGGCTTTATCGGGCAGTTTTAATAGTAATCTTCATAGACTAGTCTAGGAATTTGCCCCCCCTTTATATTAGCACAGAGTTGTCAAGTTAGCGTTTTACCTAGGCCCAGGGTTTTTCCTACTGCAATAAATTATTTCCTACAGTGACAATCTTAAATGGGATATAACTAGTAACGATCCTCGAAGTGTTGATTTTAAATGGCTCGTGGAATCCCGATCGTAAATTTTCAGAGATGTGCTTATTCTCTGCAGTTAGGGGTTTAAGTATGGTAGTCTATTCCTCTCGAATGGGACTTACTGGTAATATTGTATCGAAATCATGTTTTCGGTACGTAAGACTACGTAATACTGCGCAACTACTACGTCGTGTCTTCATTCTTCAGTGATCTTAGTGAACAGTGCCAAATTTTTATCTTCCTTGTCCTCTCCTACGTACCCCCATTTCCCCTTTATGCGCCGCGTGAACATCAGTGTCATCATCTTTTAGGTTTCACCGGAGTCAAGTCAATAGTGGCTCGAAGGAGCCTGTTTGGTTAATCGGTCCCTTAGGCCAGTGTAGGGCCTCTAGGACCGTGTACCCTAGCCCTTGGCGGGACTGGTGTGAGTGGAAGGGTGTACGTATGTTTATTGTTATCATTATTGTTATAGACTTTTGTTTGGATGACCCATAAGGTTATTATTTCTTTCTTAAGTTATTTTTCAATGGTCAAGAAAACTATCTTTGTTATTTGTATTTCATTATATCTGACTTTTGACTCTTATTAAAGATACGCAATTTTTAGTTAACTTCTGCTTATTGATTGAGTAGCTAGTCATGTCAGATATTGATATAAAGTTCCAAAGCTTTCTCAAATGTATTTAATCCCTCTTTCCATCTAGCTTCCACGATTGTAATACTGTGTAGCTAACAGTACTATATGTATAATTTATTAAGGAGAGGTGGATTAATCTTTGCCTTCTATGGGCCCGGGCAAAGGTATGTTGATTTAAGCATTCTATACTTTCAAACTCAAGGTAATTATAAAAAGATTGGTTACGATCCAGCACTAACATGCGAGTGCTTGCAAATTAATGCTGGCTAGAAAAGCGAGGGTGCAATTGAATCATTTATTTAAAAAACCAGTCAAACAACAAAAAATCCAAAATTGAGTTATTGGTTACTGTTTTGTGAAGGTAAATACATCGTTTAATGCACAAAAAAGTCAAAAGCTGTCCCCATGTGATAGTGAATCAAAGTCTGGAATTTCTTGTTTAGTGCAGAAAGAAGTCAAGTGACAGCGCTTAACTGGTTTCTGCTCTAAACTGCAGGATTTTTGGCGATGTGCTGGATCAATGATTTTGGCAACCGTGCTTGTGAATCACAGCTGTCTGACTTGCATTCCTCAGTAGTCATTCAGCGTGTGACAACATTGTTGTTCGTGTGTATTACTTTACAGTGTCCAGTTTAATAATTGTTTCTTAGTAATGTTTATGCTGAATTTGTTAACATTTTGTGGTGATTACATTGTAATAGTAATCATGTCTAGTTCTGATGAAGAACATGCTCCAAAGCGAAGACATGAAGTTGTCAACAAAGAGACCTACAAACGTAATGTTGTTAGAAACGCTAGGATTAAATGATAAGGTTATGTTTCACACTCTGGTAAGCAAGTAGCTGAAGAAGCTAAGCCTAGCCTAGACAGTTTAGACTGTAAGTGTAATGCTAAATGCTCAAAGCAAATTATTCGTCAAACAATAGGTAAAGCTTGGGATTACTTTTATTCCTTTGAAAATAAAAACTGTCAGGACACATATATTCAAACATTGATTGAAGTGAATGAAGTCAAACATAGAACTGAAAAGAAAACTCTAGAAGAAGAAACTGGCGAGGAAAACGAAGAAGACAGTTTTAAAATAAATCATTATTATAAATATCACTTAGGGATTGGGGGAGATAGACAGGTCGTTTCAATATTCACATTGTTACCACTCAAGACATTACATCTTTAAAAAATAGTGGCCTCAGTCGTACAAAAAATGACAAATTCTGATGAAATCTCTGGTACAGCCTATTCTTTGTATAGGCTTATAAGATGGGAGACTTATAAGATTTCAACTTACATACAAACACTTTTGTTATAACAAGATCGTGCCAGGGAAAGAAGTTGTGAAGCCATTTATAGATGGATATATATCATCAACATTCACATTGTTAAAAACACATCATCCTCCTGCCTTACCTACACAGATAGGAAGGATGAGTAAAAACAAAATACTTAATCAAAACATCATATTCTTTTAAATATTTTTATAGTAGATGAATAAAATATTGTTGTGCTTAAAAATTAAAAAAAATATGGTTTAATTTTTATTTTATGATGATCAAAAGTACATATTGTTTGTGCAGAATTTTTATTCTATAGATTTTCAGTTTGTGTTTATGGTTTATTTTACTCTGTGTAATACTAGGCCCTAATTTTTTTGTGAATGTTGTAGATCCCAATAAATGTGAAAAAAATACAAGATTTGCATATTTGGTTGGATACAAGGAATTTTATGAGAATATTTTTCAGTTGTCTACAACGGAAGCAGAATGTGCTGTATAGTGAGTATATGATGACGAATAGTCATTCCCGGACAAATATGTATCAATAACAATTATATTAAACTCAAAAAGTTCATTTTTCATTTTACTTTTCAAATCCCTGATGAAATTAGAATATTTCATACAACATTTACAATAGTGATTGTTGTTTATTTCAGAAACCAGTCAAGTGCAAACTTATTATTATTATTTTTTTTCATTTGTCTATATAGATAACAAAGGTATTTTGTTTATCAAACAGTTACACAAATGGATAACTTTCATAGGAAAAAAATATGAATTTTCTAAAAATAAATTTGAAGTTGCTAGGTAGTTTTCTTTGATTTACTCAAAACCAACAATTTGTTGTTTAACTGGTTTTTGAAATAAACGATTCAATTAATGCAAGCAAAGCGTGGTGCAATATCGCCAGACAATGTTTTTGCAGATCTTGCTGGCTATTATAAATGTGCTCTACCTGTGCGACCAAACAATGCCGAAGGGTCACATTACTTTGACTTCAGCTTATTATCTCGTAGCGATAAAATAGTATTTGATATGAAGTTCTCCATATTCATTGATAGAGTCATATTAGTGCCACTATTAAATAGATTTTAATTCCCTGAGCAGTTTGAATATAAACATGGCCTATCTATGAGTGCTTTGTCATTATTATCATTTATAGGCCTATAATAAAATAATTCATAATAACAGGAACTATTTACTTATAAGACAAAATAAAATATATAGATGGGAAATCTTGTCACAGTTCATGTTTGTGTAGTGAAAACTGTGTCGTATGAGGCATGATGATGATGAGAAGAGTGAAGGTGAAATCTGGTGCCGGCTCATAGCCTACTCCTGTCGAAAAGCACCAAGGGGCTGCCTAGCTTAATGTCTCCATCACTCAACATATGTACTGCGGAAAAATTTGCAATTAAATACAAGAATCTGATGCATTATCTAGCGATTAAAAACCTCTTCTGGTTCCGATATTATTTTTTAATAGTCAAGAATATTTGATTGTAATGATAAACTAACAGATATGGTATGCAATATTTAAAAAAATGATCTATGCAATTAAGTTTTAGCACTTAAATTGATTGCACTACCACCCGAAATACAAGTCTGAGCTTCTGTAAGTAAGAACTGTGCTTAATAAATTTATTTTTCGTTCAGGTGCTTCCCATCTTGATGATACAGCTTATACCATAGAATATGCATTCAAGACTAATGAAACTGAAGAAGATCTACAAATGTGCAAATTACTTCTTGACATATGGACTAGCTTCGCTGCTACAGGGTAAATTTACATTCCAAAAACATACTGCCACCCTCACATAAGCCCATTTTTGAACACTAAGGAACAAGGTGCATCAAAACCCACCTTCCTCAATCCCATTTTATTCCTCCCAACTTTATATGAACATCCTTAGATATCATGAAAAAAAAAACTTTCTGTTCAAGCTTATTTTTTACAAAAGGAAATAATTCTAGTAACTTAATTTAGTAGCCTATTATACAGAATGTTTCAAATATACAATTTTATGACATTTGAAGGAGCAATTTTTCAGACTCTTGTAGTTATGTAATTTACCCTTCAGCACGGATATCACTTAGGTATCAAGCTTTACAATAAACTTCACAAAATGTGAATCGATATATTCTATTTCAGACAATGTTGAAACTGTTTGGCACTAATATCGTAGAGGTGGTTTCTGCACATGTGGGATTCTCTAGTATAGTGGTCACTTGATCAAAGCTGCTCAAGCACTGGACAGGTGCAATTTTTTAAGATTTTTAACATTTGAACGAGCAAGACATTTAGAATCTGAAAATGTCATAACATTCTTACTCTAGTGAGCTCAAATATGCCAAATGTTCTGGGGGATGGCCACAAAAGCAATAACAACATAAAAATCCAGTTTATCTGCAAAATCAGTAACAATTTCACAAACAAAATGTTTAATTTCTTCTTATAGGTATAGGCTAACACTAATAAATAATTGGTAGCAGATCATTTCATCAAGGACCTTTTTTTTAGAGTGTTCTGCCCTAGGGTAGGTCTTTCACTGCAATCATTGCATTTTCATTCTATGCTTTTGCAGCTTTACTAGGGAATTATAGGTGTAGTAGCTTCCTGATGCTTTCCACACCATGGATGATAGGGATGTTAATGGATGGCCGGATAATGTTCGGGGACCGTTTAGGCCTCGAAGCTTCCTGACATTTGTCTTACAGGTGAGGAAAAACCCCGAAAAAACCTCACCCAGGAAGTTCGTTCTGACCGGGAATTGAACCCGGACCCGCTGCATAACAAGGCAGCATGCTACCTTGAGACCACATCGGTGGACCCAATGTTAAAACATTACAGACAAAATATTTAAGATGACTATCAGAGTCATTTATTTCCCCTGTTGACAGGAGATATTTTCCAAAATCCTTCTTATCAGCATCTTTAGTGATTAAATTATAAAATTACAACAAAAATTTAACACAAAAAAAAAAGTGTTTCTCTTGACAACTCATATATTTATTGAACACTAAATGGTCTTTTTGAAACATCCTATATAATGATTTTTGTCAGGAGAAAAATATGTATTTAATTTTAAAACTATAATTACTCATGTTAGTTTATTTCATGTATCATTTACAGAAGCCCTGTGCCAACTGGGAGCAAATTTCAGTGGGAGCCTACCACTCCAAACACTAAAGACCTCAAATATCTATATATTGGAGGACCAAATGAACTTCAAATGAGATCCAGTGACAAACTTGGTGATCCTAACTTCTGGGACTCACTTCCCATTCAAGAAAAGCAACTAAGAGTAGATACACCTTTAACTGGAAAGCATAATGAACTTTAATAACAAAAACAATACTAAAGATTTTTTTTTTAATTTGCATTTATAATCCAACACGTTTTATCTGTTGTAAATCAAGTGTGTTTTTATAATCAGAGTAGTAAAACTTAAAAAAAATGTTAAACATTGACAGACATTCTTGTGGTCATTCAAAAGAACAAATATAGATCCATGATGTTTTTATTATTTATTTAATATTTCTCACTGAAGGAAAAGTTATATTTGAAGAGAAAAATAAACGCCCAGAGCGGGGTTTGAACCCAGGACCTTTGGCTTTCTATGCCAATGTCTTCCCGACTGTGCTACCTGAGCATTCAAAAATAAACACAATTTTTTCTCTTATGCGTTGTTAATTCCCGAGCGCCAAATGCTACGAACCATTGCTCGATCATGCAAATGGTTGCTTATTTTTTAAGAAGACTTTAATTGGGAATTTGAAAATTACTAAAGCCTGTAGGGATTCTTTCCATGTTTTATTATTAATTTAATACTTTATTATTAATATAATGTATATATTTAAAATTTGTCCTTCAGTGAAAAGTATTAAATTAATAATAAAAACGTCGAAAGAAGCCCTACTGGCCTTATAAGGTAATGTTTAAATTTCCAATAAAATACTTCTTAAAACAGAAGCTGCCATTTACGTGATCGAGCAACGGTTCGTAGCATTTGACACTCGGGAATTAACAATGTATAACTGAAAAATTTGTGTTTAGAATGGAGTGCTCAGGTAACTCAGTTGATAGAGCATTGGGATAGAAAGCCAAAGGTCCTGGGTTCAAACCCCTGTCTGAGCATATATTTTTCTCTTCAATTTGGAAATTCCCAGCAAGCAAGACTTAGGGCCGCATGCAAATCCATTAGTCTCTGGTGAGTTGAGTTTTCGCGAGAACGTGCAAAGTTCGAATTGGCGAGTCACTGACTGGTCAGGCATGAAAGTAGTTTTTTTCGTAATATTCGAAAGAAATTGCCCAGAATTCTCAACGATAAAACCATTTCCGTTGTTTTGTCTGCTAGAGGAACGCATTTACGCTTGCGTCGCAAATAATACCGTATACGACGACGTCTGCGTCGCGCGATATTACGCCGATTCTCCTGTTCTTCCAGTTGAATTCTTTGGTAGAATCTATCAAATTCCTCTTCTCCGCGTATACCGAAAACATGATCGAAGTCTTCAAGGTCCGACATCTTTGATAAAGCAGCAAGGTACGCGGCAAGGTTTCAAAGTACATGTCCGTCGCTGTGGCGTAGTCGGTAGAGTCCCTACCTTCCACTCCGGCGACCCGGCGGGGTAGGGGATTTTAAATCTCCACCTTGGGTCTGGGTGTGTGTCCTGTCTTGTGTTTGTATGTGTGAATAAGATAGAAAAGGTTAACAAAGTTAAACAAAAAAGGAGTAACAGTGTAAATGAAAGAAGAGACAAAGAAAGAAAAAAAGCACATCGGTTCCCATCGGGTTGCTCACGATTCATTCTCTGCAAAGTCACCTCGCCAGGTAGCTTAGGAATTTGACAGATTTTTGAGTACGCAAAAACGTCTTTGGATGTAACTTTCTCAGCAGAGAACGACTTTTACGGTCTAATGCGTTCATAGATACGACCCTTAATCTCAAATTATAAATGAGTTGGAGAAAATGTTTTATATCTCACCTCATTACGTTCCGTGTCTTCACCACAAAGGTCATTTTACATCTTCAGTCAAACTACAACTCAGAGTTCATGAGATGAGACATTTTCTCCAACTCATTTATAAATTGAAAATACCTCATAGTGTTACTTCCTACTTTAATTTTGATTAAACTTAATCTCAAAGTTTATCAAATGGCACCAGATGCCAGTTTGAAAGTTATGGTGATGGCGGGAGTTCAACATTTAGAGACTTAGCAGAGGACAGAAGTGATGCTTCAGAAACTGGTCCTGAGAGAATCACAGAGTTTTATGAGGTGAGATGTAAAAAGTTTTTTTTCTGACTCACTTACATAAACAATTTATGCTATGTTCCAGGCTTGTGATATGACTCTCCTTCCCCTACAGCCTACACATCACACTCGCTGTTACTTTACTTAACGGCAACTAATAATCCGGACAGATCCTCATGGACAACTGCCAGCCCCGGAAATATCAGCACATGATATTATATTCTTAGCATATTCGCTGCAGTGTCCTAAACCGACTCGTAAGACTATTACAGCAGTTCCCAATCTTTTTCGACTCGCAAACCCCTTCCACAGCGATCTAAGTTGAGTCAACCATTGATTTTTAAATATAAATACAGTAGACATGCATAAAATTTAATTCCCAGCAAAAGGTTCAATAACCTTGAATTAACTTAATCCTTAATGCTTAAAACCTATATTTAATTACGGCTTAAAAGTACTCATCTCTTCCTTGGAATTGAGTGAGAAGCTTGCGCCTGCTTTCCATAGCAGAGAACTTTGAAGCCAGGAACCACAGAAATTAAATAAAGTCTCAAATCAGTTTCAGCACAAAGTCTGTTTCTGTACTTACTTTTAATAAAAGGCATAATAAAGAAAACTACTTTCTCTTCTTCTTCTTCTTCGGCTTTCCCTCATTTATAGGTTTGCGTCTTCAGTTTCCATTTATCTCTACCATTCCAATCTCCCTCTTTTAAATTCCTATCATCCATTATAGTTCTGACGTAGATTTTCCATTTCCATCTTGGTCTGTTACGTTTAATTACTTCAAGGCGGTGACAATTGGTATATATTTTTTGGCCATCTTTCATTTTCCATTCTTTGTACATGGCCATATCATTTAAGGGTTTCATTTTCAATCCTCTTAACAACCGATGTGCTGACATTCATTTCTCTCCAAAGGAATTCATTTCTTGTTTTATCCTGTCTTTTTGGAGGCTTCTTCTAAAATAATCAAATTCAACTGTTCTAATTTTATTCTCTTTCACTTCCATATGACAAAATATTCTGTATTATCCTCTTATAAATTTTCATTTTAGTTTCCTTTGTGATATTTTTGTTCCACATTATTCCATGTAATGTTTTAGTTGCATTTTTTGCCATTGCGATTTTAGTCTGTACATCTCTCTCACATGTACCTAAACTTGTAATTATTGACCCAAGATATTAAAAAAATTCACATTTTTTATTTTCCCTGTTTCAAGTATGAGGTCATCCACATCCTTTCCCAAACACATATATTCTGTTTTCTGTAAATTTATATTCAGCCCCATTTTTTAAATTCTTCCATTAGTTTATTTATCATATATTTCATATCATCTTCAACCCTGCAAACATTATTTGATCATCTGCAGACAACAATGAATGCAGTATTTTTCCTCCTATAGGAATACCCATTTCAGAACATTTTTATACCATAAGTTAAGAGCCTGGTTTAAATAAATGTTAAAAAGAATTGGTGACAAACTGAATCCCTGCTTAAGGCCTTTATTCACTGTGAAATCCTCTGTAAAATTATTCTGTAGTTTTACTTTAGCTTTTGTATTACCATAGATCCTCCTAATAATATTAATCCATTTATCACTTATATTCATATTTCTCATTGTCCATAACAATTGTCGGGGTACACTATCATATGCCATCTCTATATCAATAAAGGTCATATGTAGTTTTTTATTTTTTGCTAGGATTTTCTCTTGTAACTGTCTAATACAGAAAATATTATCAATACATGATCTTCCACTCTGGAATCCACATTGTTCTTCTCTTAAGTTATCTTTTATCTCCTTAAGTTTAAAATTTATAATTTTACTAAAAACACTAGCTGTTGAAGGTAAAACGCTTATACCTCTATAAATGAAACACTGATTTTTATCACCTTTTTTTAAAAATTGGAGTAATATACGATAAATTCCAGTCTTCTGGGATATCGTCTCCAATTTCAATTTTATTAAAAATATTACTAAAATATCTCCTCCATGTTTTAGGAGTTCCGTCTGAATATTTCCTGGTCCTGGTGCTCTCCCATTTTTTGCCTCTTTGAAAGCTCTTTTTACTTCATCTTCTGTTATCTCTGGAGTGTCAAATCTATATTCTACATCCGTATCTTGAAGTTGAAACTCATTTCTATTTTCTTGAAGTAAACCTTTATATTGTTGCATCCATTCTGATGGTCTTATCAACTGAATATTTATCTTCTTTCTTTCTGATTTCCTGATATTTTGTAATGTTTTCCAAGCTTCTTTGGCTCTAGCATATACAATCGAATGATCTATATTCGAGCATATATTATCCCAGTACTCATTTTATGTTCTTCTAACTTCCACCTTTGTTTTATGTTTTAAAGTGATATATTCATTTTGAGATGATGTTGAGTGATCTGATAACCATTTCATCCGTGCTTTCTTTTTTTCTTCTACTAATTTCCTTTTAATATCGTGATTAAACCATTCATTATTTCTTTTTAATTCTAGATTTTCTGTCCAAGTGCTTCTAAAGCTGCTGAATGTATACTTTCCTTAAATTGATCATACATTTCCACTTAAATTATCAACTCAGAAACTCGTTACTTTTTGTAATTTATTTTTATTAGTATTTAATTATTTACTGTGTTCATTTTTTTCTTAATTTTTTCGTGTATAATCTATTTTTTTATTAATTTAATTTTGTACTTCATATACTAAACACCAATTGATATTTCATATTTACGGTTTTCTTGTTTTGGTTAGTAACATTTCAACCATAGATTTAAGGAATGCACCTGCAGCCCCTTTTCGGTCTTTGACAGTTCCATTGTCCCCATCTCAACATACCCCTTCCACCTCAGACCTTTTAAAATCACGTTTCTCTTTGAACAGCAATACACTCAAAATAACACATTGTAATGCACAGTCACTCCTGTCCCACTTCTCAGAATTCCAAACTATATTTTCAACACTAAATCTGCATGCCATTTTAATTTCTGAACATGGCTGAAAAATACCCTTCCTTCTTCTCTTGTAAACATGCAAAATTACACCTTGATTAGGAATGACAGAGTCGGAAAAATGGAGGCGGCGTGGCGATGTATATAAGTTCCGATCTACAACCAAAATTGTATCCCATTCGCCTAGTGAATACTCGTCTCGACCCGAATACCTATTTATAGAAATTAGAGCGAAAATGCAGAAATGTTTATTAGGAGTAGTTTATAAGCCCCCCAAATGTCGGTCACCTACATGACATTGAAACAGTACTCCAAAATCTGATACCATCTTATGAACATGTAATTGTACTAGGAGACTTCAATACTAATATATTAGCCACAAATTCTTACAACACTATACTATTACAGACAATGTTCCAGTCATGCAATATGACAATACTGCCTTCAGAACCAACCCATCATACTAGGTATTCTGACACACTACTAGACTTAATTATAACAAATAATCCTCAAAAAGTTATAACTAGTGGACAGATAGAAGCTCCAGGCATCTCTGCACATGACTTAATATACATTGAATATTCACTCCTTTGCTCTAAACGTAGACCTAGACTTGTAACATACAGAGACTTGAAACATATAAATTATGCACAATTAATTGATGACGCTGCAAAACTACCTTGGAACAACATATGGACACTTAGGACTGTAGACGAGAAAGTTGAAAATTTTAATGACATGATTTTACAATTGTATGACAAACACGCACCTATCAAGACTAGACGTATAAACAGACCACCTGCACCCTGGAGTCTGATAATATCCGCTTGCTTATGACAGAGAGAGACGCAGCATTTAGGAAATACAGGAGGAACAAAGAACTGACAGACTTACAGACATACAAACATCTGAGGAATAAAGTCAACCAGACTGTAAGGAATGCAAAACTAAGATATGCCCATACTATTATTACACAATCTATGTTCAACTTAGCTGACATGTGGAAAAATTTAAAATCAATAGGCCTCTGTCAAAATAAACTACAGGTAGAACAGCTGACCTACCACTAGATGAGTTGAATGACCATTTTACCCGCCTCCCTTCTGACAACACCTCACAACAAAACAACAGACAATAGATGAACTAATGTCATATTCCCAACCTACCCGAGACAAATTCTTTTTTTCCTATATCTCACCTAATGACGCCAAAAGAGCAGTATTACGTATTAAATCTAAAGCACAAGGAATAGACAATATAACAATAACTCTCCTGCAAAAAATAATAGACATTATTCTCCCAACAATAACCCACATTTTTAATGCCTCTATAATGACCGGGACCTATCCCAGACTCTGGAAAATGGCTCTAGTTCGTCCTACACCGAAATCAAACACTCCCACAACACTCGATGATTATAGACCAATTAGTATTCTTCCCTGTTTATCTAAAGCACTGGAACACATAATACACTCACAGTTAACAGACTACCTCACCACACACGACTTACTTGATGAACATCAGTCTGGTTTTAGAACAGGACATCACACAAGTTACTGCACTACTTGACATTGTAGAGGACATAAGAGACTCATGGACAAAAGCAAACTCACCGCAATAGTCCTACTCGACTACAGCAAAGCCTTTGACACAGTAGATATAGACTAATGCTAGCGAGACTAAAGACACTACATCTGTCGGAAAACTGCCTTGATTGGTTTGCATCTTACCTCACTAATCGTCAGCAATCAGTTTCTGTTAATAATCGCATTTCTTCCTGGCGCTTGGTGAGGAAAGGGGTACCTCAAGGCGGCGTCCTCGCTCCTCTTCTCTTCTCGATTTATATTAATGACGTGACCAAGAAAATACAAAACTGCAAGCATCATCTTTACGCCGACGACCTACAGATTTACACACACTTTAGGCCTGACGAAATTAATGAATATATTGACAAAGTAAACACTGACCTCAGGCATATATCTTTATGGTCCAGACAATATGGGCTGAAACTAAATGTAAACAAAACGCAAGCAATAATTATCGGACATCCAAGGCTATTACACCTCATAAACAATGGCAATATGCCGGCTGTCATATTAGATAATGAACAAATTCCTTATACCGACGTCGTTAAAAACTTGGGATTTTACTTAGATTCTAATTTAAAATGGCATGAGCAAGTAAAACAAACATCTAAAAGGATCTTCTCCATAATGCATTCCCTAAAGCGACTAAACATTTTTTCTTCCTACAACTCTTAAAAGAATTTTAATCCAAACTTTAGTGATGCCGCATTTTGACTACTGTGACGTTCTACTAACTGACATAAGTGACGGATTGTCGGACAAACTGCAGCTGTCCATAATATGTGTATCAGATTCATATTTAACGTTCGAAAATACGATCACATTTCTCCATTATTCCACGAATTGTCATGGCTACATCTAAAAGAGAGAAGAAAATCGCACTGTCTAATTCTCCTATTTAAGATACTACATACCTCGATTCCCAATTATTTATCATCCCGTTTCCAGTATCTATTCTCAAACCATAACTTAAACACAAGATCACAACATAGTCTCTTACTTAATATACCGCAACATAGGACATCACATCACTCCATGTCATATACCATCTCCACTTCTCGCAACTGGAATTCCCTACCACAAGAAATAAGGGGCTGCCGGACATTACTTACTTACTCACTGGCAATATCGAACCCGTAGGTTCATGGCCGCGCGGGCATAAGTTCTCCATACATCCCTATCCTGAGCTAATGCTTTCCAACCATTCCCTGTATAATCTACTTCCCTCAAATCATAGTTAATGTTGTTCTCCCACCTCATTCTTGGTCTACCAACTGGGCATTTTCCCTCTGGCTTGAACCCATGTCCGCATTTCTTGACGGTTGTATTTTTACGGTGAAAGATCGTCACTCTTTCGACCGCTGCCGGACATTGGCATCTTTTAAAAGAAATCTAAATTTATATTTGCTCTAAACTCGACTTCATTATTATCCAGTGTAAGATATATATATATTAATTGGTGTTTCCCGTATAATGTATCATATTTATATTATTATTATTATTATTATTATTATTATTATTATCGTATCATTATTGTTATTACCCTATGAAATGTTGTTTGTACATGACATTTACATTGCTACATTTATTGTATCTTTAACTGTTTATAATTAGTGCAGTGTATATCTATATTTGTCGAATATTTATTTGTATTTGTGCTGGTTGAGTGGAAGAGAGGGCCTTATGGCCTTAACTCTGCCAGAATAAATAAAGTATTATTATTATTATATTATTATTATTATTATTATTATTATTATTATAAGATTTATTTCAATTTAAATTAAGTTTTTGTTTTAATCTTGATTGAAAAAGACATTTTATACTCTCATCATGGAGTAAACTTACTTTATATCTTTGTTCATTTAAAAGGGTTGTATTTATTCTGTCTTCAGTTACTACAATATTTTGTTTTTTCCTAGTTGTTAATATGAATTTTCCCAAAAGCATATAATGATCACTTCCGCAATCTGGTTTTATATACACTCTAACATCTTTCACTATCATATCACATTTTTGTTTCACAATGATATAATCAATTATTGATTTCAGACTTTTTGTTGACTGTTCCCATGTGTATTTATGTATTTCCTGTTGTTGGAAGAAATTATTCATTACCATATAGCCATGTTGTTTACATAAACTTATCGATCAATCTCCATCGTCATTTTCCACTTTTCCCCCAAATGGTCCAATCACTTCATCTTTCATTCTACTTCCAACTCGACTATTAAAATCTCCTGTTATTATTACTTCTTGATGTTTTTTTTTTATTTTGTCCAAAATTTTTGACAGTTTGTCAAAAAATTCATTTTTCTCTATGGTTGTTGCATCCTCATTTATGGCATATACTCCTATTATTATAAGCTCTATCCCAAAAAGTTTGAGATATAATTTAATATTTCTTTCATCAATTTCTTCCCAAGACACTATATTTTTTACCAACTTATTTTTTATCAAAATGGATATACCTCTTTTTGCTCTAATCGTTTTTGGTACTCCACTCCAGATTTGTGTATAATTTCCTAATTTTTCCTGTCCTTTTCCTTTTTTTGTTTTGTTTCTGAGAGCACAATAATACCTGCATTCATTGATGTAATCTCATCTATTACTTCTTGTTCTTTAGTATTCAAGCCTTGAATATTCCATGTGCCAATAGCAAAGGTCCGTTTTTGTAGCTTAAGTCTGTCATATTTAAATCCATCCGGCTGACATATTTTACTGAAGTACGTAGTGATATACTTTTTCCCAGGGCCAGGTTGCCAGCCTGATGCCTAACCCCAGACACGGAGGAACTTTTTTTTTTTAAGGGTTCGCTCCCTTAGCCTACAGGTCTCAGTTTTAAGACGCTGAGAACTCGTCTTTCGTCCCATCCTGTTAGCTACAGTCTATTATGACAGCAGTCAGGGAGCATGAGGAGAACGTAGGATTAGGACTTGCTGGCAGAGCTGCTAAAAAAAAGTCACAGTGGCATTACTCGAGATTTATTAAGGTATACATAGTCGGCATCTGTACCCTTCTTGAGGCCGTACCAACCATATGCTCCCCGATAACTGCTTTCACGGTATTAAATACTGTTGTTAATAGTTAGTACACAACGAAGCTGGCCGACTAAATTTCCATTGTAGCGAAATCAAATGCATTCCTAATGTTGTTACATAACTGTAAATCAGGAATTCGGTGGTAAATATTAATTTATTGTGGAAATAATGTGATAAATTCCCGATGTTACACATATGTAACAAGGGATATTATAGGGTTAAATTCATTTTAATATAATAATAATAGTTATTATTATTTTGGCAATACTGCAGAAATGAAGGAAACAATAATAGCCCTAACCTCGAAACCTGCCATTACAAAAAAGTTTTGGCGAATCTCTTGAAATATTTTGCGAACCCCCCACAAACCACAGGTTGGGAAACAATGGACTATTACGTATAGAGACTTAAAAAATATAGATAATGCAGCCCTAATCGAAGAAGCTATGCAGAGATGCTGTGACATTTAATATGGACGCTGTATTCTGTAGACGAAAAAAGTTGAGGCACTAAATGACCATATACTACAATTATACAACAGACATGCCCCACTGAAAACTAAACTCGTGAAACGACGTCCTGCACCCTGGATGACTTTCAATTCGTAACTTGATGGGTGATAGAGACATAGCATATCAGAAATATAGACACGACAAAACAGACACAAATCTCAATCGATATAAACAGTTATGTAACAAGACCAATCAAGCTATCAGAAACGCCAAACTTCGACATTTATACAGCCTAACAGATACCAATACTTCAAAAATCTGGAAAAACTTGAATAGAATGGGAATTGGGAGAAAGACACACAGGTAGACAAATTACCTGTTTCCCTGAACACACTCAATCACTTCACAGGCATAACTACTACTCCAAAAGATAAAGAACAAATAATAAATGAATTATTACTAAAAAATCCACCCGGCAGAGAACATATCCATTTTTCATATGTTACAGATTACGAGGTAAAGAAAGCCATCATGCGAATAAAAACCTAAGCTGTAGGAACTGGCCGTATTAATATTACTTTACAGAACAAAATAATTTACATTATACTACCTACTATAACTCATATTTTTAACTCCTCACTACAAACTTCTACATATCCCTCATTGTGAAAACAAGCCCTTGTATGCCCACTGTCTAAAGTTTCACTCCTTCAACTCCGGACGACTTTCGACCCATTGGCATTTTACCTACCCTTTCAAAAGCTCTGGAACGATTAGTCCATAAACTGACCGACTACCTAATTGTATATAACCTTTTAGATCAATTTTAGTCAGGCTTAAGGACAGGACACAATACAAATACTGCTCTAACTAAATATTTACGAAGACATACATGAAGCCACTGGTAATCAAAAACTTACCATTCTTACATTACTTGACTTTAGTAAAGCATTCGACACGGTAAATTTGGACTTAAACTTAAAAACCTCTTACTCTCTGATAGTGCACACAATGGTTCAATTCCTACCTTCATGAGCACCAGCAATCTGTTGTAGGAAATCATACAATATGTTCTTCTTGGTCCTTCTATAAAGCTGGAGTTCCACAGGGACCTTTGCTTTTTTTTTTTTTAATCTAGATAAATGACATCCAACTCCCTAAAACATTGCAAACATAATTTATTTGCGGACGACATGCAAATCTACACCCACACAGACAAATATTCTCTAAATGACGCTGTTGCCAAAATAAACTAGGATCTTGACTCACTAATGACTTGGATAGCTAATATGGACTGCAATTAAAGTCACAATAAATCATTATGGGTCACCAGAGACTATTAGCTACAATTAACCTAAACACAGTCTCGCATGTGTCACTAAATGGAGTTCACATTCCTTATAATTATAATAATAATAATAATAATAATAATAATAATAATAATAATAATAATAATAATAATAATAATAATAATGAAGAGCACACAATGTGCATAATGCCAAGTTTTTTTATTCACCAGCGTCCACCGTTCAGTCCTCTCCACGGTAAGCCATCAGGTATACGTCTCGCCTCCGGCACGACACAACATGGTAATGGTCACAGTGTTCAGCGCACAGTTCACAGATGCACCGGGAGTCTAGTTCGTGATGTTTCTTGATCCTACAGATCTTATGATAGAACCCATGTGTCGCCATTCTCGTCATCAGATGTCTGAGGTCATATTCTGCTTGTCTCCAGTCCGTTGTCATCATAGTGTCCGTGGAGTAGAATTCCATCCAGATTTGGTCTTTCTTCCATCTTAACTCCTCCAATGTGGCATTGTATGCGTCTGTGGACTGCAGATGCAGAACTTGTTGCAGCTCTTCAATTTAGAAGGGTTCCCCAGCCAGTTAATATACGAGTCATGACAGTATATATTTCGACAGAGAGCCTTTTTTAAATACGTGGCTTTCATCTTCTCTATTTGTAGGACATCTCTCTTTGTTAGGTGGGCCCATATGTTGTCCAGTCCGTATGTGATAATCTGCATTACCTTTGCTTTGAGAAGTGCTAGTGCTGTGTCCAGGTAGAATCTGTGTATCAGGAAGATGTTGTTCATAGCTAGTGTTGTCGCTGTTGTTTTGTCTGTCATATGCCTGTTGAAAACTGTCCCGCGTATCTGAAAGGTGACCCCCAGATACTTAAAATTGTTTACCCGTTGTATCTTCTTCACATTCCTTATAGTGAGACAGTAAAAATTCTAGGAGTATTTATTGACAACAACCTAAATTGGAATATACAAATAAACCAAACACGCAAAACAGTTTTCTCAATAATATATTCATTAAATCGCGTAAGAAATTGTTTGCATTCACTCTCAGGAAAATGTTAGTAGTAACATTTGCAATGCCCCATTTTGATTATGCGATACTCCTTTTCACAGACTTAAATACTATTTTCACTCAAAGACTTCAACGCGTTCATAATTCTTGCGCACGTTTTATTTGTGGTATTCGCAAATTTGACCATGTTACACTGTCCCTGGAACAATTATCGTGGCTTCATCTAAGAGATCGTAGGACTGTCCATTCCCTATCCCTTCTCCATAAAATACTTCACACATCATCGCCTAATTATTTATCACGCCACTTCATCAGACTATCCGACACACAACCTTGACACTCGATCCCTTCAGCACATTGTCTTTTATATCCCTCCTCATCACATTGTGTATTATTCATTATTTTTTACACTCTCACTTGCCAAAACATGGAATTCTCTTCCGTCCTATGTCAGAGACTGTCAAACTATAACATCGTTCAAAAACAAATTAAAGAATTATTTAATAACAAACTAATTTATACACCTCACTGATAGTATTCTTTTAACAATGAATATTATTACATTACTTATAAAAATAATATTAAGATTAACAAATATTTTCATTTGTATAAATATTGTATAACTATAAAATTAGTTTTCTATATCTCATTGTTTTTCATTGCTTTATATATACATTAGACAGGGACAGTCTACCAACAATTTCATTTATCTTGCTTGAATACATTTTATTATTAGTTTTAGTCTTAATCTTAACTATCATTAACTGATCATAATATAATAGATATTATCTTATTGATCAAATCATTTAGTATTTAATATTAGAGTTAAAAATTTGATTGTTATATTCTGATGTAACATATGTTTGTCCTGGTGAGTGGAAAAGAAGGCCACATGGCCTTAACTCCACCAGGCTAAATAAATAAATAGAAATTGTTTTAGTTATCCTAATTGGTGGCATTCAGGATAGATGAAGAATGTCATCTAAATCCAAAATATTACAAAAAAAAACTATCCTTTCAATTTGCACAGGACAAACACATTATGTAGGCAAATCATTAAATAAAAGATCCTTCTATTATGGTGGGCCAGTTAGCTCAGATGGCAAAGTGACATTATAGACTATTGGTCCAGGTTCAAGTATTTTATTCAATTAATAATATCCTATCTAGTCCTGGATGCTACATTATTGTGTGTTAAAAGAAGTATAGTTTTTTATTGCCATTATTAATAGTAGTAGTTACATAACTTCTTAAAAATTACAGTGCTACTAATGAAACTTCAAAGAATAAAATTATGGCTGTTATTTAGATTAGATTATATTAATGTGTTTATTTGCTAACATATCAGTGACCCAAGAGACTGAATCATAATTACATAATAGCTTAGTCTATCTCAAAACTGTAAGATGTTTACATTCTCTTCTAATTTTAGAGAAATTCTTACAGTCTTCATGAAAATGACAATAATTTTAACCATTTTAATTAAGTTTAACAATTTTAATTAAAATTTATTATTTGTTAAATTTTTAGTTATTTATTCACATAATAAGTCATGTCAGATCCAGATTATTTTTGTTCTTTCCAATATATTCTGTATTTCTACAGATGTGTTTGTCATGTATTACGTTCAATGATTTACTTTTAAAAATATAAAAAGCTAGAGTAGAGGTAAAATGATCCCACCATAGGCCTTAAGAGCCCTTGAAATACTATAGTAAAATGTTCGTGTTTATGTGAATTCTGTGTATCAATGTCACAATGCTTTCAGAGAGGTAATCGCCTGCATTCAAAGGTTAAATGAGGTGGAATTTTTATGAGTTTTGTGATTGATCAATCAAAATCTTTCATCTATTTACATGATGCCCAGACCTGTCTATCCTGCCTTTGTTCATGCTGAGAGCTATAGGAGGTTCAAGGCAACCAGCGTGAGATGCCAGCTAGGTTCTCAGTCCTTCATAATGATCACCTCTACTCCCAGAGCATATGAAAAGTGTAGGATGAGCATATATTTAAGTGTTTTTGAAGAATAAGTGTGGTGTATGAGAGATCATAATGAAGAGAAGGGATAAGATGAAACTAAGAATCAGAGTATAATCTACTCTTGTCCAAAAGCACAAAGAACTCTAAGTTTAAAGTCCTAATCCAATGCATGAATTGTTAACAGTACCAAATACAGAGGGGTATATCGGTAGCGGTGGTCTAGTGATTATGTTCCTTGCCTCTAGTCCTGATATTTGCGGGTTCAAACCCGACTGAGGTCGATGGATTTTTAGGATGGAAAAATTCAAGGAACAAGTCCTCAGGGAGTGACTAAAAGCCATGGGTCCCAAATCTGAAGATTTTTTAGGATCGTCATCATCATCATCCTGCCAGGTATTAGTCCTAGAAGAACAGTTACGGCCTGAGAAGGCAGTTTTCGTGCCATATTTTCATAGGTCGATCAAGTGGCCGTTTCCCATTTGGACAGTAGTTCATGATTGCCTTGGGGATCCTGAATCTAGCCATTCTTGAGACATGTTCCTTCCAGTTTAGCTGATATCTGGAGATGTAGTCCAGTATTGGTGACGCATTAAGTTCTTGAAGGATTTCTACATTTTTCTTTCGATCCCATTTGGTATAGCCAGCTGTTCGGCACATAAATTTCATCTCACAAGCTGTTAGTCTGCTTTCATCTCTCGTCCTTATAGTCCATGCTTCACCCCCATAACATAGGACTGGTCGAGCCATTATTTGATAAAGACGAGTACGAATTGATTTTTGTACTAATGAAGGTTTCAAACTCTATTAATGATTCCCATTGATTTGTTGAATTTCACAATTTTCTCTGATAAATCCAAATTTTCAACAAAAGAGAGTTTATATCCTAAATAAGTATAATCATTAACTCTCTCTAAAATTTTGTTATTTAAACAAATTTTGCTTGGTACTGGGGATATTCCACAAAAGGCCATTATTTTAGTTTCATTGGTAGATATTTCCATTGAATATTTCTGGGCTATCAAATTTAAATTATGTACTGACCATTTTAGGATCGTAAAAAAACTTAAACCCCAAGAAAATAGGCCTCTAAGCAAAATTTACCAACCTTCATCATCCTAGTAATACCTTAGTTGCCTACAAGATTTCTCATTCGGTCGGTATGTTTCACTGCATACCACATGACATAATTAACTAACTCACTTGCACTATCAAACCCACAGGTTCATGGCCACGCAGACATAAGCTCCCCATACATTCCTATCCTGAGCTGTTTTCCAATCATTCCCTGTATAATCCACTTCCTCAAATCATAGATAATGTTATTCTCTCACCTCATTCTTGGTCTACCAACTGGGCGTTTTCCTTCTGGTTTTCCTATAAGAAGCTTCCATGCACGTCTTTCACGTTCTTATTAACGACACATGGCATGTGTGGGGAAATATGCGTAACTAAATTAGCTTGGTCTAGAAACTCATAACGAATGAGAGGCTCAGGCTAGACTCAAAGAGCTGTAAAGCTAATATGTAAGCATGGAATTTAATTCAGGCATCTAGTGCACAATCTAGTATTTACAAATTGTACACCTCCATCCCCTACCAGCATCAAGATTGAAAATTTTACAATTAAAATTTCTAGCTCATCTCAATTTTCATGAAACTATAAACACAGGTAAAGTTGGTTAAAAAAATTCTGACCATAGATATGGTTTAAGAATCATTTAAGTATAAGTCAGGCTTTCAATGATACTGCAACTGTTGGTTTTTGACCCTCATGCTCTCCTCCTCTTGTGCTTCTGTCATTATAGGAAATGTTTTACTGTTGCCTGGGAGACAGACCTGTACTATGCCAGTTATATACATTAGTGGTCCTGTATTTAGCTAGGAGCATATTTGTTAACACATAATAAATCTATGATCAAGGACTGACTTTTTGTAGGACTTCTAAAAAAAAACTTTTAAAAGTTCATTCAATCATCTAAATAAAACACTCATAAGACAGCATACACATGTCACCTATAATGACCCATTTTATTAACAAATTCAAATTGAAATTGACATCTCAATAACTGCATACAACTTTCATTAGATGAAGTAAAAAGTTAATAAAATTCTGAATAATCAATTGATTTGGCGTTTACTTGATGAAAATCCATTCTAATATTAATTAAATGAAAATAAAACTGTTATTTTAAAGATTTATATGATTTCTATATTTATTAAAATACAAATTCATTACAGCTGTATCAGTACTTTGTACCTTCTTCAGACGAATACCATGATTACAAATGAATTTTGTTATTATATGCAGGGTGTTTCATAAAGGATGGCGCAAACTTAAATGGTTGAAAGTACACGATAATAGAAGCAACAATGTCCCAATAAACATGGGTCCGCAAACGAGCCGTTTGCGAGATAATTACGAATGTATGGTTACAAGCCACCACTGACGTCATTGTTTGTAACATCGTACTAGGTGATTATCTCATTGGGCCACACATTCTTCCACGAAAACTTAATGGACGGAGGTACCTTAGGTTTCTGCGGCGTCATCTTACAGGATTGCTTGAGGATGTTTCCCTTCAGCAACGTCGGAGTTTGTGATACATGCATGATGGAGCTCCAGCACATTTTGCTGCTGCTGTGAGACGGCATCTAACGCGCAGATACGGCCAAAGATGGATAGGTCGAGGCAGATCTGTACCTTGGCCTCCACGATCACCTGATCTAAATTCTTTGGATTTTTATGTCTGGGGTCACCTCAAAAGCGAAGTGTACAGCACACCCGTTAACACGATTGAAGAACTGGAGCAGAGAGTTGTACATGCTTGTCAAAAATTCAGAAATGATCCAGGGGTTTTCGAAAGAATTCGACATTCATTGCAGAGACGAGCTCAGTATTGCATCCAGATGCAAGGAATACACTTTAACGTCTCCTTAAACAGGTAACCCATAAGTGAAGTGAACTGTGAAATGTGAACTAAATGAGATGAAAAATTAATAGTAAAGTCCAAATTCAAATAAATTTCTACTAACTAGGACGATGTTTACAATAAAGTCAGTGGCTGCTTGTAACCATACATTCGTAATTATCTCGCAAACGGCTCGTTTGCGGACTCATGTTTATTGGGACATTGTTGCTTCTATTATCGTGTACTTTCAACCATTTAAGTTTGCGCCATCCTTACACCCTGTATACATTCCAGTACATTTGTCTGAAGAAGGTACAAAGTACTGAAACAGCTGTAACAAATTTGTATTTAAATAAATAAATATGAAAATTGTGTTTTTATTTAATTAATAAAAAAAATTGAATATATTTTGAATTTATTTGTATGCCAAAGCTGTCACTAGATTAATCAGTATGGAAAACACTGGGCAGTATAGCATCATTTAACCCATTGAATACACATTTAAAGTGTCTGGTACGTTCACTGGAAACCCAGCGCTATTCCGACTGCACTGGGTAAATCAGAATATCCAGACCACGCATTCTGCGTTCTATAACTTATGAATTTCAGATAGTTTGTTTACCCCTGTTTTTTCTTGTAGTATTTCGTACTTCTAAGAATAGCAAAGGAATATGTCCTGACTACAACCCGCTGTTGTGTAATTTATACCATTATATATTGTTAGTTTGAAGGCTGTGAAAGTTGACAAACATTTCAAAAACCATCTTTTGCTAACATTTCTCAGTCATTACATTTAAAGTAAACATGAATCATATGTCCTAACAGGAATGGTAAAAATAACAAAAATATAAATAATACTGCTCTGGATCAGCAATTTTCTCATCCAACGGTTCATCGCTACAAAGTATAATAATCACCTCTCTAAATACCAACAAACACATCGAGGTTTACCACAGGGTTCTGTACTCAGTACCATTCTCTTCAATATCTACATTAATGATCTACCTAAGCATATAGAAAAGCTCGAAACGAAAACCCTACTTTTTGCTGATGATGTTGTAATATGGGTCTCCAAACCGAAAAACCAAAGTCAACAATTAATAACCATAGCCCAACAATCACTAATACAGTTAGAGAATTGGACATCCCAGAACTTAATGAAGATAAATATACAGAAAACAAATTATCAACTATTTACATTAAGAAAGAAACCACTACCCATCACTCTGAAATTGGAGGGTGAATTATTAACTCAAACACATGAAGCAAAATATTTAGGAATAACTCTGGACACAAAATTATCATGGAAGAAACACATGGAGAATATATGTACAAAGATAGAAACAAGGTTACCATTATTAAAACGATTAGCAGGGAAAAAGTGGGGTTGCAACACACAAACCCTGAACACCTTCTACCAAATGTACATAAAACCTGTACTTCAATATTGTGAAGAAATCCTAGTAACTACTAAAGTGGAAAAACTTAATAAATTGCAGAACCAAATCCTCCGTCTGATAACAGGAGCCGTTAAAACAACACCAATCACTGCCATGCAAATCTTAACAAATAACCCAAACATAGCATCTGAAATTGAGAAAACAGCAGTCACACAGTATGAAAATTTTTAAGGCTAACCCATAATAACTGGACCCAAAGAAAACCACAAGTATGTTTAAAATCTCAGCAAAGCTTCCTAAGCATTGTACAAGAAATCAAACAGAAATTGCAACTTCCACATTCAAAAGAAAATATGCAGATGAGAAACAACCCTCTAGAATTTTTGGAAATCGAATATAACCTTCATTTAACAGAAGACATCAAGAAATCTGAAACTCCTCCATATATTTTAAAACAAATGTCACTGGAAATGATAAATCTAAGATACCCAGCTCCTGAATGGATACATATTTTTACAGATGGCTCCAGCCTACCAAATGATGGTGGCACTGGTGCAGTATGTCCACTTTTTTCCTTTTATCGTAAACTAAACACAAATTCAACAAACTTTGATGGCGAAATTCTAGCAATTTTCTTAAGTTTACAAAATCTTTTATATCACATCCAAAAATTTACAAAAGTTGTAATTCTATGTGACTCCAAAGCAGCCATTCTTGCTATAACACGAGACACAACACCCAAAAGCATCAAAATTATCGAATGTCACAAAATGATAAAACATTTATCCCGTCTACATAAAAAAGTTGTACTTCAATGGATTCCGGCCCATTGTGGAGTGACAGGCAATGAAATAGCCGATTTCCTAGCCAAGAAGGGTAGCAAAATTGTTTCAAACCCAACTTCTGCTCCAGTTTCCTTTCACTCTATCAAAAGAATTATCTCAAATAAATACATCAATAAACTTAGAGAAGAATACACCACCAAAACATCTGGAAAGGAATGGGAAAATCTACAAGCTTATGACATTACTACATTACAAAGAAAATCTGCAGTAGCAACATTCAGACTGCTAACGGGACATGACTGCTTGAATAAACACCTACACAGAATTGGCATAACAGATTCACCTAAATGCCCTTTTTGCAATTTAAATGAAGATATGGAAAGAAACCATCTCCTCCGTTGTCCAGCTTTTGTAGAAGAGACCAGCCTTTCTGCTAAATATTGGAGTGCAAGAGAGCGAATGATTTCATTATCAAGTGCTCGACATTAGATACCAACCAACCAACCATACTGCATATTATAAAAATAAATTAAACTAAATACATAAAAGCTTAGACCTATACATTATCAAATTAGAAAGTTCTTGCTATATATCTTTTCAAATTATCGATAATGTAAAAAGCAATTTTACAAATCTCCTCATTACTGGAAAACAAGCCACAACCTTGCCATGTAGATCGTCTCCTCCCATTCCTTTATTGTATTCTAAAAAATATTTAGCCTTTGTGACTTTTTCTTCTTGTTCTTCACCTTTATTCTTCCACTGCTTCTCACTGGTGTCAGTAATATCGGCATTTTCGTGTTTCACTGATAAATAAAAGTATTTCCTATCTTTCCCCTCCATGATATCTTTACCTTATCGTGGTGGAGTGGCTTGCGTGCTTAAATGATCCTGAGAGCTATGCCGGCGGTAGCATTGCTGCCGATAGGGTTACCCATGCCGGACTGGTCGAAGGTGATAAGCCAGACGAAAAAAGTACCTTGATCGGAAGAGCGACGATCTTACACCGTAAAAATACAACCGTCAAGAAATGCGGACATGGGTTCAACTGGGGTAAAATTTTCCGGAGGTCAAAATAGTCCCCCATTCGGTTCTCCGGGCGGGGACTACTTCAGGGAACCCATGCCAAAGGCTCAAACACAGGGACATGTTCCTAGGAACATGGAATGTTAGGACTTTATACAACAGCGGGGCACTAGAGATATTAATGCGGGAATTAGATAAATCGCACTTGGATATTGTCGCTTTACAGGAAGTTAGGTAGCCTGGAGAAGGTAGTCAGGAATCAGGAAGCTTTGCATTATACTATGGGGTGCAGAAAGACCTGCATCTGGAATGGGTTTTTTAGTCAGAAGGAGGATCCTATCCACTATCCGAGATATTAAGTTTGTTAGTGATAGCTGCACAAAGAATAGGGTGCGTGTAGGCAAACAGTTTTCGGACCTTTGAAATCCAGAATGGGTTGAAGCAAGGAGATGCACTATCTCCTCTACTATTTAATTTTGTACTAGAGCATGCCATTAAATCTTTAGAGAATGAGGGAGGCTTACAACTCAATGGTATTAATAAGCTGTTAGTTTATGCTGATTATGTAGTATTATTGGCCGATAGCGAGGAGATACTAAAGTACAACACACACACACTATTGAGTAACACTAAGAAATTAGGACTGGAAGTAAATATTAATAACACTAAATATATGGCCACACGTAGAAATTCATTATATAATGGAAATGGACAGCTAATGAAAAATGAGGGAAATTTTGAGGAAGTGGCTGAATTCAAATACCTAGGAACAATAATCACAAATAGGAATGAGATGCACAACGAAATTAAACATAGGCTCAATTCTGGAAATGCGTGCTATTATGCATTGCAGAGACTCTTGACGTTCCAACTCCTTTCAAAAAACATTAAACTGAAACTATATAAAACTATTATTCTACCGGTTATATTATATGGGTGCGAAACATGGACTCATACTTTAAGGGAGGAAAGGAGATTACAAGTATTTGAGAATAAAGTACTTAGGAAAATTTTTGGACCAAAGAGAGATGAACAGACAGGTGAATGGAGACTGCATAACAATGAACTACATGGTTTTTATAGGAAGCCAGATATAATAAGAACAGTTAAGTCTCGTAGACTGCGATGGGCAGGACATGTTGCACGTATGGGGAATGAAAGACTTGCATGGAAGCTTCTTGTAGGAAAGCCAGAGGGAAAACGCCCAGTTGGTAGACCAAGAATGAGGTGGGAGAATAACATTAACTATGATTTGAGGGAAGTAGATTATACAAGGAATGATTGGAAAGCATTAGCTCAGGATAGGGATGTATGGAGAGCTTATGTCCGTGCGACCATGAACCTACGGGTTCGATAGTGCCAGTGAGTAAGAGTAAGAGAGTATTTCCTATCTTTCCACTTCAATGCTGGAAGTCTCCGACTAGATCATGTTGTTACCTATCTCTTTTTTTTTTTTTAATTTGATGTTCACTAAATCCATAGGTATATTTCTTCTGCTTAGGATTTACTGTCCCTAATATGTCTCTCATCTATTGAGCTCTAAAAATAAATTAGGAGGACACAAGTTGACTAATTATAATGTGTAACGTTTCTTTATGAATGGATTTACTAATTCTAGGACTACACTCTCATTTGCAGTGAAATTTGAATTTTCTTGTACATCTTGTTCAGTAAAATTCATCGGAGAACATATTGTTTAAACAACTCACCTCATAGGATTCATATCCTATGAGGTGAGTTGTTTAAACAATATGTTCTCCGGTGAATTTTAATGATTATACCTCATAATGTTTACTTCCCAACATTAATTAAATATATCTTGTTCAGTGTTTATTTGAATCATACTCTGAAGAGGTCTCGCACAATTTCTAATATTTTATTCCAAAATGCGCCTTTTATTCCAACTAAAGAGTTTGAACTGAACGTAAGACAGTCTACCTTGAAATTTCATAAGGGGTTCATCAAGTGATATGTCTTCACTTGGAACATACAAGGACAGAAATGTTGTATCAAATACTTTACCACAGGTCTAATTTTGTAAATTCTGTAATATCCAAATTATGGATTCATTATCTTCGAAGTGAAGAAACAACAAAATTAGGAATAAGCTTTTGAAGGGCATAGTTTTGCTGTAAATGGGCATTTCTAAAATTGCTATATTGCTCCAGAACCATTTTATATTTGGTTTTCTAACTTGACTTATTAGGATGCATAGTGCAAAATAGGCTTTCACTTCATCGGGAGTGTTTCTAAAAAAGTTAAATTTACAGTCATCATATTCGAAAAAAAAACATTGAAACTATATATATAACCTTAATAAATACCTAAAAAATAAATTATTCTATAAATTATATCAATAATAAATTATGCAATATACTAGGCGTACATAATTATGCTTTATATAAACCTACAACAAATTTTACAGATGGCGAACAGAAAATTTTAATCACTAAAGATAGAATCAACTTCTTATAGTGGTGGGTTTCAACATAATAATGAGTGTAGGTCATGGTTGAGCTGTTTGGACTTTCTACCTGCTCATGAGGGAGACTCGTTAAAAGTATCCAATGAGTTAATATTTCCTAAGAAAAGCCCAAAAGAATTTAAAGTAAACTAGAAACAAAGCAAGGGATTTCAGTGTCGCCATTTTTACACTGAAAAAATTACCAAAACTAATTAAATGTGGATATAAACTGCAATGAGGTTGGTTAAGGCAATATGCTACAACCCAGAAGATCACCGTTTCATATCTTAATGGGATCAGGATTTTTAAACTACGTAAACCTTCTACCAGCACCATGGTCATGGAGTCGACTCAGCTTCTAATGGAAATGAGTACAAGACATATATTCTGGGAGTAAAAGCATCCATCAAGCAGGGCTGACATCTTGGGGCAATTATCTACAAAATGTGGGAACCTTAATATTCTTCTACTCCAAGGGCTTTCTACAGCATATAGTGGGATTTGTCTATTTAAACGTGGCAAATAAAAGCATTTAGTGCACATCCAGTAAAAATACCCAGTGAAGAAACCATCAGTAAAATCAATGATAGGTGTGGAATATTATTGATTTGTGTGTAGATCACATTCTAGTCAAGATGAATTTATGCAAAAAATGCAAAATACTTTCCTTGTTTGTTAACACTAAAATAAAAAAGTTTAATATAAATTTTCAAAGAATGTTTTACACAATTTAAGAAAAAACACGAGTTTTGAAAATGTTTGTGAGTACAGAAGAAACATAGACAAGCCATAGGCAAAATCACACTCAAAACAGGAATACAGTAACTCTACAACACAAATGAAAATAAAGATTATTCCATTGGCTGAAAAAGGGTCAGGAAAGTAAAGGGATACTTTTAATTGATTATTTTTAAAATGAGAAAACCATAAATGGAGACTAACATTAATCTCCTGAGATACCTCAAAAAGAGTCATGAAAAAAGCCAGATAGAAGAAAAATAGAATAGAGTTTCATCATGATAATTCACAAAAAGAATGCAACTCCTGGCGCTAAACTTTACACAAACTTGATGGATTATTTCAATATCTTCGATCACTAGATTAACACCCCATGTCTTCTTCTTCTTCCTCCTCCTCCCAATGATAAACATTTGTTTCGCTGGAAAGAAACTTTGCCAAATGATGAAGTTATCCAGTAACAGAAGACATTTTGGACGCATTGACAAATACAAATATAGGAAAGGTATCGGAGCATTGAAACACCATCAGACTAAGTATGTGAATCTCAGAGAAGATTATGTTTAAAAATATAATTGTTTCAAACTAATGCTAATTTTCTATGTATGGTTATGAACTTTTAATAATTTAATATATAATGTTCCCAACTTGATTATAATTAAAATAATAAAATAAAGAATGAATTGATCTCCTTAGGAAAAATAACTCTATTAATTATTTCAAATTCTTAGAGAAAACATTAATATACTCAATTCATGTCTCAACAATCCAGTGTTCGTATGTACACTACAATCTATTAACTCTTAATAGCCACGTTTTACGAAGAGGAGGATAGATGTGCATGCATGAAAAACCAACGATGATTTGTTCTGTCCAAGTTGCAGGAGATTTGCAACCCTTATGCTCTATGATTTGTAAACACGCCCATTTTACAGTTTGGTCTATGTTGGATAACACATTAAGGGCTCATTTAGATTAAAAACATAGCATTCTTGAAATTGATAAGAAAATAATAAGTAATTTGAAAACTGCAAACCTGCAACACCCCACAAAAAATCCCAGACTTATTCTGAACTTTCCTATTTATAGTATAATAATATAAAACATGCTTCAAGTACAATGATAAGAAGCCATCTATATTATCAGTTATTCAGTTATATAACTAGTTCTTGGTAAACAAAAACAAAAAAAAAACAAATAAAAAAAGATCTTTGAATCCTCTGTTTTCAACCGTATGCTACTAGGTCATTAGATATCAGTCTGGTTCCTAAATTCAACATTGATCCAGAAAATGTTGTACAGTGGATTATTACTGCTGTTATGTATAACAATACAGGTGAAATATATTGTTCTTGAGTCACTTCCACAAGTGCTAATAGAACAAGGAATATTGCAAGGAACATATCTGACATCTACCAATGGAAGAAAATTTGCTGCATTTCAAGGAGTGCCTTATGCACAACCACCAACTGGAAAATTCCGATTTAAGGTACTTATACAGGGTGTTTTATTTTAGTAAGTATTATTTTGAGGTTCTTTTAATCAAGTTATTTTGAGTCTGTAATATCTTACCTCAATATTAACGTTGATTTGTTCTTGAACATGTTTTGATTAGTCTTCTAATCATCCTCAGCATCATGGCCAGACTGGTTGGATTTATGTTGTAAACCCTGGATGTTGATGTCAGATCCCTCCTGTGGTTGGCCAAAGAACCTCCAAACGAGGTCACATTCAGTCGGTATTTCGAAATTCATAACTCTGTTTTTGTTCTTCTGAATATAGATTTTTTCTATTTTCTTCTTCTTCTTCTTCTGCCTCATGAAATTAGGCCTTTGACCTGTTTTCACATCAAGTGGGATTTAATGAATCCTCCCATCTAGTAAATGGGCGTCCAACATGTTTTAATTATTTAGCATTTGAATTTATATTATGCTTTTCAGACCAAACATGAGCAGCAACTGCAGATTTTTCTATTTCCCCATTTCTAATATTTCATATGTGTTCTTTGGTTCTAATTTTCAGGTTTCTTTTATTTTCCTATATATATACATATACATATATATATATATATATATATATATATTTACAACCAGTACATTCCATTAGATATATTCCTGATTTTTTTATTTTTATCAGTTTTTTTCATTTTTGTTGGATTTTATTAGTTTATTTAAACTGTGGTCATTTTTCGGTGCTAATTTAACTTCTCAAATATATTTTGGAATTTATTGTGTGCCCAAGGGTGATATGTGAATTTCCTGTATTTTTACATAGGTGGTTTTTCTTTTTCAAGAGTGATTTTGTTGATTATTTTTTGTTTCTTATACTTTTCTATCCCTTTATGTACCATTTTTTCATCAAACCTATTTTCTCTTGCTGATTTGATTATGTGTTTTTTCTCCATTATGAAATCTTGATGTTTGTACTCATTTACCATAGAAATAGAAGAAAATAAACACCTAACTTTTTTGGATCTTAAATTGGTTAGAAACAAAGAAAAAAGGAAAATCAAATTTGGGATTCATAGGAAAGGAACTCATACATTATTATTAAATCAACAGGGTTCAATCCATTTGGACATAAATTGGCAGCCTTCAATAGTTTAACTCACAGATTGGTAAACTTACTCTTAACCAAAGATGATTTCGAAATGAGAAAAAACACATAATCAGAGTAGCAAGAGAAAACGGGTTTGGTGAAAAAATGGTACACAAAAGGATAGAAAAGTATAAGAAACAAAAAATGATCAACAAAAGCACTCTTGAAAAAGAAAAACCACCTATAAAAAATATAGGATATTTGCATATCACCCTTGCGCACACAATAAATTCCAAAAGATATTTGAGAAGTTTAATATTAAATTAGCACCGAAAAATAACCAATTTAAATAAAGTATTAAAAACCAACAAAAATGAAAAAAAACTGATAAAAATAAAAAATCAGGAATATATCTAATTGAATGTACTGGTTGTGAAAATATATATATAGGGAAAACAAAAAGAAACCTGAAATATTAACCCTTTAGATGTCATGAGCCGACTAGATCGGCTCTGGTGCTCCTGTCCATTACCTGCCAGACATACTTAAACTACTTGCAAAAGCTGATCACATCGGCGGGTGCGATTTAAATCTCTGACACAAGAGATTTTACCAGTGGCATGCAGAGGGTTAAAAATGGGGAAATAGAAAAATCTGCAGTTGCTGCTATGTTTGGTCTGAAAAACATGATATAAATTTGAACACTAAATTATTAAAACAGTTAGAAAATACAAAAGAGCTGACTATTTGGGAAGAAATCTATATTCAGAAGAACAAAAACAGAGTTATCAATTTCGAAATACCGACTGAATGTGACCTCGTTTGTGGAGGTTCTTCGGCCAACCGCAGGAGGGAGCTGACATCGACATCCAGGGTTTACAACATAAATCCAACCAGTCTGGCCATGATGCTGAGGATGATTAGAAGACTAATCAAAAACATGTTCAAGAACAAATCAACAGTAATATTGAGGTAAGATATTACAGACTCAAAATAACTTGACTTATATAGAGTGATACCGAAATGAGTGCAGATTTTTTGTGTGGTGGTAGGAACATCCATACAAGTATTTTAACACAATGAACCTTGGGTCGGGAAATACATTGTTGTGGGTCTACAGAAAAAATTTAAAATTGTTGAACATATTGTTGTTTATTTATTAATTCTAAGAAAAATGGAAGGTATTACATGTTATTTTACAGTAATTGTTGGAAATGGCGACCATTGACCTGGATGCACAGCTCCGCGCGTCTCACCTTGGACTGATGAACTCTAAGAAGCATATCTGGACGATCCCTGATTTCCGCAGCCACTGCCATGGTCCTTGCTAAAAGCTATGGAGCTGTGCATCCAGGTAATTGGTCGCCATTTCCAACAATTACTGTACAATAACATGTAATACTTTCCATTTTTCTTAGAATTAATAAATAAACAACAATGTGTTCAACAATTTTAAATGCTGTTTAATTCTGTAGATCCACAACAATGCATTTCCAACCCAAGGTCCATTGTGTTAAAACACTTGAATGGATGTTCCCTACAACCACATGAAAAATCTGTACTCATTTCGGTTACACTCTGTATATTCATCAAAACCATCATATTTTCTGTTTTTCCAGGAAATGGATTTTATTGCCTTTTATATTTATCACTGAAAATAAAACATTTCATAAAAGTGTCAATAACTATAATTAATTTTCGAGAATGTGTAGTTTTTAACTTCCTTTTTTTCCTCATTGAACTCCACCTGGTATTTTATGTAATATCTCTCATCACTTTTAGCAAATCCTGCAGAAATGAAGCAATTGAGGTTGTTTTCATGAAAATATTATAAAAAAAGTTATCTTCATCAATCCTAATTAGTATACACTGAAAATGACTACAACAGCAATTTATATATATGTATATACATACATACGAGGATGGAATGGAAAGTAATGCACAAGAATTTTTTTCTGCACAATTATTGCATCTGGGATGTTGAAATTTCACCCAAGATATAGGTTGATGTTTTCAAAACAGACAATTTTTTTCATGTGCAGCTCTAGTGAAAGAAGAATGAACTATGCAACAAAGATGGTGTGCACATTACTGTCGTCATTACTGTTGTTGGCTAACGTACATAAACCAAGTTGATTTCACAGGGACATGTGACATGTATGAGGAAAACTGTATGGACCATAGCAACATCTCCAGGTGGTGAGAATCTTTGTGATTTTTGCCATAATTTGGCCGGCCAGTAAATCAGCAAATGATGACAGCCTCGGACCACTTAATGCATTACTCTGCAGAAGGGCATGACTTTGTGAAAGGAATTGTCACTGGTGATACCACTACACACCTGAAACACAACGGCCATCGTTTTGAGACAGAAGCAAAAGTGTGATCAGCTGTCCACAGATAACTGAACATACTTCTACGAACCTGGTATACTGAAACTGGACCATGAGGAGAGAAATTCGATGAGAAAATTGGCGATTATATAAAAATAGCAGCTAAAAGAATATAAGCTTATTCGTGAATTTTTAACGATATTGTAAGTTTCTTTCTGATTCACCATGTACCTATATACATATATATGTCCATTAACACTCTAGGGATGCTATTTTTGTTTTATTTTGGAACCAAACTTGGCAAATAGCAGTCAATTAAAAAAAAGTGAGGTCGAGTTCATTAAACACAAAATTGGACCATTGATAGTAAGTGTTCTCCTTAAACGAAAATTTAAAAATTGCTGTAGTGATAATTTTTTTTCTTGCAACAAAACTCTGTACATTTGCTATTGAAATAAAATGAAGGTATTATCTGAAAATCAGCAAAACCCAGCCAATAGAAATGGGGGTTTACGTGAAACCCGAATTTAAGAAAAATTGCTTTAGCAGCTGACGTTTATTTTTGTCACATTATAACAGAACCCTTAACTTAGCAATGTATTCTGTAACGTACGTTGGTTTAATTTATTTAATATTTTTGATACAGCAATGAAAAAAAAAATGAATCTCTAGAAATTATTTAAATTTGTGTCAAATTATACAAAAAATATGTAATAAATAAAAACAGATTTGAATCTTCCTAAATCTGAAGAAAATATTTTGATCAGAGAAAACCCTCTTGCTTTTGAACCAATTAACACTCAGCTAAATCTAGAAGAACCAGTTACAAAATCTGAAACTCCCCCACCTGTACTAAAAGCTCTAGCATTAGAAGCTGTGAATAAGAGATATCCACCAGAAGAATGGTTACATGTCTACACAGATGGATCTACTATTGATAACAACTCAGGATCAGGAATTACATGTGCATTATTTTCATTTTATCAACCAGCAGGATACCACACAACAAATTTTGATGCGGAAGTAACTGCTATTCATATTTCACTCCAACAATTACTATACAGAATAAATAAATTTCAAAATGCTGTCATACTCTCTGATTCTAAGGCAGCAATATATGCAATAAATTCACACAAAATGAAGTCAATACAAATTAAAGAGTGCTGCAAAATGATTCAACAACTCCAAAAACTACAGAAAATAATTCAATTGCAATGGATACCTGCACATTGTGGAATTGCTGCAAATGACACTGCTGATTTTCTTGCCAAAAAAGGCTCCAATCTAATTCAGAATACTACTAAAAGCTTACCTTTTACATCCATAAAAAGAATAATTAAAAATAAATATAAAATCAAACAAAGACAAGCCAAAGACAAAAAATGGAATATTTTAGTAAAGAAGCCAGATATTATTCCAGAAATTCCACGCAAAACTACAGTAGCAAAATTTAGACTGCTTACAGAACATGACTATTTGGCCAAACATTTATATAAAATCGGAATCTACACGAATCCAAATTGTCCTCTATGCAACAAAGACGAAGAAATGAACGAAGAATATCTACAAACCTGTGAAGTATTACTTGTTGGATCCACCATAGAGAAATATTGCAGAGCAAGAACACTAATGGCTTCATTGCCAAGGCCCAGCATTTGAAAACAACAACAACAACATATGTAATAACTCAAGATTATGTATTTGTAGAGACCACAGATTTTCGCAGTCACGATAAAAGCGATAAATTGTTTTTTGCAAAGAAAATGCAGTTTCTTTGCAGTATCTAACATGGCAATTGTTTCGCGAATTGTCGCGATAATTATGCTTTATAGCCAAATAAACAATTTTGGCAAAAAAAACAAACAAAATTAATTGGCATTTTGTGTTCATTACTTTTTTTAACATTCCATGCACCTCTTAAACATTTGAATTTGTGAACATTACAGACCCTCTGTTTACAAGCCAAAGCTGGAATTGGAAAAACACACATTCCAAAAGTGATTGAGATGAACATTCGGCGGTCACTGACACTTGGCAGAGGGAGAGGGTAAAACCTAGGTTCTATTGTCCATCTAAAAAGGTTCCTGTGGCTGCTGGTGTTAACATCAAGACCATCAATAATCTGCAAGTCGCTATTTTACGAACTTTTCCTAAGTCGCAGTTGAAAATTTGAGATGAGTCAAACATCAACAGTGACAATTCATTCCAGAGCCAAAGAATTTTCCAGTGAAGGCCTTTATGTATCTGATTCAAATATTCTAATGTGTAAATTTTGTAATGTGGGGGTAGATTGGGAGAAACGAGACACAGTGTCTAAACATTGTTTTAAAAATAAAGAGCATTTGTGGCTTAAGGAAAAAAGTATAGCTTCTAAAAGACAGGCATCTATCTAGGTTCATTCAATCGTCAGAAGAGAGCAAAACAAGAAAAAACGGAGTTTGTAATGGATACTACAAAAATGTTCTTGAGTGCAAATATTCCAATTGAAAAGGTGGATCACCCAGCAGTTAGAACTTGGCTTCAGAAGTATGTTCCAAGTGAGTGTTAATGGTATTAATACATAAAAATGTTTTGAACATACATTCATTTCAATAATTATTCCAGGCACATTATTAAACCAAATTAATAATTGGTATATTATATTATATTACTTTCACTATAGTTTTAATAAAGTAAAATAGGTCCGTTAAAATATATGTTTTCAAATATTGTATTGTAAAATTTTTTTTTAAATAATTTGCATAGGATCGGGAGACCTCCCCATGGTTAATCAACTCAGACAAGAATATGTCCCATGCTGTGGGGAAGAGATGGTTGCAAAAATAAAGGAATCTTTAGATGGCAAGCAAAATTTAGCCATAATTTGTGATGAAACAGATTCTGCAGATCGTTACGTATTTGCTGTCTTAGTCAAAACACAGGATGCTTAATTTAATCAAAAAAATCTATCTTTTACACTGTGCATTTATAGACTCTGCAAATTAGTAGGACCTGTTCTCAGACTATCCTGAAAACATTAGAAGCATTTTCAATTGATTATGAAAATGTAAAATACTTCGTAACAGATTCAGCATCCTTATGATAAAATGTTTTGAATTATTGAAAGGAATCATGGGGGATCATTTGGTGCATGTTACTTGTTGGGCTCACAAATTCAGTATTTTTTGTGATATTTTACAAAAGAATTTAAATGAGTTTAATTCAATAGTAGCTAAAACCAAAAACTGTTTTCACTTGTCCAGGAAAATAAAACGCTTGTACTGCTCATATCTAAATGAAAATAACGATGAAGAATTGATTCCTTTGTATGCAGAACCAGTTCTAACTAGATGGGGCAGTTGGTTTAAATCAGTAAATTACTTACACAAATATTTTGATGTTCTGAAAACATTTTTCAGTGAGTTGAGTTTCAAAAGTGCACCTGTAGCAAATTGCCACTAATTAATCATTACTTAAAATAATGATACATAATTATAAGCATTCCAGGCTTACTTCACTTTTCGACTCATAGTATTCTCGAACTGACTATCCATGATCAGTATCTGTACATTTTGTAGCTTAGTAAAAGCACAAGCTGCTTTTGTTCATGAAAATTGTGAATTTATTGCAAACGTAGTTTTAGATTTAGAAGGGAGTGAATATCCTTACAGTCACATTCTTGTATCTAAAGTAAATGATTTTAAGTGTAGAATGAATATTGTAATTTCTGGCAATGTAGGAGAATCAGCAGGCAAAATATTTAACAACTTTAGTTTGGATTTGAAGACTGAAATACAGGAGTTATTTACGCATGTCAGTAAACTTGTTGCTCAGAAAATATAGAAATACGAGTTACATGACTCTTATTTATTGTTTGTAAATATCAATGAATTACATCGTTCTGCATTTTAAAACTTATTTTTTGTTTTTTTTTTTTAAATCTGATAGGTGATTCTAAATGGAATTTTTGTGCTGAATTCGAAAATGATTTCCATTTTCTCCAATCACATCAGGTTTTCAAAATATTCATGAATAACTACAAATGAAATTATAGCTTTGTAAAACGCAATGAAAATTACTTTCAACAAGAATTTTGTGTGAAAAAGTAGAACAGAATTTGTTATTTGCCACTAATTAATCATTACTTAATAATGATAATTAATAATTATAAGCATTCCAGGCGCACTTCACTTTTCGACTCATAGTATTCTCGAACTGACTGTCCATCATCAGTTTTCGAATTTGTGGGCCAACGATTACAACAGCTTTAGTTTTTTCATAGGATAATGAAGCAAATGTAGCACAAATGTATTTAAAGCACTCATTGTCTTTATCTAGAGTTTCCATAAAATGTTTCATTGAACCTAATTTTACATGGAGAGGTGGTAACAATACTTTGGGAGATCAACAAGAGGTTCACTTATATATTTTTTTCGCCCGGTATTAAATTAGTCCTACGTGGCCACTGTCCCCTTTCCCAGTGTTCTGATCTATGCTCTGCTATCCCATTCACATACGAAACAAGGATATTTTGAGAAACCAGCTTGCTGACCAACTAATAGTCCACTAATCATGAAATCTCCACAGACTAGCATAGATGGTTTTCGTACTGCAGTTTTTTGTAACAAAAACTTTACTTTTTCATGTGTCTCCTTTAAAACAAGAGAGTGGGCCTAAGGAATGGAAGGAAGCATGAATGTTTCCATTATGAAGCAAAACACCTTTAAGACTTTTTTTAGAAGAATCTATAAAGAACCTCCACTCTGGAATTATAGTTTATGTTATAACATTTTAAGACAGCAGGGATGTCTTGGCATACACTAAATTTTTTTCTTCAGCAAAAAAAGGGATAAGTTTCTTCTCACGATGCCTGTAACATGAAAAATATGTATTTTCAGTCGATAATTTATTTTCTTTTAACCCAGAGCCTGAGAGTTCAGCTGATTCTTTAGGCACATTTTAATTCCTCACTAAATCATTAAGCTCACTTTGATTAAAACTTCTATCATGATCACAATTATATGGTTCATCATCCACAGGAGATTCAGTTTTAGTGCCACTGGATGCAGACGGCAATGTATCTGATTCAGGGTGTTAGGGAACTGGAATATCAGGACCATGAGGTACAGGCTGAATGGCAGAGGGAATGTTAGGATATACAATATATTTTTTTGTTTTTTTTTAGCATTATATCCTGCTACCTTAACTGTACAAAAATAACAATCGTCTCCATGATTTGTAGGTTCCATCCAAATCATAGGGGTACCAAAGGGCAATTACCTTTTTTTTTTTTTCCAACTTCTCAACTCTGCAACAAAACTACAACACACGTTGTGAGGGCACTACGTTTTATCCTGGTCTCCTAACTTAATGCCAAAGTAGTGAAAGTAAGTTTTCTTTACAAAAGCAGTTATATTCTTTGTTTTACTAACATATATGACTCACATATATAGCAAAACAGTTTTGGATCATTTACATACACAACCACAAATTTTGTACGGGCCTAGGGTGGATATAGTTAGTATATTTTAATAAATATAAACATAATTTAAAATATAAACATAATACACTACTCAAAAAAATTAGAGGAACACATGTTTAAACCAAAACACGAGAATGAATATTGAAACAATTTAATGTTTGATCTTTTGTAATTATAAATTGAAGATTTATGTAAAATTAGAATAGACATTCAAACAATATTTTCTTGTAGCAATACGAACAAGTTATCATTTGTAACAGAAAACAAAGTGGAAATTTGAGATTTACAATTTTTGGAATCAATGTTTCCATGGTTATTTCAACAATCAGTACTTAGTGTGTCCTCCGTGAGCCTGAATGATCACATTACACCTATGAGGCATGCTTCGCAGAAGCCTTCTTACAGAAACTTGTGAGATTCTCTCCCATTCCTCGGTGAGTGCATGTGAAGGTTCTGAGGTACAGCAGGACGCTTAGGAACAAGTTTTTCCAACTTATCCCACATATGCTCGATCGGATTAAGGTCAGGACTGTATGCAGGCCAGTCCATCACCCGAATTTGGCATTCTTGCATGTGCTGTATGACATCCAGCATTATCTTGCATTAGAAGAAAATTAGGATCCATACCATAAGCAAAGGGTACAACATGTTGGAGGATAATGTCATTAATGAAAATATCAGAATTCATGCGCTGTGGGACAACAACAACAAGCTCTGTCCGAACCTCAATAGTAATCCCAGCCCAAATCATAACCGAACCACCTCCAAATCTATCACGTTCAATAACTGTGGCTGGATCAAAACGTTCACCAGGACGTCTCCATAAACATGTACAACCATCAGAACCTGTTAGACGAAATCTTGATTTGTCCGTGAATAAAATACTCTTCCATTGGCAGAGGTGCCAGTTGACATGATTCTGAGCGAATTGCAGCCGGGTTTCTTTGTGCTGATGTGTTAAACGAGGAGCTTTAAAGGGGATTCTAGACCTCAACCTTGCATTTCTAAGTCTATTTCTTACAGTCTGATAAGAAATTACCGTCCCAGTTGCTGTGTGTAAATGATTTTGTAGATCTCTGGCTGTAGATTTTCTTCTGCGCAAAGCTGTTAAGACAAGAAATCTATCCTGTACGTTTGTAATCTTCTTCTTACAACCTTGCCCGGGTCTCCTCTTGTACCCATGTGTCTCTCTATTTCGCCTCCACAGCCTATGGATGACGGAAGGGCTGACATCAAGAATCCTAGAGACATGGCAATGGAACAACCATCTTCAATCAATGCAACTGCTCGTGCAACTGATGTTTCATTGCTCTGTATTAGCTTCAGAGAACACAAAAATAATAATTCCCTACCACAGATTATTCTTCAAACCTGTTTAAAAAAAATACGAACTCACTTTGGTTTCAGCAACTCTTGGAATTTCACTAACATATTCAGAGAAAAATTAATAAAACCCAGAAGATCTTCAATCTGATTTTAAACAATACTTGAACTCAAAACATCTGACTCTCAAAAATTAAATTGTTACAATATTTATTTTGTGGCTTTAGTTTAAATATGTGTTCCTCTAATTTTTTTGAGTAGTGTAGTTATATTATTTCACATTTTAAGTAATAAAGTTGAAATTATAAACTGTTGGGCCTTTCTAACAAACGATGAGCACACTGTAATATTACTACAATACGTATATTATAAGAAAAAATATTCAAAACATAAAATTTTGAATTGTAAAAAATTCTGACGTGGTATGTGAAAATGGATTTCATTTTTGCAATCAGTGTGAAATTGTGATTCAGAAACGCTCATTTATTAAAAAAAAAAAAAACAAATTCCATGCAGAACAGTGTTATTCAACCCAGCAAATATTGTACAGATAAATGTTGACAATGTGAATGCAATCACAGAAAGGGCTAAAACATTAAGTTATACTTCAAGGGCATAAAAAGTACTGATTGCAGTGTAGCATTTCTTACTCTAAATGAAACAATCATCAAACAATTCCAATCTTAAGGTTGATGTGATTGAGGCATTAAGAGCTCTCATGTTGAATTACCCTGAATTTACATCTGCTATGCTGAAATGTGTCTGGGTTTCTGGTGCATCTGTTGATGCAGCTTTCATCTCTTCTTCGTATTGTCCATGCTTCACTACCATATCTTAATACTGGTCTTGCGAGAACCTTATAAAGCCGTAATCTTGTGTTGTTCTGTACTAAAGATGGTTTCATTATACTGTTAATTATCCCCGTTGTTTTTGTAAAATTTGTGATTTTCTTTGATATATCAGCTTCATCTTGAAATGTTAAATTATAACCCAAATAATTAAATTTATTTATTCATTCTAAAATTTCATCATCCAAAACAATTTTACTAGGTATAGGGTATTTCCCATCACTTTAGTTTTCTTTGTATTGATTTCCATATTGTACCTTTTTGTAGTTATATTAAAATTGTGTATAGAATACTGTAAATCTGTTTCTGTTGGAGATATTAATACCAAATCATCTGCAAAAAGCAAAGAGTCTATTTTATGGTTTCTATTAATTTGGATAGAACCGTGTCTCATCTGTCGCCAATCTTGGAATATTCTATCCATGTATAAAGAGCAAGGGTGAGAGGCCACATCCTTGTCTTACGCCCTTATTAATTTCGGTCCATTCTGTTTTGTGTTATTGATTCAAACTGAAATCAAATTTGTTTTATAGATATTGTATAAATTTAAAATATGCTGTTGTGGTAGATTGTTGTCAGCTAAAATTTCCAACAGTTTATTCCTATTGATTTTGTCGAAGGCTTTTTTGAAATCCACAAAAGCTAAATGTGTTTCTACATTGAACTCCCTGTGTTTTTCTATTAATAATTTCATGGAGAAATAACAATCACAGCAGGATCGACCTTTACGAAAGCCATTCTGTTCTTCGCTGAGGAGGCTGTTAAGATGTTTTTAGAATTAACAAAACTTTAGATTGACAATTTTTTCACTTTCAATGGAAAATTTTATAAATAGATCTCAGGTTTGGCTATGGGTAATCCACTTTCACCATTTTTGGCCAATTTGTGTATGGGTTATTCGGTGTTATATCACCAATGCTTATCCTTTGATTTTTAGGTATGTTTAAGATATTTTTTCTGTTTTAATTCCAAATATATTGAAGATGCAATGAAATTACTTAACCTTCAAAATGAATCTCTGAAATTTACTATTGAATTAAAAAAGAATAACCATATCCTGTTTTTGGACCTGTACATAATCAGGAATAAACAGCAACAAGAAATGAATTCAATATTTACAGGAAAGATAATTATACAGATAATTACATAAAATCTTCAGGTTTAATCATATTACACATAAACAAGCAATTTTCAAGGTTTAATATATATATATATATATATATATATATATATATATATATATAGATTAATAAACATTACATGCTAAATGAAGAGGATTTTAAGAAAGAATACAATCACATTTTAAAGAGATAATAAATTAATTACAGAAATCAAACAACAAAAAAGATTAAATGAATACACCACCCTACAATCAGTGGCATGTATTCAATAGACACAAGGTATGCATTGCTTACCCAGGACTAAAATATAAAAATAACGAGAAACATCATATAAATAATCAGTATTGATTAACATAAAATTTTAATGCAATTTAAAAATAATATTAGTGACCTGGTTATTATTTGCGTAGTCGATTTGTTCCATCCAGCTCCCCAGCTATAAACCACTCCTGCTCTACACGATAAGCTTAGAAGTTGCTCGGATGTGATCGTGTGTCATCGTAAGTTTTCGTTGAGTTATCTGTGGTCCTGCAGTTTCAAATGTGCGGGACTTGGCTAGTAGTGGAAACTTATTTTAAATCATAATTATTACATTTTTAATTAAGCTTGTGGTCCTACAATTCTCAATAGTAATTGTCGTGTCTATATTGAAGTATTGGTATGTTAAGATAATATTATTATGGTAAAATATATTAACATCATTTTAATAATGGAATGTACATATGTGTTATGGCTGGAAGGTAAGCACTTCAGCTTCTTGCGTACAGCAGTGTTGAAAATGTGGAAGCTCACAATCAGTCGGGGCAAGACAGTGGACAAAGCGCATGTGACTGTGTAATATGTGCTATCCTAAAAGTAACTTTGCCTGGAGCGCGTTCGAAGATGAGGAACGAGTAATACAAAATGGTAGACTTACTCCTGAATTAAATATCAAAACTAAGGTGTAAGGTGTTTCAAGTTGCAAATTTACAATAGCAACAAGTGATTAAAAGGGTGTCCTCGTGCACAAAAACTGTATTGTTGGACATGTTTTCTGTTTAATAACGAAAGATCTCTATGGAACAGTGTGGGTTATTGCGACATGGGAAACATACATAAAGCCATTAAAAAGCATAGTCTATCTTAAAATCATTTGATCTCCATTATAAATGAAAAATCTTCGGTAAGTCGAGAATTGAACATATGTTGGACAATCAGAAAAAAAATCGGGATTTGCAACTCAATCTTGTAAGAAAAAATAGAGTCATAGCAAAACGCTTCATCGATGTAGTTTGTTTGTTTGTTTGTTTTTGTCAGAGTAGAGATATGATGCGACTCTATCAATAAATACAATTACGTTGAACTCGTGAAATTACTCGGTGAATATGACGAGAAACTGAAGCACCATTTAGAACATTCTACGACATTTACAGGAATGTCAAATTTAATCCAGAATGATCTAATCCGTCCATACCAAACGTATTAATGGACAGATCAAAGAGGGAGATCAATGAATCAAATTTTATTTGCATTGTTCTACGTAGATGAGGCAACAGACATAAGTAATTTCTCTCAGCTATCTCCTGTGTTTCGGTACGTCATCGACGGTGGCCAAGTAGCCTACATGAACGATTTTTAGGATCCATTAACGTTTCTGATAATAGAACAGTCGATGCATTATACAAGATAGTGGTTCAACTGATTCATGATTTCGGATGTGAGAAGGAACTTATTGCACAAAGTTATGATGGAGCATCTGTCATGGCAAGTCAGTTGAATGGACTGTAATCGAAAGTGAAAAACACTTTTCCAAAAGCAATTTTCGTTCATTTAGTATTATTCTAATCCGTGACCATCATTAAAGAATACATTTTATTCCTTACTTTGAATGGACTAGCTGCATTCTTTTCAAAATCAACCAAAAGAACAGGGTTTTTGATGAAGAAATAAAGAAACTGTTGGCAAGAGTGTCTTTGACGCGGTAAAATTACAGTTCTAGTTTGGTTGGAACAGTACATGAGTATTGGGATGTGCTAATTTCTGTCTTTGGAAAAATTACGAATCCAGACGAGAATATTGGGATCAGGAAGCCTATATTGCTGCACAAGGATTTTTAATCACACTGCAAGATTTTTAATTCAATTTTATATTGAATACGTTTGTTAATATTTTCCTTGTAACTGACAGTTTATTTGATATACTGCAAGCAAAAATTCACGATATTGACTACTGCATAAATTGATTAAAATAATTTAAAAATTTGTAGAAAACAATCAGGAATAATTTGAACAAAAAAAAAACGAACTTCAGGTGAAACATCTGACACCAAAACAAAATACAGACAAATATATGTACACATTTTTGGCACCATACTGGGTCAAATAAATTATAGATTCATTAATTTAGATTGATTATTATTTTTAGAACATTTGAATGCGAAAAATGTCGACAAGTAAATTCTCTGTTTTTCGATAATTCCATTTTAGTCACTAAAATACAGTTATGTATATACATATAAAGGTAATTAAAAATGTAGAGGGAATTAAATTGAAAAGGGAGTAGGTGCCAAAATCCAAAAGAAGCTCATTTCTTCTCCATGACTTTCAAAACGGAAAATACGATCTTTGAGTAAAAAAAAGTTGCTGGCATTTACTCCCAAATTGCTTAGTCTAAAAAAATATCCAATACACGCCACTGCTACAATCTGATTCCAAGAAAAGAAAACAATTCTAGAAAATTACTTACCATCATAAAACACACAAAAAATTTCAAAATATTTTCAAGAAATTCACCACAACAAATTTAGCCTGGGCAATCTACGAATAACTAATAAGAAAGTTAATATCTCAGATAGTAAAAAAATCTGGAATTTATAAAATTAGTTGCAAAGATTGCAATAAAGAATTTAGAAACTTGCACAAAATAACACTTTATAAATATTAAAAATAGTCAAATTGAGAAATCAGCAATTGCAGCTCATAGTTTGCTAGAGAATCATAAAATTGAAAAAAGAAACTAAATTTTTTTAACATTTGGTGAAACCCTTGGATTTAACAGTTTGAGAAAAAATATACACATTCAAAAGAACAAATTTAGATTCATGAATTTTTTAATTCCCAATGAGTAAGATTCGATCATCAAATCAACACCAGATGGCAGCTCTGAATATGAAGATGTAGACTAAAATTCAAAACTCATAAAGATGGCTGAAGAAAGAAGAAACTGCAATCCTGTGCTTGAAGAAGTAAGAACATGCATATACCAATTTATTTATTTGCAGTGTACATTAATTCACTTGCAATGAGATTTTATACCAGTTTCGATTAAACAGTCTATATTAGAGTTTAGTGGCCAACAGTATACACTATAGGGAGTATAAGTTAACACATTGGTGACCGACTGCTGTGCGTTCCATCCACCGCTGCTGGACTGGACATTTCTGTCAGTAGCGTGGACTTTTAAATTTTAAACCGCGCTAGCACAGTGTGATTTTTACATCAATATATTTACAATCAATAACAATATTGCATAAGTAAATCTTTGTTAGTGTTCTCATCAGACCTTCTAGTAGAAATTGAGGGTTTGATAGCGTTATAAACATTTCCCTTTATGTAAAGCACAGGGCAAAAGAGCATATGTAGCGAGTTTCTTTTCTTGTGTTCACTAAAAACGTGGCAAGGTTTGGAAGGTTTTTTTTTCAGACACAGTTGGTGTTAATTTATGTTTCTATATGTCTCAGCCTTCTTGGTGGGTCTTGACATGGTGTCCTTTTCACTCTATCTTCCCTCCTCTTCCCTGTCATCTGTTCCTAATTTCACGACTGCCAAACAAGAGGCTGTTTCAAGCAAAAACTTCTGTTTGACATATTGTTGTTAGGATTTTGAAATTTATAGACCCAAAAAGCATTAAAGAGTGCACAATGGACAAACCACAATACAACTTTCTTGCTTCATTTCACTGTTTTTCTAAGGATGGAGTAATATGATAGGTACTGGTCAGCCCTGTCTACACCCTTCACATACTTGTTATTTTGAAGTATTCAATATGGCATTTTTACAACTTTACCCCTCCCACTCTCGTGTTGCCTGATGCAATGTGCTAACCATTCTTACGTCTCTTTTATCTTTCGATGTTTGTAGCAAAAGGTCCCCCTTACTTCAAAACACACATTCTCCTGGTTTGAGTTTATTTCCTGCTTCCACAAATGATTTTGGAAGCCCTCTGTTAATCTTTATTGCTTCAGAAACTCTCGTCTTTCTTTCGAGCAAATTTTCAGCTTTAGCCACACTTATAATAATTATCCTGGTACACATGATGCCACAGATATAAATTCGGCTCCAGAATGCAAAATAGTGTTTCTTTTAATTTTTCCCCTCTGCAACATATATTTACAGGTTACATACGTATCCCGTAATCGCCTAACTATCGGCACTAAAATTCCATATTTCACCAGCCATCTGTCTTAAAATTGTAAACAACTCTTTCTGTAAAGTTGGCAATTTCATAAAAGAGAAGAGAGGGTACAAAAACAACTATAGTTTATTTCACAATGAGAAAAAACAAAATTGCACGCTCCTTCAAAAGCGAAGAAGCTGAAATACCATAGAAAACGTAAACATGGAAATCTCCGTGGCCCGTCACCAATGTGTTAATTAAATTATAGTTTATGAAGTGAGATTTTCATAACTTACTATTTATTTTTTAATATGCAATTGAGTTTAGCCAATTTAAGGGAAAACAAAGAAAGACATTCTGTAAACCAGCAAAATCAGACTATAAATTCAATTTGCTGAGGAATTTACTTAGTTTATACAGTTTCTGTATGACAGACTTTTTTGCCATCTTCTTCTTCTACTACAAGGTTTAGGCTATGCAGCCTGTTCCGGCAAAGTTAAAAGTGGAGTCCACCTTCTGCATGGTCGGCCAACATCTCTTGTTCCTCTGGGATTATACAGGAATGCTCTTTTTGGTATTCTTTCGTTGTTCATTCTCATTAAGTGTTCTGTCCATTTCTTATTATTTTCGCTGATTTTATCTTCAATTTTATATATATTTAATTCTTCTTGTATAGTTTCATTCCTTATTCTATCCGCTTTTGTGCATCCTTTCACATTACGTAAAAACAGCATTTCCGCAGTCTGTATCCTGCTTTTATTCCTTGATTTCATTATCCAATTTTCACTTCCATACAACAACAAAGGAATAGCCATTTTTTATATAATTTAGGTTTCGTATCTTTCCTTGTTTTCCGACCTAAGGTTCTTTTTATGGTTCCACAAATAGCCTGAAATTTATTTACTTTATTTTCTATATCTTTATTTTCTCTATAAGTTATATCACATCCTAAATATTGGAAATGTGATACTTGTTCTATTATTTTGTTATCCAGTACAATTTTTGATCTAATTCCATATTTACCAATAAATGCCATTACTTTTGACTTACTTATTGATATTTTACAATTATATCTATTGGCTATTAATCTAAATTTATATGCTAACATTTGGAGCTCATTTTCAGATTCTGCTAAATGTACAACATCGTCAGTGAATAATAAAGCATTTATTTTATCTTTATTCTTTTTTTGCCATTGTACGGCAAATATCTTTATATATATTTGTTTTAACTTATGTTAGCAAATACAGAGTGATTCATAATTCCTATTAAAAACTTCTGGGGTTTGTAGAAGGGACTAAGTAGATAAAGATTCAATAAAAAAAAACCATGTCTGGAAACATGCCATTTCGATGAAAATAGGTTTGAAGATCAAAACACAATGGGCTGGTATTGTGTGTCTTGTGTTTCAGAATAAGTATTACAGACTTCTAGGGGTTGAACTACAGGTGTGGTTCCATGTGGCAACCCTGTTGTTCGTTGCACAAAGTGTACCTGTGATGCATCTCTTCATACACACGCCCCACAAGATCTGGTGTGCACTCAAAATTTCTGTGCTGCCAGAATTTGTGCAAGAAGATCTTCCTCTGACTCGACAGATGTAGTACAACCCCTGGAAGTCTGTAATACTTATTCTGAAACACAAAATATCAGCCCATTATGTTTTGATCTTCAAACTTATTTTACATCGAAATGGTATGTTTCAGGACAAGGGTTCCTAATCAAAACTTCATCTACTTAGCCCCTCCACAACCCCCAGAAGTTTTTAATAGAAATTATGAATCACCCTGTATATGAAAACAAAACAGGAAAAATGCTTGTCACTTCACTGGAACTGTAAAAACAGATTTCCTCATTAAGATTAATAAACATACATATGGGACTAATATCTTTTTTTTATCCGTGTGAGAAGATAATTTATGAGGTTAGTATATGATGTATACTAGGAATTAACATATTTTCTCTCGGTTCAACTCTCTTGCAGTTTCTTTAATTTAAGTAATGTGTTAAATTAATGTTGGGAAGTAAACATTATGAGGTATAATCATTAAAATGCATTGGAGAACATTTTGTTTAAACAACTCACCTCATAGGATTCATGCTTCCATGATACCGCAGTTTCAAACACAGTCGTGTTCATCCTCAGCCATAACTCCAACTGATGAAATTCTTCAGCCATCAACTGTTCTATTGTCGCCATCTTCAGTGCTGCCATCTATGGTTGAATTTATGAACTTTGAAATCAGTGTAATTTCGTTAGGGATATCAAAATTAATTGATTTTTTTTCTGAATGTATATCTTCTCCCAAACTCTCAATTCCAAAGGCTTCTCTACTTGTTTTAAAAGTTTAGCTTCTCTTCCAATTTTATGATGTTCTAATAAACTATTAGTCATACAAGGAGAAAAAACAAATTTTATTCAAATCTTCAGAATTTAGATTTAGAAATGTATCATCTCCATATGAAGTTAGTTAAACAACTATGTTATTTTTGTATTGAAAACTTAATTAAAAATTACTTTGAATATTTGAATTTTGAAATCTAGCAAAAAGTAAACATACAAAAGAAGAAATTTAAGAACTTAATTCAGAAATGTAACATAGATTTCAAGAACAATATTATTAATGAAGATAAAGAAACAGAAATAGTTAATGCAACATCAAATAGCTTTCAACAAATATTAGATCACAATGGAGAAAATGTAGTGAATCTGTCAGAAGTGGTTCTTGAAAAAGAAGAAATTAAATTACTCAATCAAGGTTTAAAAACCTGCATCAGTTTTTCAGATAGGGTTGAAGATTACATAGCTGATATTGAAATTGGAATAAATGATATGACAATTGAAGATAAGGTAATCATTAGGAAAGAAATTGGAATAGTTTTAGAAGAAATTAAAGACTCTCACAAAAATTTACAAGCTAAGAAAAATTTGGCCATTTTAAAAAAAATTAACAACAAAAATTGAATACTTTCGAAAGCAGATAAAGGAAATAAAATAGTAATTCTGGACAAATTGGATTATTCTGCAAGGATGGACAATCTCCTAGAATCTATTATGAATTGAAAAAAGATCCTTTACCTAAAGCTATAAAATCATTTGACAATACTTTGAAACAAATAAAACATACTATCTCCAAACAAAAAAAATTTTAATTAAAAGTGTCCAATCCATTGAATCCTAGAATGTATGATCTACCAAAGATTCATAAAATTGGTAACAAGATGAGACCTATAATCAACAACATTGGTTCACCATGCTATTATTTATCTAAATGGCTGGTACAAAAATTTAACGAGCTTCCCAAATTTGACAATAAAAGTATTGAGCACTCTTTGGAATTGGTTGATAAATTGAAAAACATGAGTCTAGGACATGATGACGGATTTGTTTCATTTGACGTAATTTCATTATTTCCGAGCATTCCAGTTGAAAAAATGTTACATTTTTTGAGAAAATGGTTGAGTTCTCATAATATCAAAAATGAAATAACAGAGGAATATATAATCCTTACTAAGCTATGTGTTAGTAATTCTTATTTTCCCTATAATGAAAAATTTTATCAACAGGTTTCGGGTTTGTCAATGGGCAATCCGCTCTCACCATTTTCGGCAGATTTGTTTAAGGGTTATTTGGAGTGTCAAATCACAAAAGCATACCCATGGATGTTTAAGACCTGGTTTAGATATGTGGATGATATTTTTGCAATAATAAATTCCAAATATATTGAAGATGCTCTTAAATTATTGAACCTTCAAGATGAATCAGTAAAGATTACCGTTAAATTAGAAAAAGAAAATAAAATTCCATTTTTGGATTTATGTTTAATTAGGAATGATCAAACACTGAAAATTGAATTTGGTATATTTAGAAAAGGAACTCATACAGATAATTACATTAACTCATCAGGCTTCAATCACATTGCTCATAAGCATGCAATATTCAATAGCTTAATCTATAGATTGACAAATGTACCATTAAATGGAGAAAATTTCAACAAAATTCTCGCATACTCCGCTAAAAAAATTAATGCAAATCCCCCTCTTCTATATTCTACATTAAACCCAGAAACCTACTAAACATATCTTAAACATTGCTAGATTAAATGGTTTTGATAAAGAATTAATTATAAATAAGTTGAAGAAATTCAAACACAAAAAAAGACTTAATGAATATACTACTCTACAAAATTGCAAAGGAAAGAAAAAATACAAGAAAATTACTTACCGTCCTGAAATGCATAGAAAATTTCAAAATTTTTTTGACAAATACAACATTTCTTTGGCACCAATAAATAAATTTAGTCTGGGTAATCTTCTGAATACCAATAAAAAAGTCAGACAGTAAGAAATCTGGAATTTATCAAATAAGTTGTGAAGATTGCAATAAAGTTTATAAAGGAAAAACAAAAAGGAATTTAGAAACTTGTACCAAAGAACATTTCAGAAATATAAAAAAATGTGAAATTGAAAAATCTGTAATTGCTGCACATAGTTTATTAGAACATCATAAAATTGGAAGAGAAGCTAAACTTTTAAAACAAGTGGAGAAGCCTTTGGAATTGACAGTTTGGGAGAAGATATACATTCAGAAAAATAAAGACAGATCAATGAATTTTAATATCCCTAACAAAATTACATTGATTTCGAAGTTCATAAATTCAACCATAGATAGCAGCACTGAAGATGGCGACAATAGAACAGTTGATGGCTGAAGAATTTCGTCAGTTGGAGTTATGGCTGAGGATGAACACGACTGTGTTTGAAACTGCGGTATCATGGAAACATGAATCCTATGAAGTGAGTTGTTTAAACAAAATGTTCTCCGATGAATTTTAATAAGTAATGCATACTTATCATATCTATATTCTTCTCTTCCTATGACACTATAGCCTTATATTGAGGCTCATATCACTCCTTTCCAAATCTGCATTCTTTTTCCAATTCCTTAGGACTAAGAATGTTTGCATTGTCGCCAACAGCATCTATTATTTGGTTTACTCACTTGTCCTTTACTACTAAGAGGTTTTATAAGATTTCCTACATATACATTACTGAAGAGATTTAAAATATACTATTCTCTCAAATAGGATCCAGCACCTCCAAACCCATGGGTAGGCATTTGGAATGCAAGTGAACCTGGCAGTGTATGTCTACAGAATATGGAAATACCGACCTACTTCAAATATACCAATGATCACTACACTTCCCACATTCAAACACCTATAGCTGGTGATGAAGATTGTTTATTCATAAATATTTATACATCAAAGGTATGTATCAAAGAAACAAATTATGGGATACTGTACAATAATAAAACAATACTGTTTTGAATTAAATCTTTCACTGTACACCAACAGATTTAAATAATAAATAAATCATGAAGCTAAAAAAAACTTAAGGGTTAATCAAAGTTTTTTAAACACTTATGTAAGTTATGACTGCTATATGTTCCCACATAATTTGTATAAGAGTTAAATTCATTCATCTTATATTGAAAATATTTTTAAAAAAAGGTTTATTTTCCTATGAATTTCATTATGAAGAGTTAGTGACTTCTGCATAGGATATTTTGGTCAAGACCATGTTAACTACTCATGTCCTTCTCTTATATCCAGTTCTTGCTAATAGAAACTATACTATGGTATAATGAAACGACAAATGTAAGAAGATAATATTTCATTTAATGATGTTCTTTAATAACTCTGGTCTCCGTAGTGTCACAAATCAAATTTGGAAACGGCTGATAAATTTTGTCTAGAGACCTTTGCTTTCAGGCTTCAGGTTTAATTGCATGCCATAAATCTATGACACAGGACTCAAAACTTAATTTCCCTTCTAAAGGAAACTTCCAAGAACTCTCCACTCCATGGTACAACAGGCATAGAAGGCCCTTGTCCTACTATCCGACTACTGGCCTCACATTCACGTGATAATCACAGAGGTGTTTAATCATCCAGCCAGGATAGCAGTGACATGTGATAAGCGTGTTAAGCCCCCCTTTTTTTTCCAACCTGGAGCCACTACTCATTGTAGCTAACCAAATTCCTCACATTACTGGATGAGCACTAATCCCATACTGGCCAAAATTACATGAGAATTTTTTTCCCTCAGGAAGACTCAAACCAACGCAAGTCCCTTTGCTCAGCACAAGGCATTATGTCTTAAACTACTCAGTTATGGTGTGGAATGAAGGAAATCTACACAGGATTTTTATGTCCTTAAAATCCACTAACCTGCAGATTTAAACAGATGAACTTCAAAACCCGATGATGTATAGTAGTCACTAGTGAACTAGGACTCATACCACAAATGTAGATAGTTACTTCTCAATTGAAGTAGTTACTCAGAGTCCCTCCAGAGACTGAATGGATTTCAAACCAGAACGTAAAGAAAAAAGGTACAGATGGGAATCAAACTCAGGAATTCAAGAATGTTAGTCAAACATGCCAAATGTTACACCACAGAGGTAGTAATTTTTCTATAGTATATTATATAATTAATGATTTACGAAATTTAACTAATATAGGGGGAGAAAAATTAAAAAAGAATGGAGTAGCAATAATAATAGCACCAGGATACACACAAAATATTATGAACATAGGTTTTGGAAACAGAAGAATATTAAAATTAAAAATGTTAATTAAAGGGATGGAAATTTCTCTTTTGCAAATATGTGCTCCTCAAATTGGGTGTTCAGATGAAGAGAAGGAAGAATTTTTAAACAATCTGGAAAGATAAGAGTTAAAAAAAAATCTGGAAAGAGTTTCAGTTGAAGAAAATATATCCTTAATGGGTGATTTTAATACTCATGTAGGAGAGTCAAGAGAGATACAAAAGTGTACTCGGTCCACATGGAATTGGAGATAGAAATGAGGAAGGAGAAAAATTATTAGATTTATACCAAAGAAATAGTTGGAAAATAACCAGCAGTTCATTTGCAAAAAGAAAAAGCCACAAAATAACAAGATATTCATGGAATATGCAATATCAAACTGTGAAAGAACAACATATGGAAAAAAGTACTCAACGTTAAAGTTATCCCAAGTGAAAATTTAGGAGGAGATCACCGTTTATTAGTTCATCATCAATAACAATCAGGGATTAGGCCATTGGCCTCTTCCGCTTCAGGATAGAAATTGGTCCCTCCATCACTTCATAGGTCGTCCTGGGTCTCTTCGCCCTATGGGACTTCGTGTATTAGTTGCTGACTTAAAACATATGAGAGGATTTGGTAAAATTTATCAAAATCAAGAAACAAGATAAAGCTTGGAAATTACAAGGAAAGTATTTGGAAAAATTTAAAAACTAAAATCCCAAAAGATGAAAAAGAAACCGTTGAGATTGAATGGGAGAGATTTAAAAAATATACGATTGAGGCAGCAGAAAAAAACATGTGGGAAGAAGAAGATATAAACAAACACCATGGTGGACTGAAAGAACAAAGACAGCAGTGAAAAGGAAAAATGACGCTTGGAGGGAGTGGTTTAAAGATAAAACAGAAGGAAGACAGAATAAATGGAAGAGATTGGCAAAAGCAAGTTAAAAAAAGGTCAAATTCGAACAAAGAAAAACATAGTTAAAATTTACAGAAGACTTGGAGAAGGATATGGAAGGGAATAGGAAACTATTCTATCCATTAATGAAAAACAAAATGAAAGGTAGAATACACAATTCAAGATTACTTGATAACGAGAGATCCATAACATGGTCAAAAAATGAAATTATAAATATATGGTAAAACTATTTTAAAATGTTATTAAATACGAGTGAAAATGTAAGAGGAGGAGGAAATGTGGAAGAGGTGTTGGATACAACAACTGAAGAGATAGAAGACTTAAAAATACTTGATGTAGAAACTGCAATCCAAGAAATGAGAAATAAGAAATACGCAGGAATTGATGAAATCACAATAGAAAATGTTAAAAGCAGCGCAAGTAATTTCATATCAGTGGTTATATGTTGTTGTTGTCTAATCTAACACTGCATCTAACACTGAAGTCATTAGCAGTCTTACTTTCCAATATTTTGAGGTCTTAGAAACTTCATGTTTGACAGCGATAGTTGTTCAGATGACCTTCGTCCATTTCTTCATCAGGGTGATTGCATAAAATGCATTTCGGTGAAGGCAGAACATTGATTTTGTAAAGATGTTTTGCTAGACAGTCGTGGCCCGTTGTCATTCTAAAATGTGCTACTTCTGTTTTTCTTGGTATGTCTGGTATATCAATATTTTTTATCAGGCATTCCCATTTTTTATTTCTAGCAACTGTTTGAAGTCTATTGTCTATTGTCATTCATAATTTTGGATTTTTACTTTATGTGGAGTTTCACTGAGGAGTAAGGTGTTGGATTAGATCCACGTAATTGTTCAATGCGAGATCCTTTTTGGTGAGGAAATCAGCTGTTTCATTACTGGCAATCCCACAGTGGGAGGGTAGCCATTGGAGGACAACTTCTTTACCATAGTTTTCCAGGTCAGTAATAATGTCATAGCATTCTTTGCAGTTATTGGCTAGTAAATTGCCTCTATAGCTGCTTTGGAGGCACAGAGGAGTACTAATTTGGAAAACATGGCTTTTAGTGTTAATAGGTTTTCTAGAGAGATTTTTATAGCATGAATTTCACCATCAAAATTTGTTGTTCCTCGTCCAGCATGACAGTAAAATGAAAAAAGGGAGAATGTTCCTCCTGCTCCGGCACCAGATACAGCATTTGTGAGTGAGTCGTTAGTGTAGACATGCAGCCAGTCTTCTGTAGAATATCTGGTGTAGATAGTTTCCATGATTATTGATTTCAAGTAATAGGTATTATGTTCAGATTTTTTTGTGATGTTGGCATTTATGTCTAAGGCACAGGGGATATGCTCAAAGTGTAGGGGGTTTATTATTGGTAAGAGTTTTTCTCTATTTATCGGAATTTCAAATTTTTTCTCTAGTTCTTTGACTTTTTCAAGGAAAGTGACTTTGGGTGTTCAGTCTTCTTTCTTCTACTTGTTTGTTCCTCCATGTGTCTTCTGAATATCTGATTATATATATGGTGGTTATATAGAATTCTGAGGATAATTTGGACAGAAAATGTTATCCCAATTGATTGGCAAAAGGGCATAATTGTTCCGATTTACAAAAAGGAAACCAGAATGTCATGTACAAATTATAGGGGCATAACTCTGCTATGTCACTTCTTTAAAATTTATGAAAGAATTTTGGCCAGAAGATTAAGTAAAGCAATAGAAATAAACTGAAGAGAAGAACAACATGCCTTCAGAATCAGATCAACGGTGGATTTAATCTTCTGTGTAAGACAGCTTAGTAAGAAGAAATGGGAATATGGATCAGAAATATATATTGCCATTTTGAAAAGGCGTACAATAGTGTTGTACATAGAAAAATATGGGAAGCTCTACAAAATTTAAAGGTGCCAAAGAGTTTAATTGAAAAAAAAATTAGAAGCACATACAGTAAATGTAAAAACTGCATTAAGACTCCAGTAGGAATGACACAATGGTTTGAAACAAATGTTGGAGTTAGACAAGAGAGTGTGTTATCTCCTATTTTGTTCAATGCCATAATGAACGAAATTGCAAATAAAGTTGTGGGGGAAGGCAAAAAACCAGACATGAAAACCTTCATCTTCATAGACAATGTAATGATATGGGGAAATTTAAAAAATGCCATAGAACACCGACATGAATGTTGAAAAACAGTTTCAAAAGAATAAGATTTAAAAATTAATATCGAGAAAACAGCAGTCATGAAAATATGTAGAAACCAGAACAATGATTGGAATATTAAATTATCAGGCATAAATCTACAAAAAGTGGAAAAGTTTACATATTTAGGAACAGTGATAAATGCAAATGGGAAAACGCAGACTGAAATCAGTAAAAGAATAGAAAAAAGATTAAAAGTCTATAATTTAACTAAACAATTAATCTGGAATAAAGAGTAAAATGACAATTATAAAACTTATTTCAACCCAGTTTTAACATATGCAGCTGAGACTTGGACATATACAAAGAAGGAATTGAGCAGAATCCAAGCTACAGAAATTAAATTCTTATGTGGAATGGTACATAAAACAAGGAGAGATAGAATAAGGAATGACAAAATCAGGGAGATATTAAGTTTAGACAAATTAACAGACATAGAAAAAATAGACTAAAATGGTATGGATATTTAAAAAGAATGGAAAAGGTAAGACTACCACAAAGATTGTTAGAGCTCATGATACAAGGAAAACGACCACTAGAAAGATGGATTAACCAAGTGAAGAAAAGTTTACAAGAGAGAGGATACGACTGGGAAGAACTAAAAAAAAAGGAAAGGATAGGAAGATAGAGATGGTTGGAGGCATATTTGGAATTGACCTTCCGAAAAGACACTGACAATCCACTGACATTGTTAATATGGAAGGTTTCTTCAGACCTCTAGTTGTGATTTCCACAGCATTGCTTCGCGAGTCTTAATATAAATGCCACAAATTCACCTTCTTATAGGTTGATTTACAGAACATCAAGTATTTCCTCCTGGAATCACAACCATGTCACACTTTTCCTGGTGCATCTTCACTTTTATATTTTTCGTCAAATAGCTACAGAACCTGTCAATCACCAGCATAAACTGCCGGCATAAGAGTGCACCTGTGTACCAAAACCATACAGATTTTAACCAGTCAATGAACAGCTCTTTCAGTCATCTATCCTTTTTCCTACACTCATACAACAATGCCTGGAGGAAACTTTTCCTTTGGTAGAGATTTTTGTCTGAGTATGACATAAGGTTGCAGTTTGTGTCCATCAATGGTATTACACAGCATTATTAGTACACCTGTGTTTTTCAGCTCCTGAAGTTGGCACTAGTTGGTCGGTATTTACAGAAGTGTCACCTGGTATGTCAAAGAATTTCATCTACCTTTCCAATTTGTCCCATGCTTCTTGCATAAGTCCAGCACATGTTTCTGGAATGCAAGCATTTCTCCTGGGAACTCTGGCAACTGCTTAGCCTTAGATGTCCATTGCTGGATCATAAGATCATTTCGTGTCATGAAGCATCTAGTCCAACCATAACTTCTCTTAAATTCATTGATGGGAATATTCAGAATGTTGGCTATATTCTGGGCTTCTAATACGCGCAAACACACACCCACACACACACGCGCACATGCACACACACACACACACACACATTGCTGGATCATAAGACATTTCATGTCATGAAGCATCTAGTCCAACCATAACTTCTCTTAAATTCATTGATGGGAATGCATACGCACGCACGAACGCACGCACACACACACACACACACTGAAAAGCCATCTGCTCACACGTTACACACAAATTCCAAGATATGCAATTCTAATACCAGGCATTTGCACTTCTTACCATGAAAATATTGTCGATTTTGAGAAGTCTTTTCTAGAGCATCTTTCATTAATATCCACCTTTGCACAATGTTTTTCATCAATGTCAAATGCTCCCTCTGCTGCTTGATTTCCATTTCCCTGGGCATAACACACTAGTTTAAATTTCGAACTCATTCTTACTTGGCCCATGTTAAAGTCTGAAGTCAACTACGGCAGATACCAGTAATGAGAAAAAGACATTGCTCCCCCCTCCCAACACTGTTGTTCTACGCAGTATAAAAAAAGACGAAGGCCACCCCATTGTTCCATGTGACATTATTATCTTAACAAGTGTGAGCTCAGGAATTTGCAACATACCACATTTCTCAACACTGCTACCAGTATGTTTTTTCTTATGGTTCCTCAGTGAGAAAATAAAATAAATTATTTTTTCCTAATTTTTCAATTCCAAAATTATGGTGCAGCTTATAAACTTACGTGGCCAATACACGAGTAAATATGGTAATCTCAAAATTCATAAAATCGGCACCAGATGGCAGTTTGGAAGATGATAGTAATGGCAGAATTTCAACAGTTGGAGTTTTGGCTGACAATGGAGGCAAAAGTCTTTGGAACTTGTCCCTTGAAAACACGGAGTTTTATGAGGCGAGATAAAAAAAATTCTTTAACTCAATTTATAAACTAAGGTATTACTTTGATGGATGAAGGTTGGTTAAATTTGGCACAAAGGCCTTTTATTCAGGCTTGCAGTTATTTTACAAGACTGAAAATCTTCAGACTTAGAATCCATGGCTTTAAGTTCCTTTTTGAGGATTAGTCCCTTGGATTTTTCCATCCTAAAAAAACCATCGACCCCGGCTCGGTTTTAATCTTGAAACTAGAGGCAAGAACATAAACAAAAATTTATACATGCAACCTAATTTAAACACATCTTATCGCTCAGCAATAAACTATCAAACAAATGATAAAAACACATTCTCAACCAATCTTCAGATCCAAATTCAAGAAAAACAGTGGAAAAATACCATACACACTACACCAAATGCACCTCGAAAGGAAGCTGTAGCATATTTTCGACTAAACACAGGGCATGATTGTCTTGCAGCTCATCTACACCGATTGGAATCTACAGAAGTCCTCATTGCCCACTGTGCTCCACGAACACCAACATGGACAGAAACCACCTGCTTACAATGTTAGGCACTTCACTCTGCTATGATGAAGGATAGATACTGGGAAGCAAGAGCCAAACTTTCTGTTTTGCTATAATGTTCTGTTGCTTTAATTTATTGTATATATTTTTGTTTTCTCATAATTATGGATAATGACTTCTGTCAAGTCCCCTGCATTTGTATAAATAAATATTTTGTAATTCTAGTCTTATTTTCACACAGTGCATACAAAAGAAAAATGGAGCAACATTTTCTTTTGGTTTTTCAGCCCCATGGGCTACAAGAGTCATTTGATAAGTTACCGGAATCACCACAATAGGTCAGAGCTAGTGCAACCAGGTTCCCTCATAATAAGTCATCCTTTAGCAGTAAACACGTGGTGCATCAGTGCTTTGGATGGAGAGCTGTGGTGTGGACATGTTTTCATGGTTCTTCCTGTGTAATAATTTGTGAATATGAAAAAAAACTGGGATTCGAGCGGTAATAAAATACTTTGTAAAAGAAGGCATGAAGGCAAAATAAATTCACACAGATTTTCAGAACGCATTGTGGGATTCTGCACATTCATAATCAATAGTTGCCAAGTGAACAACCGAGTTTAAATGTGGTCGGGATAACTTAGCCGATGATCCCCGTAGTGGTCGGCCAAGATGTCTCAGTACTCCACAAATAATTGCTAAAGTGCACAAAATGATATTGGAAGATCACCAACTAAAATTGCGAGAGATAGCTGAAGCTGTAGGGATGTTATCTGAATGGGCACATTACATTTTAAGTGAGAAATTGGGTATAAAAAAATTATCTGCTAGATGGGTGCCACGGCTATTAACACTGGATCAAAAATGCATCAAAGTGGAAATATCTGAAAAAAGTTTGGCCTGATTCTTTTGCACTGGTTTGTGACCACAGATGAAACATGGGTCCACTACTATACCCTGGAGACAAAACAACAGTCAAAGCAGTGGAAACATCCTGATTCTCCATCATCAAAGAAAACAAAGGCAATACAGTCGGATGGAAAGGTCATAGCATCAGTTTTCTAGGATGCCAAAGGGATTCTTTTGATTGATTGTATTCCAACTAGTCAAACAATTACGGGACAATACTATGCTAACCTCCTGGACCAACTACAAAAATACACAAACTAAAGTACAAATTGTTACCACAACACCTGCCTTATTCACCTGATATGGTTCCATCAGACTTCCATCTCTTCCCTAGGCTGAAAATCTTCCTTGTCAAATGGAGATTCTCTTCAAACGAAGAACTGATAGTCGGAGTTGAGTATTTTGCAGGGCTGGAGGAATCTAATTTTCAAGATTTTCAGCATTGGAACATCGCTGAACCAAGTGCATTAGTGTACAGGGAGACTTTATTGAAAAATAAAAATAGTTTCAATGAGGTACGTAATTTTATTTTTTACCTCGTTCCGAGAACTTGTCAAACGACCCTCATATTTTAGCATAAATTAAATGGATGATATGAAATAAACATTTGTTGTTAATAATACACTATTATGTATATTGAAATAAATCTTAGAGAAATAGCAACATTGCAGTGCATATTTTTATATTTCATTAAAAAAATTCAAAAAAGAAGAAGAGGGTGTTCTATTTCACAACTCTAATGTGACCCATTGTGTAGAAACCATAGAAAATAATGTACAAATAAAATTCTGTATTCCTCCCCCCCTCAGAGAAAACTATAAACTGACCCAAAGTATATAAGATTACTTGATTATATGTAGTCTAATTTGTACTTTAAATGTGAACACATATTACTTCCACCCTGTAAATTTAAAATGCAGCAATTACTTCTTGCATTTTAAATATGTGATTTCCTTCCAGAAATTATAATTGTCCATAAATTCAATAAATTGTTTGAACTAAGTAGGAAGTAACACTATGAGGTTTTAATAGTTAAATATTTAAAGATTCACCACATCTTATATTGTCTTCTTTCTAAATTGGACTCGGAATTATTCTATCTTCATTATTTTCAAGCTATTGTTCTGTTGTGGTGATGCACATTTCCCAGGAATTTGAAATGATTTGGAGATTTATTGGTCTATCAACAAATGGAGAAAGCAGCAGTTCATCCACCATGACAAAACAATTGTGAAAATACTGAAGATGGAATAATTCTGAAACGGTCTAAAAAGAAGACAAAATATGGGGTGAGGTGAATCATTTTTAATATTTAATCATTAATTTGTATTTTTTTATTGATTACAGCTTCCTACAAACAATGTGGATAATAAATTACTTGATGTAATAGTTTTCATTCATGGTGGTTGTTTCATGCATGGCCACGGATCATGGTACGGTCCTCGACATATTATGGATCGGGACCTTGTATATGTGACTTTTAATTATCGTGTAGGACCGCTGGGTAAGAAAGATTCTGTTAATGACACGAATGTCAATACTTACATTTTATAAAAATAAGTTACTTAAATTGAAAACAGATTTTACTGATATGGATAAGCTCAACAATAGAAAATTACCAGGCATCTTATAACTTATATACTGAGATCATTTTTCTATCTATCTATCTGAAAGCAGTTTAACAATGTGTAAACATCTTTCAATTTCATCACTCTTTTTTCCTTCCTTATTGCAAGGCAATAATGTGTACAGATCTCTTATCTCTAGGTTGAAGTACCATACTTTTTATGTCATAGATATATGATGTGGGATCTCATGAATTTATTTTCCTTCTTAATGAAGCCATACTAAGGATTCTGAAAAAATCCATTGATTCTGGGAGGGTTGCAAGCTGTGGACTTGGATTAAAGGCAATCATTTTTAATGATAGACCAGTGGGACCAGCTCATTGCAGTAATTCCTTAATTTATGATGTGACCATCATTCATTGGCAGTTTTGCTTTTCCAAACCTCTTCACATTATCACATCAATCCAGTTATATGTACGAAGGTATTATCTTATATGACCCAAGTTATTTAATATCTGAAGTTATTAACATTACAGTTCATAAGCTGTGTGAGTGAGGGCAACAAATTTTGCAGTGAGGACTTTTTATTTCAGGTTTCAGACTTTTTTATATTCCATAAATGTACATGGGACCCATGGCTTTACTTTAGTTCTTAAGGAAATCATACCCAGATTTTTATGCCTTAAAGAAAAATCAATTCCAACCAAGTTTCAACAAGGAAACAGTGAAGCACAGACAAGCTTAGTAACTACTAAATTAAAATTCTAATTATATTAGGGCTAATAATCAAAAATATTATTGATATAACAAATAAAAGGACAAGAAAAATAAATTGATTAATATTTAAGTCCCCATGTATATAGTCATCTCTATAAAGAAAAATCAATTCCAACCAAGTTTCAACAAGGAAACAGTGAAGCACAGACAAGCTTAGTAACTACTATAACACCAGTACCCACTGATGTAAACTATTAAACACTGAAATTACAATAGGAAGTAACATTATGAGATTCTTTTTAATAAATAAGTTGAGTCATTGTCACCTTACCTCATATTCGTTGAATTCTTTAGGATGCGTTTCAAAACATCTCTAGTGTATCTTTAGCTTGTCCAAATAGACAATTCTTATGTTGTCGGCCCTGGATGTCGATTCCTATTCCTTCCTTTTGTCATCCAAAGAACTTGCATATCAAATCCCTCTTCCCAGGAACTTCAAAATTCATGATTCTCTCTTTGTTCTTCATGATGTAGATTTTCTACTATATGGTGAGTTAATTTGTGTTTTCTAACTGTTTTAACAACATTAAACCAAAAACAATATTGACAAAGAGAGTAGAGAAGAATATTTAAAATTAAATGAACTATACATTAATCAAATGTTTTATTTATAGGGAATTTCTATAGACAAAAGTAACGACTTTCAATGGTAATTATCTCCTTTTTTGGCAGATATATTCATGAGTAATTCTGAATGAAAAATAACAAAAGCACATCCTCGTATGTTCAAATTTTGGTGCAGATATGTGGATGATGTTATTTCTATAGTTAAACAAAAACTTATAGAAGATGCTTTAAAACTCTTGAATGTACAGAAGAAAACAATCAAATTCACTCTAGAAACCAAAAAGAACAAACAATTACTATTTTTGGAATTCAAATTGCATAGAAATGAGGGGGAAAAAAAAAATACAATTTGACATTCATAGAAAAGAAACATACACCTATAATAACTACATTAAATCAACAGGATTCAATCATATTTAACATAAAATGGCAGTCTTCAACAGCCTAGCACATGGATTGGTAAATATACCCTTGAGAAGAGAAAATTATGAGTTAAAGAAAAAACACATAATTAAAATGGCAAAAGAAAGTGAAAACAAATTAATAAACACAAAAAACAAAAATTTGAGAAATGAAAGCACTCTTCAGATAGAAAAACCAAATGAAAAGAAATACAGGAAATTCACATATCATCCATTGGTACACAATAAATTCCAAAATATTTTCGAAACATTTAATTTCAGATTAGCACAAAAAAAAATACAGCTTAAATAAACTAATAAAAACTAACAAAAATTAAAAGATTGATGATGGCAAAAAATAAGGAATATGTGAAATAAAGTGTACAGATTGTAATAAGATGTACTTAGGGAAATCAAAGAGAAATTTAACTATTAGAACTAAGGAATACATAAGAAATGTAAAAAAGGGAGAAGTAGAAAAATCTGCAATAGCTGCTCATGTTTGATCAAAAAAACATAAAACTGATGTAAACACCAAATTATTAAAACAGGAAACAAATGAACTCACCATTTGGGAGAAAATCTACATACAGAAGAACAAAGAGAAAATCATAAATTTTATAATTCCCGGGGAGAGAGATTTGATATATCTTTTGACCACAAAAAGAGGTAATAGGAGTTTGACATCCAGGACCTACAATGCAAGAATCATTAATCTGGACAAGCTGAAGATAAAAAACAGATGTTTTGAAATGCATCCTAAAGAATTCAATGATATGAGGTACGATAACAATGACTGAACTTATTTATTAAAACATACATGATTTTTTTCTAAAACTGAATAGAAAAGATAACATATTTGAAATATTAACAGTTACTTAGTAATTTTGCAGCCATGATTCTGTCACTAATGAAAGACACTATTGTTGATTATATTTATAGAACACCCTATTTCAGTAATTTATTTAACTTCTTTAACAGCTCAAGTCATTACATCACAATTTAAATTTGGCCATAAAAGGCCTGACAAATTTTACACAGAAGCTTCTTCTTTCATGCTAGAGGTTCATTTACATGACATACATCTACAACATGGGATCCACAACTTTACTTCCTGTCTGAAGGAAACAAAGTTCAGTGTTTTTATACCCTTACAAAAAATCCATCAATCTTGGCTGGGTTTGAACCTGTGAACTTTAAAACCAGAGACGAGCATGGAACCTTATTTGATGTAATTCTTGTTATTACTATAGTCTTCCAACTATGTAATTTCACATAATATGTGGTGATATCCAGAATAATGTCTTAATGACTTGCGGATTATTTTCACGAACAATTCTTTGAAACAAAATCATAAAAACTGAATATGTTGGCTCAGATCCTTGGGTTTGAGATTCATATTTGGGAGTCACAAGTTAAAATTCTGGGGGCAAACATCCTTATTGTGTTTTTTATGGATTATGTGGAATCTCTCAGTTTCCAGAGAAATTATAGTTTGGAATTCTATTTACTACATTCCATTTCATAATTCATTAAAATTACTAGTACATCAATTGTGTTTGCAAGACACATGAATACAGACAATATATAGTTTATCTTGCTTTGTATGTAACTCAGTTCTGCATAATTCGGATTTATACGTGAATGTTTGTAAGTCCTGGCTAAGAGTAATTGAAAATTTAGATAATTAAACATTATTAGCACATAATGCATTTATATGTAATTTGCTGTTTTACATATCTATGTTCACAAGTTGTATATAACCAAGGAACATAAACATATTTTTAAAATGGATGTCAACACCAACACATGAAAAACGAGATAACATAGAAGGTATGTCATCAAGGGCTAGTGGCAGGACTCTAGTTACAAAGAAGATAGGAGCGGCCGCATGATGTCTTGGATGGGTCAGGAGAGCAAGCAGTTTAATTCAAATAATAAACACTGTGAAGGTCAAATACATTTGTTTCTAATATCATAGCCATTTTCATGGGAATAATCAAGTAAATAAGAATACATGATAAAAAGGTTCCCAACGGGTACAAATGTTTTTAACACAAGATGCACTTACATGAAATAAAAAGGTGCTGACAGCTGTATTCTATAATGAGAATAAAAACAGTGGTTCCTTCATTTCGATTTGGTTTGCTATGGAAAAAAGAAAGAGAAATAGTCAGTCTCTTGACCAGAAAGTAAAATTTATAAGATAGGTTGATGCTAATCAAAATAAAACAAAACGGAATAGTAACAGATTTAGAAATTGCTTATACCATGCTTTGTACAGTCATTAGAAAAAAATGCTAACTTAAACAAATTTTTAAAGTTGGTGAAAAATCAACAAAACTTTCTTCAACAAGAAGGAAGATTTGTAAATTTAGAAAAGGCATTCATGACATGGTTTCAGCAAAAAAAAAACCTCTATCAAATTAGTGTCAACATGCTGAAAGCAAAAGCAACAATTTTGCTAAAATATGAATATCACTGAAGATACAAGAGAAGACCAGCCAAGAGATGGATTAGACAGTGGATGCATATCCAATACATCTTCCTCCGAGCAGTGATATTGGAAATAAACAAGATGAAAATCCTACAAATTATGAATAGGAGGAAGAAAAAGACAGAAGATATTAAGGCCTCATCAGGATGACTACAAGGATTTAAGCATCATCATGGAATCATTGGGAGTGTAATTTGTGGCAAGTTCAAAGCTATGGACAAAGTTACAATGCAACACAGGAATTAAGAGGTTCTACCAGATATCACAAGAGAATACCAGTCTCAAAACATCTACAACTGCTATGAGAATGGACTATTCTACAATCTACTTCCAAGTAACACATTAGCTGAGAAGGTTGGCTCATGTCATGGTGGGAAGAAAAAAGTAAGATCTGAGTTACTGTTCTTCTCGTCTTCAACATAGATGGCTCTGGCAGACTTCCTACATTTGTGATAAGAGAGTTTCAGAATCTGAAGTATTATAGGGATGTAAAAACAAAACCTACAGATTATGAATCAAACAGATATTCTTTGATGACTTCGACTATCATGGGATACAGACTTAAAAAGCTGGATATAAAAAAGAAACAAAAAAAGATCCTTCTTTTAATGGATAGATGTGCAGCACATCAACCTTGAAAAATGTTTGTTCTACAGCCTGGGCATCACTGTCAATTTCGAAGCACGTTACAAAAATATGCTAGTCCAGGATCTTGTAATGCTTGCTGAGGCAGGACATGAAAATATTTTTATTAACATACTTCAAGGCTATGAAGTTAATTTTGACTGCCTGGAAGCTGGTATTATCTTCCACAATCAACAACTGTTTTCATAAAGCTGATATCTTATGGGAAGAGGACTACTTCAATGATGTTGAAGATGTATCTGACAGTAAGCATCTAGATCTACCAGAAAGTGTAAATCTTGATTCATATGTTCATTTTGATGATTATCTAGCTGTGTGTGAAGAACTAAGGTATGAGGATATTATTGCTGATGCATGCCAATGCTGCTCTCACCAAGAGAGTGGATAATTTTTAAATGAGAGCAATAATGATCCAGATGATAATCATGGCAGTATTTTAATTCAGTTTGAAAAACTCCAGTTTGTACAAGACTTTAAGTATAGACTTAGTGATTTTACATATTGTGCTGATCAAAAGTAATAGTACACTTAAAATGATTCCAATCAAAATTAATATTTATGTAATTATTATATTTGTGTCTGTAATATATGCTATAAAACTGAATTATAATCTCTTTTTTTAAGATGTTTTAAACAAATAAAGACTTTTATACAAAATTAACATTAATATTATAATTTTCTGAATGTATTTAAGAAAAAAGTCAAATGTTGACAAACAAAAGAAAGATTCAAAAGTGATTGTATAGTTGAAATTTTGATGAACTCACAAAAGATTTGGTGGCAGTGTTCTAGTAATTATGTTTTTTGCCTCTAGTCCCGAAAGTTGCAGGTTCAAACCTGGCTCGGGTTGATGGAATTTTAGGATGGAAAAATCCAAGAGACAAGTTCCTCAGGAGGGATTTTAAGTAGTGGATCCCAAGACTGAAGATTTTCAGGCTTGTAAAAGCTGCAAGCCTGAATAAAAAGGCGTCTGAGCAAAATTTAATCAATCTTCCTCCATCCAAGTAATACCTTAGTTTCCAACTAGATATCTCTTCGAGGCAATGCAATAACTAGTGCTCAGAAGTTCTGGACCTATAAAATGTCTATAAAATACCTTTAAAAAGACCTAAAGATGTCCCAAAAAAAGACATAAAACTGAAGAAAAAATTACATAAGAAAGCAAATCAAATTAAACAGTAATTATAGTTTCAACTACATTTTTAATGAATAAAATAAAATTATGTTTAAAAGTACAACATTACAAAAAAAAAAAAAAGAGACTGAAAATGCTTCTTTCATACTTTATATGTCTTTAATTCAACATAGTTTGAAAAGGAACTGTCTTCATTAAGAAGAAAGTTCTTGGAGAATTTAGAATGAATGATTTTTCCCATATAAAATGAATTCAGCAAATCTGCAATGGATATCTTGCAGAAAGAAATTTAAATTTAAATTGGTATAACTAAAAGGATATTAGACTTAATACACTACAATAACAAAAATTGAACTTCGGAAAACTTATTTCAGTTGGCATTACAGAATATCACAATAGTCATCTCCAGTCATCTCATTGTCGGGACATTCCATACGAAATCGGCAAAAAAATTGTGAAAATTGAACTCACATCTTTAAAAGTTTACAATTTTTTTACAGTGAAACTTTATGATATACTGAATATCTGAACCGAATTTCAAGTCTTCGCTTGGTGTAATTAAAGAGTAATAGAGCTGTCAATTTATCGTATTGTTTTAAATAGTCTCTTTTATAAAATACATTTCTCGAAGTATGGCTATTCCCTCAACTTGAAAAGATAGTCACATTATAGATGATTTCATGCTCTATCGCTTGAAAATTAGTATGTTAATATTTACGTTTTTCTGAAGGGCGTAAATGCAATTAATATGCAATTGACCTTCCTCACCAACAATTTTATAAAATCAAAAAATGCCACATTATTACCTGAACATCAGTTAATTTTTTGTAATTAGTATTAAAGTGGAGTCTTAAAGGAAACTACAAAAAATAATTATTTTTCCCTAAAATCTCCTATGTGTAGACTGCCCGCAATACCTTTCGCGTGAGAAGAGATCGCTCGCTCGTACAAACAATGACGGAGCTACTTGGTAATAGTCCTTTGCGCACTTACAAATATTTTTTTATTGTTATTATCATCATTACATTATTTTTATTATCATTATTACAATTATTACATCATCATCATAATCGTGGACAAGTGGTTACTCTGCACGCCTCCGATTCCGAGGTTCGCGGGTTCAAACTCGATAGGAATCAATGGCATTTTAAAGGCGTAACAATTCTGAATGTAGCTTTCTCCAGAAGGAAGGAAATCCGTGAGTCCCGTGTCGTAAATTTATGGTACGTAGGAGAACCTCACGCTTGAAATAAATTGCTACATAATAAACGTCATTAAATATAACAATCTTTATTGATATATTCAGTAGGCGGTTAATTTTGTGCTGATTTTGGCTAACGTATAGTTTAATTTAAATTACTAAGCACCTACGAATTCAAGCTGGTAGGCCTATTAAAAATATTTTCTAGAGAGTAGTTTTGTAATGTGTTGTAATGTTTTGTACTTGTACCCTACACCAATGTCTGATGTTGAATATTGTAAGTAATGTTAAGCTATCGATAATAATTTATAACAATTTTCATGCTGTTACAAGTAATATTTAAGAGGTATAAATATATTTTATTGGCTTGGTATCACTTACTGATATTGCATCCCCTACTCATGACATATCTAAGATGATATTAAAATGCACGATAATATTAGCTTTTATTATAAGCTACATTATTATAGTATTTAATTTAATGTCTAAACTTCCCATTATTCTCCTTTTATAACACAAAATGTATACCTCTACGATTATTCTCTCATTCCAGAAACATTTAAGAAATTGTAAAATTATATATTAACACATAATATTGTTAATAACTATTGTATACTAATATATGCATAATTAAAATTATATTTAACTTCTAACTCACCATTCAGTCTTTGTAGATCTGCAAACTTGTGAGTTAAAAACAATAAGATGTTTTAAATTTGACTGTGACACTTAAAATGACGAGATGCACTAAACATACTGATGTAAATCAACTGTCTGAACTTGAGAATTGTTGATATAAAACAGATGTTAAGGACACAGACTTGCTGACATTGCATTATTATCGTTTGGTAGGAAGTGGTACGAGTAATAAAACATTCGGTTTTATTTGGAAGTGACATCTTATAACAATACTATTTCGTCAAAGTTTTCAGGGTACAATACAATACACTGAATAAAAAGTTATTTTAAGACTGAAATTAGTAATTATAACATAATAAAAATTTATACCATTTTATTCAATTAATGATGAAAAAGTTTTTATTATATAATGTTACATTTAAACTGTAATAAAAATTTGTAACAAAATAAATAATTTGTTTTAAAAAAAGGGCAGAAAATTACGAGTATCTGAGAATAAAGTTCTTAGGAAAATTTTTGGATCAAAAAGAGATGAACAGACAGGTGAATGGAGAAAACTTCATAATAGTGAACTACATGATCTGTATAGGAAGCCAGATATAATAAAAAACAGTTAAGTCTCGTAGGCTGCGGTGGGCAGGAAATGTGGCACGTATGGAGGATGAAAGAGGTGCTTGGAAATTTCTGGTAGGAAAACCGGAGGGAAAACGCCCAGTTGGAAGACTTAGAATGAGGTGGGAGAATAACATTATACATGATTTGAGGGAAGTAGATTATACAGGGAATAATTGGAAAACGTTAGCTCGGAATGGGATGTATGGAGAGCTTATGTCCGCGCTGCCATGAACCTGCAGGTTCCACAGAGCCAGTGAATGAGTTAGTTATAAATAATTTGTTTAATAATTCACAGTAAACGTAAGTAACAGAGCTCTTTACTTCTCACTTCAGCAATAAAATTTGATAAATAAATATCTACTGCGTAAGAATTAAAATATCGCCACTTTTATAAATTTACGGCACTGTTTCCATTAAGCAGAACATATAATAATCTATTCGATTTAATGGCAGTTGAAAAAGTCACTGATGAAGCTCTTTCAATAAAGTACGCGCGCGACCTTGGTCGTGAAATAAATCTGCTGCGCCGTGGACCCGCGAGTTTTTTTACGAAAATAGAATAAAAAACATTTATATTGTCTGAACTATTCAACTCTCCAAAAATGTAATTGCTGGAAATTAATCCTTATTACGTGAATAGTATCCTGTATTTTTTTCGTTTTCATTTTTTGATATGTACTGCAGTAAACCGCCATAAAATAGAAAATTGACACCGAAAATAAAAATATCCTAATTATAAAAATAACATCTTTAAACTACATGATATCACCTATATAAATATGTTTGAAACAAATTTTTGCTGTTTACTGTTTCAGAAATATTAGTTAGTAAACGTTTTAGTTTATCATATTTACGATAATTTTAGATCATCATAACTACGAACCTATAAATGATAAAAAATAAATTTCTGTATTAACACGTTTATAAATGTATTCACTATATTTAGGGATAAATAAAATTAAAAAAATAAATTGCAAGATTTTTTGCTGTCCGATTTGATATGGATTGTCCCTGTCACAAAGTGGCAACTTCTTAGAAAATTTGAAGTCAAAATACAATAGATCAGGCAGTCAGTAGGCTGGTTAAAAATAATTAGATGTTTTATGAGGATTCAATAGTTACTCTTGGAACAGAAGTGTTTGAAATGTGAAGTCTTTGGAAATCAAAACTATATAGTTTTTTAAAAAGAAGTTGGAATTAAGACTAGACTGCAGATTTTTGAATTATATAAATGGTACAAATGTAATCAAAAGAAGGTAAATTTACAAAAAAAAAAAAAAGAACCATAAAGACCTAAAAAAAAGGCTAAAAAAGGACCAACAAACGTCAAAAAGAACAAAAAAGGATGCATAAAATGCATCATTTCCTGGCCTACAATGACCGAAAATGTATATATATTATGCTGGGCCTCGTTTTAGACATACAATAAAAAAATATATTGTTCCTCAACTTCCAAGCCCTAGTAATTACCAATATCACTCACTGATATCTATAGGAAAATAAGCATTAACTACATTAATCTGGTTAAGAAACTTCCCACTAGAGGAGCATTCATGTCCCAGTGGGACAAATGAGGATCAATAAATCATCATCACAAAAAAAACCCTAATATTTAGTAAGGCAATCCTTTGACATTGTCATCCATCATGTCTAGTCTGCAAGGCAGAGAACTCACCAACTTTGTAGTAAAATATAGAAGGTATTTAGCACCATTCTTCCATTACAGCCATTTTCAATTCCTGGTTGGAGGATGTAGGCCTTTCTTGAATTTTCCATTTAAGATAATCACAAACATGCTCTATTGGTTTAATATCAGGAGATTGACATGAGGTTTCCATGTACTTTGGAGTATTGTAGACAAGCCAGAGTCTAGTATTCAGTGCTGTGTATTTGGGGTCATTGTCTGGATGAAGACAAAACCATTATTCAAGTCAAAATTTTGGTCACATTTACGGAGATTAGTTTTAAGAATGTTTATATACACCATAACATCCATTTTTCCATCAATTAATTATATTTCTCCTTACTAGCTGGCACTCATACAACCCCATATACCATCTTATTTCTCCACATTGAAACTCTTCAATCTGACATGAATATAATAAATTTACTTTCATCTGTAAGCAGAACTTTGTTCCAGAATGCAGATCCCAGATTTTGGTGTGATTTAGCAAATGATAATCTTTTCTTTCATTGTTTTCATTTATATTGTACTTTTTTTCTGTGGGCAGTTCTGCTATGGTAGATATTCAATCTTGGGTATTAACATAACTAACTAACTCACTGGCTCTATCGAACCCATAGGTTCATGGCCATGTGGACATAAGCTCTCCATACATCCCTATCCTGAGCCAATGTTTTCCAATCATTCCCTGTATAATCTACTTCCCTCAAATCATAGTTAATGTTATTATCCCACCTTATTCTTGGTCTACCAACTGGGCATTTTCCCACTGGCTTTCCTACAAGAAGCTTCCATGCACGTCTTTCATTCCCTATTTGTGCCACATGTTCGCAGTCTACAAGACTTAACTGTTCTTATTATATCTGGCTTCCTATAAAGACCATGTAGTTCACTGTTATGAAAAGTCTTCTCCATTAACCTGTCTGTTCATCACTCTTTGGTCCAAAAATTTTCCTAAGAACTTTATTCTCAAATACTCATAATCTCCTTTCCTCCCTTAAAGTAAGAGTCCATGTTTCGCATCCATATAATATAAATGGTAGATAATAGTTTTAGATTATAATATTAATAATATATAAGGAAGATTTTTGAGAGATTTTGCATTGTCATATCTATCAATACATCCTTGAATTGTTGATTGAGCTTTTCCTTCCTTAAAGTAAGAGTCCATGTTTCGCATCCATATAATATAAATGGTAGATAATAGTTTTAGATTATAATATTAATAATATATAAGGAAGATTTTTGAGAGATTTTGCATTGTCATATCAATACATCCTTGAATTGTTGATTGAGGTCTGTTGATCATTTTTTAAATTATTGACAAGCTTTTACACTGATTATATAACCTAGTGATGCATTTTCTTTTATCTTCTACTGTTTCTGAACACCGATACATTACACTTACAGTAGATAATACCATGGGACACTTGCAATCATTACTAAATTAATAGGAGGAATGAACTGTAGTACCTATGCATGCATGAGGTGAATGAACAGGGTTGAAAATATTTTAATGCTTTGAATTTCTATTTGCATATAGACTTATGACTGCTGCACTTCATAGTTTATTTCATTTGAATCAAAATTATGTCAATTTAATAAATTCTACTTAATTTATATCATCATCATCCATGCAAGTATTAGGCCATGTGGCCTGTTACGGTCTCAAAGAGGAATTTTCCAACCAGCGCTTTTTGGACGTCCCAGCAATCTTTTGCCTTGGGGGCAGTAGCGAAGTATGGCTTTTGGAATTCTACGAGATGGCATTTGTTGAAGATGGGCTTTCCAGTTGTTCTGATAGTTTTGTATATGGTGAAGAATGGGTTCTACATCCAACTCTTCCATAATTTCCTCATTTCTTTTATGGTCCCACTTTGTGTAGCCTGCTGTTTGGCGCATAAATCACATCTCATTTGCTGTTATTCAGCTTTCATCTCTTCTTCGTATTGTCCATGCTTCACTACCATATCTTAATACTGGTCTTGCGAGAACCTTATAAAGCCGTAATCTTGTGTTGTTCTGTACTAAAGATGGTTTCATTATACTGTTAATTATCCCGTTGTTTTTGTAAAATTTGTGATTTTCTTTGATATATCAGCTTCATCTTGAAATGTTAAATTATAACCCAAATAATTAAATTCATTTGCTCATTCTAAAATTTCATCATCCAAAACAATTTTACTAGGTATAGAGTATTTCCCACTTAGTTTTCTTTGTATTGATTTCCATATTGTACCTTTTGCAGTTATATTAAAATTGTATATAGAATACTGTAAATATGTTTCTGTTGGAGCTATTAATACCAAATCATCTGCAAAAAGCAAAGAGTCTATTTTATGGTTTCTATTACTTTGGATAATCTGTCATCAATCTTGGAGTATTCTATCCATGTATATGATAAAGAGCAAGGGTGAGAGGTCACACCCTTGTCTTATGCCCCTGTTAATTTTGGTCCATTCTGTTTGTGTGTTATTGATTCAAACTGAAATCAAATTTGTTTTATAGATATTGTATAAATTTAAAATATGCTGTTGTGGTAGATTGTTGTCACCTAAAATTTCCAACAGTTTATTCCTATTGATTTTGTCAAAGGCTTTTTTGAAGTCCACAAAAGCTAAATGTGTTACTTAATTTATAACATTTGGAAATGTTAGGATAAACATTAATATTAAAACATTTTATGATCTTAAATAACAAATATAATTTTTAATTTTGATTATTTTCATTTAATATATTAAGCATAAGATCACTTTTAACAGTCACTGTATTTCAGTACTGTTGCTAATTAAGAGTATTTTCACCCTCAACAAAATAATTGTATAAATCTAATAAACTTATAACTTTAGCTATATTCTGACTTTCATCTGTATTTACTCAGAGGAGCTAAAAATATTACTAGTACTTATTATCAAATTTGATTTGTGAGTAATTCTGAGTTGTAAGTATTCTTTCACATTCACCTTGACATATGTACAACTCAAACAGCTAACTAACTCACTCATTGCTACTATCGACCTGAAGGTTAATGTCCATGTAGATATAAGCTCTCCATAGATCCCTACCCTGCATTAGTAGTTCCCAACTATTCCCTGTATAATTCATCTCGCTCAAATCATTAACTTGTATAAATAAAAAAAAGATTAAAAAAAAAAAAGAAATCCTAGATGAAATATGACAAATATATATGAAGAGAAAAATATATGCTTAAGAGTAGGGTTTGAACCCGGGACCTTTAATTGTTTACACTAATGCTCTGCCACTGAGCTATCCCAGACCTCCAATCTAAATGCAAAGTTTTCTCTTATACATTTTTTAATTCCCAAGAGCTCCTAACACTTGCAAAGTATTGTTCGACATGCGAAAGGAGGCTTCTTATTTAAGAAAACTTTTAATGGGAATTTTACATTATTTTATAAACCAAGTAGAGCTTATTTCAATGTTTTTATTGTAAATTTAACACTTCTCACTAAAGGTCAAATTCTATTTGAAGAGAAAAATAGACTGGGGTTTGAATCCAGGTTTGAACCATGACCAATTTATTCAAACATCTCAAAATAAAATTGAAATAAGATATCAAGATCCTTCTATATATATATATTTGGCACAGGAAAGAATGGTACAAGACTCCATTGCTAGGTGCTCATTCTGTATTTAACAAATGGTTCAAAATCTGAGAGTCCTATCATAATCTTTATGTTGAATATTCTCTTACATAGAAATATATTTATTTAATTTAATGGGATATAAAAATGTTGCAGGCTTTTTAAGTACTGAAGATGAAGTGGTGCCAGGGAACATGGGATTAAAAGATCAATCAGCAGCTTTACATTGGATACAAAAGAATATTGCTGCATTTGGTGGGAATCCAAATAGTGTAACGTTGGCAGGAAATTCTGCTGGAGCAGCAAGTGTGCATTTTCATTATCTCTCACCCATGTCTAAAGGTAAGTGCTCATTATGTTCAGTCATGTTTCTATGAAAACTCAAAGATTCATATTGTATTTTCAAATATGTTTATTATTCATTTAGCACTACTTTTTTTAGCAAGCTTATATTTAAATATAAAATGTTAATTTTTTCAATGTAAGTGACAAATTTAAAATAAAAATATTAAAAATATAAGCTTTACTAGCTAAAAAATTAGCACTAAAAGAAACATTGAAAATATAAAGTTTTACTGGCTATAAAGATAATGTTAAAGTCCCATTGAAAAGTCTTCTTGAATAAGAAGCAGCTAAAAGTGTGCAGAATGAAGGTTAACAATATTTATCAATTTATTATTATATTAAAGGGTTTACATAGTTACATTCTAATTTAAAATAAATTCTGTTCACCTCATCTCATTTCCCATCTTCTTAATTAGGGGTATGAGATGAGGTGAACAGAATTTATTTTAAATTTTAAACAGTACCTCATAGTGGGGGGCTGAGGTTAATTGGGATTTCCAGATCCTTGATCTGGTCAAAAACCCTGATGGAACTGATATTTAACCTCTGGGGTGAATTTCGGTGAAGTCCGGAGGGTCTAACTTAGCCAAATCCACTCTCCTCACCTCCAAGTTGGGGCCCCTCGGGACCTTCTTAAGATCTTTTAAGATTTTAAGATGCAAAAGAGAGAGTGGGGTGTGGAAAGAAACGGGAAGCTACCACACCTATATATCCCTAGTAAAGCTGCAAACATGGCATGATGAGTCTTTCCACGGTAAAAGACTCCGGACGTAAATTATCCCCCCATTCGGATGTCCGGGAGGGAGATACTGCAGAAGGAAACATCATGCAGTCTAAACAACAGAAGAAAAGAAGATTAAGGATTGGAGCCTGGAATGTGAGAACTCTTCTGCAAGCCGGGAAACTGGAAAATTTGAAGGAAGAAATGAGAAGAAACAAAGTGGATGTGATGGGAATATCAGAAGTGAGGTGGAAACAAAGTGGTGAATTAGTGAGTGATGAATTTAGAATGTTTTATTCCAGTGGTGATTCTAAAGGAAATCATGGTGGCGATGTAGTATTAGGACCACGTGTGAAAGAAAAAGTGACATTAGTGCATTATGTGGATAATTGGATGATAATGGTGAGGTTACAAGGGGAAAAAGTGGACTTAGTGATCGTGCACATTTACATGCCCCATAGTGGGTTAGCGGATGAAAATGTGGAGGAAAGATATGACAAGATAGAAGAGATTGTTCTGAAAGTGAAGAAGGAGGCATATGTTATCCTGATGGGTGACTGGAATGCTGTAGTTGGAGAAGGACAGGATGGAAGTACAGATGGAAGATATGGATAAGAAAAAAGGTATGAGGGAAGCGAATCACTGGTGAATTTCTGTAAAAAGAATTCAACGGTAATCGGAAATACGATGTTTCAACAGCATAAAAGAAGAAGATACACATGGATAAGCCCTATGGACAGCAAACAATACCAGATCAACTACATACTGATACAGAAAAGATTCCAAAATTGCTTGAAAAATGCAAAGACTCTACCAGGAGCAGATATCAATTCAGATCATGTCTTACTAATAGGCGAAGTAGATATTTGCCTGAAGAAGATAAGAGGAAGACAGGCAACAGATAAGTTTGACTTGGTGAAACTTACAACTGAAGAGAAAAGGAGAAAATTCCAACAAAATTTTCAAGAGAATGCCTCTATCTTGGAAATCTCATATGGCAATACCAAGGAACACTGGAGTCATTTGAATATATCTATACAGATAGCTGCAGAGAAAACAATAGGGTACAAAGAGGGCAAGAATTTTAAGAAACCTTGGGTCACAGAAAAAATGTTGGAGAAGATGGAAGAAAGAAGAAAATGGAAAAATAGCAATACAGAAGAAGAAGCCAAAAGAAACTACAGGAAACTAAACAACAAACTTAGAAGAGAAACTGACAAGGCCAAGGAAGAATGGATGAAACAGAAATGTGAAGAACTAGAGAATCTGGAGAGGAAAGGAAAATATGATTTAATGTACCAGGAAGTTAAATGCTTGAACTATGGAAAGAAGAGCAGCAGAACTATGTGGCTGATTGAGGACGAAAATAATGAATGAAGAAATAACAGACAAGCAGGGAATTATGAATACATGGGAAGAAATATGTAGAAGAGCTATATGAGACAAGAAATCGTCTGGCTAACTTGGATATAGAAAATGAAGAAGACATATCAGAAGATGAAAAAAGGATTTTCAATTCTGATGGAAGAAGTCGAACTAGCAATTAAGGAAATGAAAAATGGGAAAGCAACAGGGGTATATGGAATCCCCATTGCATTGGTTAAATGTTTGGGTGAAGGAATGAAGGAAATTGTGTGTTTATACAACAAGATATATAAAGAAGGTGAATGGCCCGAAGAATTGACTGAGACAGTGTTAATACCAATACCAGAAGAAAAATAATGCAAAGAAATGTAAGGAGTTCAGGACTATCAGCTTGATATCACACTCTTCAAAGATTCTCCTGTAAATACTGAATCGGCATTTAAGTTCTACGTTGGAAAGTGAATTGGAATTAGAAAAGTTTGGCTTCAGGAAGGGAAAGGGTACAAGAGATGCAATTGGATTGGTATGAACAATAGGAGAAAGATATATAGAAAAAGATAAAGACGTGTATGCAATATTTGTTGACCTGGAAAAGGCCTTTGACAGAGTAAATTGGAATAAACTCCTGAAGATCTTGAAGAAAATTGGCGTGAGCTGGAAGGAGAGGAGGCTCATAAGTATTCTTTATATGAAACAGCAAATAAAAGTGAAGATAGGAGAAGAAATTTCAGAGGGAAGAGAAATTGGAAGGGGAGTAAGGCAAGGATGTCCTCTATCATCTACACTTTTCAACATCTTCCTGGAAGACTTAATGAAGAACTGCTTTAGCAATATAGGAGGCGTAAACGTAGGAGGAAGAAGAATAAAGTGCATAAGATTTGCTGATGATATGCCTTTGCCAGCAGAAGATGCAATGACACTGAGTAACATGTTGATGGAGCTAAATGATAAGTGCGAGGATTATGGGATGAAGATAAATAAATATAAATAAGACAAAGGCCATGTTTATAGGAAGGAAACCAAGGGAGATAAGCATGAGGATTAAAGATGAAGCCATTGAGCAAGTGGAGAGCTTCAAATACTTGGATTGTACTATCAGTAGTAACATGAACTGCGGTCAAGAAGTAAAGCAGAGGATAGCAAAGGCAAAAGAAGCTTTTAACAAGAAGAGAAGCATTTTCTGCAGACCTTTGGCAAAAGGCTTATGGAAGAGGCTAGTGAAGTGCTTTGTGTGGAGTGTTGCATTGTATGGTGCAGAGACTTGGATATTATGACGGAATGAGGAAAAGCGACTGGAAGATTTTGAGATATGGATATGGAGAAAAATGGAACATATAAAATGGACAGACAAAGTAAAAAATAAAAGTGTGCTAGACAGTGTGAGTGAAAGAACAATGCTGGAACTCATAAAGAAGAGGAAGAGAGATTGGATTGGCCACTGGCTAAGAAGAAACTGCCTGCTGACGGATGCCCTAGAAGGAATGGTCAACGGAAAGAAAGTTAGAGGCAGAAAAAGACATCAGATGATAGACAATATTAACACATTGGTGACGGGCCACGGAGATCTCCGTGTTTAAATGGCCAGCGCTAGACGACGGGCCACGGAGATTTCCGTGTTTACGTTTTCTATGGTTTTCCTGCCTCTTCGCTTTTGAAGGAGCGTGCAATTTTGTTTTTTCTCATTGTGAAATAAACTATAGTTGTTTTTGTACCCCCCTCTTCTCTTTTATGAAATTGCCAACTTTACAGAAAGAGTTGTTTACAATTTTAAGACAGATGACTGGTGAAGCATGGAATTTTAGTGCCGATAGTTAGGCGATTACGGGATATGTATGTAACCTGTAAATATATGTTGCAGAGGGGAAACATTAGAAGAAACACTATTTTTCGTTCTGGAGCCGAATTTATATCTGTGGCATCATGTGTACCAGGATAATTATTATAAGTGTGGCTAAAGCTGAAAATTTGCTCGAAAGAAAGACGAGAGTTTCTGAAGCAATAAAGATTAACAGAGGGCTTCCAAAATCATTTGTGGAAGCAGGAAATAAACTCAAACCAGGAGAATGTGTGTTTTGAAGTAAGGGGGACCTTTTGCTACAAACATCGAAAGATAAAAGAGACGTAAGAATGGTTAGCACATTGCATCAGGCAACACGAGAGTGGGAGGAGTAAAGTTGTAAAAATACCCTATTGAATACTTCAAAATAACAAGTATGTGAAGGGTGTAGACAGGGCTGACCAGTACCTATCATATTACTCCATCCTTAGAAAAACAGTGAAATGAAGCAAGAAAGTTGTATTGTGGCCTGTGAATTGTGCACTCTTTAATGCTTTTTGGGTCTATAAATTTCAAAATCCTAACAACAATATGTCAAACAGAAGTTTTTTGCTTGAAACAGCCTCTTGTTTGGCAGTCGTGAAATTAGGAACAGATGACAGGGAAGAGGAGGGAAGATAGAGTGAAAAGGACACCATGTCAAGACCCACCAAGAAGGCTGAGACATATAGAATCACAAATTAACACCAACTGTGTCTGAAAAAAAAAAAACCTTCCAAACCTTGCCACGCTTTTAGTGAACACAAGAAAAGAAACTCGCTACATATGCTCTTTTGCCCTGTGCCTTTACATAGAGGGAAATGTTTATAACGCTATCAAACCCTCAATTTCTACTAGAAGGTCTGATGGGAACACTAATAAAGATTTACTTATGCAATATTATTATTGACTGTAAATATATTGGTGTAAAAATCACACTGTGCTAGCGCGGTTTAAAATTTAAAAGTCCACGCTACTGACAGAAATGTCCGGTCCAGCAGCGGTGGATGGAACGCACAGCAGTCGGTCACCAATGTGTTAAAATAAATGGTTTGTATGCAGATACAAAAAGGAAAGCTGAGTCAAGGAAAGAGTGGAGAATGCTGAGTTTGCAGTGAAAGACCTGCTCTTGAGCTGAACACTATGAATGAATGAACCTCATAGTGAATTTCCTATAATAGTTCAAAATATTTAATTGTTTCTTATTTAGTTGTTTATCTATTATTTTTATAGTTTAATTTATTGGAATATTAGTGTACGGGTTTTTTATGTTGAATTAGCTAATTTTGTTTCTATTAATTTTGATACTTTCAATTTTCAAATTTGATTTGGTAGATCATAGAATCCCTTGATTTTTTTTGTACTGATATTTTTATTTTGTAGTTCTATTTCTTCTTTAAGTTTGCTTGCAACTAGTTCATGCAGTTATCAACTGGACTTTTTAGTATGGTTTCATTAAAGGTGCTGAAAGTTTGTCCATTGTAGTTAATATTTCATGCAATGTCCACATTATTAGTTTAATTTTCTTGCATGTGTTACAACTTTACACAATTTCTTTGTAATTTGTTATTAGGATCTTTCATTATTTTGTTAAGTTAAATTTGTTTTCTTCTATAAATTGTTTTGTTTAAGCTGTCCTCTTTGTTCATAAATATCAGGGGATTTCGTTTGTCAGATTGGTGTATATTATTTGTTTGCTTTAAGTTATCTCATTAGATTTGTTTAGGTTCAGTTTTCTTTATTTATTAGTACTCTTCTACAAATTTTATTCATTATTTAACCCATGCCGCAAATGGGAGTCAATGACCAATCACATTTCAATGAATTTTGTTTTATAACCAATCACAGTCGTGTTTCACCTCAATATTTATTTACTTCTGTTTATCACATTAAAGAAAGCTCCTTTTTAATATTCTGAACAGGTCAGAGCATTATTTTGCAGTGACTGACTCTCGAACAAATACGTTGAATATAGCAAATAATAAACAGATTCCTTCAAACTACACATTTGACAATTGTGTATTCAATAATTGTGTTTTTAAATAATGATTTTACGGCATTGTTTCCTAAAAAAATAATTAATAACCTATAATGTTCGTTACAATATACAGTTTGATATGTTTCAATTTTTCTCCACTACAGTGCATTCTTACAATATTGCGATCCTATTTGACAATAAATAATATGATCTAGTTGCAGTGGATGAACAAAAGAAGCACAAACAAACATTTCTCATTTGTTTTCAAACATCGCCGTTTACATTAAATATATAAATATTTTAAAATAACTATATTAAATAGTGATTTGTGAGTAAACAGCTTAATTTTATTCATTAAATAGTTCTAACAAATGCCAATCTTGATTTCCAAATCCTCTAGATAAATTGGAAATCACTCGTGGCATTACTTATGATAATTATGGCATTCCTTTTCACTGTCAGTTGCATGAATTTGGTGTATAGTTATTTTGCTTTCCAGAATCATGTTATATTTAATTTATGTTAGTTTGAGGGACATTAAATTTATATCCATATAGGAATATTTTATTTTTATTTGTAGTTAAATGTAATTAGGTTAATTACCTTTTTGTCTATAGTGTTGCTGTAATATATGTATTTTTTTGTTAGTGGCATTGAATTTGATTAATTTCTTGATAAATGTTTTGTATTTATTTTCACTAATCTTACAACGTTCATTATGTATTTGATTTTAAATTATTGTCAAACAATTATCAAGTATCAAAACGTCTTCTTCAGTTTGGTAGTATTTCTGCTATTTTTTTATTTTGTTTACTGCTGTATAACATTGGTTTTTAATTTTGGCATCATTAGGGTTTATATTGAGATACGGCTAAACAGTGGACATCCGAATTTTGAGATTATTTTCAATTTAAAATTAACCTTACACACGTCCAATAATAAAACAGAAATAAAACTTGAGGACCATGCATAAACAAATCAGAAAAATTATACCTCCATTAGGGTAATCTACACGTAGCATTTACTTGTTAACTACAATATAATGGTGAGCAATGTTTTTTTCTTCTTGTGCATGCATATATATATAAGATGTAGGCTGTTAATTAAAGTCATATCATTGAATGTTTTTGGAAGATTAGTAATTTATTTTGTTACCAGATTAGTTAACAGTTTACTAAATAATATTTGATATGAAGTCATTGTTCATTTTCAAGAAATACATACGATATATTGATTATTGTTGACAAATCCATTCAATTAACAAAACATTTTATAAGATTCTTTATTGTGTGAAGAGGAATTTTGTTATATTTGAATTTCTTTGCCATGTAATTTTAGAAACAGCACTGCTATTTTCGTTACAGTATTTGTTCATTTTTAACTCTCTTCTGAAGAGAACATCTAATAATGTTTCCATCATAGAGTAAAAAGTAATTTCTCAATGGTTATAGAGTAAAAGGTAATTACTCTATGGTTTCCATCATGAATTAACATTTGAATAGTGATGTCACATCCACAATGACTACATTCTTCTGGCAACATATAAAATAGTAAAGTAAAGTAAAGTGATCCCACAACAGGCCCGGAGGCCCTTGGGGTAGTAGGAGGTTAAGGCTCCCACTTTTTCTAGACAATCGGCACTTTATGTCAGCCGGGTTGTCAGCCCTGCATGACGGCCGCCTTTACCCCCAGAACAAGTGTCTGGTACTCATTTCCGTTAGAGGTTGAGTCGACCCCAGGGCCATAGTGCCGCCAGAGGGTTTGGGTCAGTTTAAAAATCCTGACCCCAACGGGACTTGAACCCTCGACCCTCCGGCTTGTAACTCAGTGCCTTAACCACTAAGCTACGGCGTGTCCCCTATAAAATAGTGCTTTATTTTATTTTTTTCTAGTTTGTACATCATCTACAATTTTTCTGACAATCCTAATGTTAATTTTAAACCAAATATTTCAAAATTTGGATGTCCACTTTTTATGCCATACAAAAATATCAAATGGAAAGTAATGTTTTAGCTCAATGTTATGTAATCTTCTCCATTCACCTGTCTGATCATCTCTTTTTTACCCAAACATTTTCCTAAGAATTTTATTCTCAAATACTCACAATCCTTTCTCCTCCCTTAAAGTAAGAGTCCATGTTTCACATGCATATAATGTATCTGGAATATTAAGTTTTATATATTATTTTAACTGTTTTTTTAGAGAAGTTGTGATGACAAGTGTCCCTGTATAAGAGCATGCATTTCCAGAATTGAGCCCAAGATCAATTTCTCTCTGCACCTCATTCCTGTTTGTAACTATTGTTCCTAGGTTTTTGAATTCACCCACTTTTTCAAATTTCCTTCATTTGCCATTAATTATATAATGTATTTCAAAGTATGACCTTTGTTAGTTATATTGATATTTACTTCCAGCCCCAAGTTCTTAGTGTTATTCAATATAATGTGCATGTTGGTTCTTAGTACCTCCTCACTATCACGAATACTTACATCATCAGCATATATTATAAATTTCAAAGTCCTTTGTTCTCTATAAACACTGGAATATTTTTTTCAGAACATGTTGTGTGTGTATGTTTGTTTGTTTGTGACTGTTATAAAATATATAAAAAAATACAGAGTATTCAAACTCACTTTCCTCAAAACAGAACAATTATACTACACATTTTGAAATCATACAGGAACATTTCATCGTGGAATGTCATTAAGTGGAAGTGCCTTTTGTCCTTGGGTACAAATGGAAGAAGGTAAAGCTAAGGCTGAACAACTGGCAGCAGCTTTGGGTTGTACCACTAAAACTACGAAAGAGATGGTAAAATGTTTGAGAAAGCGTCCAGCATACAAAATTACACAACAAATTAAGAACTTCAAGGTACTTAAAATTATCTAAAAAATTTAGTCACTTCTAACTTAATCTTAGTTTGTTATGTAGATACATACATAACAATATAAAATAGATAACATAATAACAGTATTAATAAGACATATGTTTAAAATCTGTGACAATAAAGGAGTTATAACTGTTTTTTTTCAAAACTCACCATCTCAAATTTACAAAATTGACATATATGGTCATGTTCTTATGATTAAGATGAACACAATGTGATGATCACATTCCAATAAAACTCAATTTCTACAGGTGTTTTCTTGACTTGAATAATGATAAATTTTGCAAAACTACCAAAAATTTGAGATTTATCAAAAATTAACAACTACAATGTCTTTATTTAAAATACATTTTTATTTATATCACTTCTTAGTAATTTTTGTTACTGGAATGTCATGTGATATATTAAGAAGTTTAGATATAAAGTAATAATAATAAGATGAAATGCACACACACTGTGCATGGTAGCAAGTACATCTTCCTCTTCTTCTTCCTTCCAAGTATTAGGCCAAGGCCTGTTACGATCCTATAAAAATTTTCCCTCTAGCATTTCATAGGACGGCCCAGTGTCCGGGAAATTCTCGTATAAGACTTGAAAGCATAATAATAGTCCCTTCGATTGATTGCTGGCCAAAGGAAGGCAAGACCAGTGATGGGGCTGCCATCTTATAGCCTCTGGTCAGGCTTTTCTGGAGAAGAAAAGAAAATAAAGGAAAGAAGAAATGGAAGAAAGGAAAAACTCCCTAGCCCTCGGATGCCCTAATAGCATTCTTATGTGAAGGTGGTTTAAGCTTACCGTTAACCAGTCTGGGGTCGAACACTTAAGCAGTTTTTTTATAATACAAGGTGTGATCAATAAGTTTCTGGAATGGCTTCAAAACAATTATGCCATTGAGGAGTTTTTAATTTTCACCCAGGCTGTACACTCAGAATTTCTTTGTGATGAATTTGAGGGGTTGCGCGACCTTCTCTGACCTTGCAGTATGCTGGTAGAAGCTCTGAAGTGAAGACGTGTTTTGTGCATGCGGTGATTTCTCTGTGTAGCAACAATGCAGAATTATGAGGAACAAAGAACATGCATCAAATTTTGCTTTAAACTTGGTAAAACTGCAACAGAAACATATCAAATGTTAAGAACAGCTTATGGGGAGGAAGCAATGGGCAAATCTCAAGCATTTGAGTGGTTTTCGAAATTTAAAAGGGGTGTGACATCGGTTAAGGATGAAAATCGTCTGGGACGACCAACTTCCAGCAAAACCAATAAAAATATTGATCGAGTAAGGGAAATGGTATTAAATGATAGGCGCATTACAATACGAGAACTGTCTGATGCACTAGCACTCTCGTTTGGAAGTGTTCAAAGCATTTTGAAAGACGATTTGAACATGCGAAGAATTGCTGCGAAGTTCGTGCCCCACCTCCTTTCAAATGACCAAAAGGAAAGTCGTGTGATTGCCTGCACAGATCTTAAAGAACAGCTTAAAAATGACCCACGGTTCATGGAAAAGGTTATTACTGGTGATGAAACATGGATTTATGGCTACGATCCAGAAACTAAACAACAGTCTTCGCAATGGAAGAGTCCTGCATCTCCACGCCCCAAGAAAGCCAGACAAGTTCGATCGAATGTGAAGTCAATGATGATTGTTTTTTTTGACATTAATGGAATTGTGCATAAGGAATTTGTACCACAGGGTCAAACAGTGAATCAAGTGTACTACAAACAAGTGTTGCAAAGATTGAGGGAGAGTGCGCGACGCAAACGGCCAGAGTAATGGAGGACTGGTGACTGGTTCCTGCATCACGACAATGCGCCCGCGCACAAAGCAATTTCTGTCCGCCAGTTTTTGGACAAAAATAGGATGAGTACTGTTCCCCATCCAGCCTATTCTCCAGATCTGGCTCCAGCAGACTTTTTCCTGTTCCCACGGCTAAAAATTCGGCTCCGAGGACATCGTTTTGAGGACATTGATGTCATCCAGTGTGAATCGCAGAAGGCATTGGACACATTTAAAGAAGACGACTTCCAGAAGTGCTTCCAGCATTGGCAGAAGCGCTGGGACAAGTGTATCAACTCCCAAGGTGACTACTTCGAGGGTGACAGTGCTGAATAGAAACTTTGAAGTGTTGTGTTGTGTTTATGGCCTCATTCCGGAAACTTATTGATCACACCTCGTATATCGTCCTTATGCATGTGGGATGAACTTCACATCATCATATTAAATGTGTTTTCTTTTTTATACAGTCATAGTTGGCAATCCTTGAAAATGATTTGTAGCACCTGTAAGAAAAAAATAAAGGTGTCCGACTTAATCTGTGAAAATGGTCTGGAGTCGGACACTTATATATTTATCACAGAGGTGACAAAAACATGCGTCTCTGTCGTATTTCGGACACACCATTGAATAGAGGAAGGACTCTGTAATAGGAAATGACTTTAAAATTGGATGGGAGATGATCAGTACTTTTTATATAATCGAAAGGACATATAAGTGACAATTAACCTGTATTAATACAACATTTTGATTTTTTTTACAGTTGATTTACAAATCAGAACGAGAACGTAACTGGTATGAAAGATTATAAAAATTATAAATCTGAGTTCTGAAATTCACAAACAATTTATGGGTATGTATCTTTGGAACCCTACTCTGAATCGAAAGCCTGTCACCTAGTTACTGGCACCCTTAGAATCTGCAGCCAAAGTACACATGGGCAGCTCTAGTTTTCTTTCAATTTAGTCGTAATCAATGACTGGTTTATCCTCCAAATCCAGCCATCTGAATCTATTGCTCATCTGAAGCACATCTTATTTCCAGCCCCTCAACTGGTAACAACTTCTCTACATGAGAAACATAATATTTAATTATGTTTTCAGTCGTGCATTTGATCAAAACCTCCTTTGGATCCTTAAAGTTCAGACACTGGTTCCTCCGTCCATTCATCACAGGAATCTTTCAGTGAACAGTGACCATCAACAGAAAAGTCATCATCTGAAACATCAGCCATTGCCTTCTCTGGCCTCTTCTTGGCAATTTGTCTGCCGGAGCTTTTCTTGAGCTTAATGCTTTTAACACCAGAAATATTTGGTTTAGGCTTTTGTGTAGTATCAGTAATAGCCATTGGTGATATGTTGACCGATGTGATGCTGGCACCAGGTTCAATATTAATTTTGCATTTTCTTTTTGGGGCACTGCTGTTTTGTCCCTTCCCATATCTCATCTTCTCTAAAATCTCAATTACTGATTCACTCACTAGTTTAACAGTGTCAGCAGTAATACCGGTATCACTGACAATATTTCAATCAGTGTTACTTACATCAATTAAATTAATTTTCTTAAGGGTCTGTTCCGGATTTAGAAGATAAATTCTGCATGTTTGGAAACCAGACATCAAGTTGACAGAAGTATTTTCATTCACCTTCTCATTTAATTTCTTAAGTAAGGAGGGGAATGCAGAGTAACCAGTCTCCTGTCTGCAGTTGCCCTCCATTCTGTCAATAACACCCTCCAAGCCATTTTCATTGGCCTAAAAAATGCCACATCTAATGGTTGGGGTAGATGAGTAGAGTTAGGAGATATGCAAATTTGATGTTATTTTCTTCAAACATTATTACCACATAGGGCAAAAATGGCTGGACAGAATGTCCCATATCACATCTTTTGTACTCTTTAGACGTTTTGCCTAAGGCAAAAAATTGATGAAAATCCATCTTTGAAAGTGATGGCTTTAACCAACCCAATTTTGATTTATTATATCTTGCATCATTGGGCCCCACTACTGTCCAAGAGTCCCAAATATTTTAAGCCTTGTACATCATGTACACTGGCAGCAAGTTTCTGTTAGTTTGCAATAATGACAAGCACCAGTAATTAAGTAATTATAAAGTAAAGAGGCAAGTGCACCAACTTCTAATAGCTGTGTCCAACTCCACATGAAAATTCTCAACAGTGTGTCCGACTCCATAAGGCATTTATTAAAATGTAATTATTTCGAACATGCCTGCATAATTTACATTTGTAACTATTTCTCCCTGTTAATGATACAATGTTAAACATTTTAATATATTTTTCAATGTAGTTACATTTTTATTGGGGAATTTTTTTACAAAAATTAGGCAACCTTTTATTTCCAGAAATTATATACTGATTTGTTTTAATTATTTCTACCATTTCTGACACGAATGGCTTAAAAATTCAATTGTTGGTAAATTATAAACACTCATACTAATTCTGATTATTTTATTGTACATCATCATTTTTATCATGTAAAAATCACATTTTGATAACATATGCAAAATATCCGACTCCAACACCCCTGTCCGACTCCAGACTGGTCGACGGTATCAATTTTAGTTCCTATAATTTGAAGTTATTGCAATGATTCTTTTAACTTTTTGAATGCTAAATTGGATTAATTCTAGTAAAGCTAATTTTGTAAAAAATCTTTTTTTAATATGCATAAGTAATATAAACATATAATTTATTTTTATGGTAAGGTCTTAAATAAGAATAGCAAAACAATTTATTAACAACAGTTATTATTTGAAACAAACTATGTTACAATAAAACATTACAAACAATTTCATGTTAAAATTATTTTATTCATATGTTATGTTTTTAATCATTTGATTTTTTCATTAGTGACAGTGATTTCTTTGCCTACTTCATTTTGTAAAATATTTTTAGCACGATAATGCGTTTTGTCATACTTACAGCAATGGCGACCATGATTGAAAGTTCAACTTCCTACATTTTGGGATTGCCAACCTAAATAACTATACTGTAATATTACATTTACACCCATGTGCAGGAAGTAAAACCACTGTCCTCTATGTATACTACGTACAATGTATATACAAAAATATCCAAAAGGTAGTGTTAATATACATTATATGAAACAAATCACTGCATTTTAAATGCACTGAACATTATATGAAACAATATAAAACAATAAATGCGTACTTGCGGCCACGTTATCAATAAATTGTTCTCAAGGCCTCCTGTTGTTTCAACTAATAAACATTGCCCACACTGTTAACGTTAGTCAATTGTTTATAATGAACGCAAATATTTCCAACAAAGATGTTATTATTCTACTATTAATTATTATTTTGAAAACATCATCGCGCAAAAATAAATGTACAATGCACGTTTGTGAAGTGTTTTACAGAATCTTGCTATCGCTCAGTTTTTAAACATTTTTCCTCGATTCTGTAAAAACCACTTCCCAGCCTTGCATCGTAATATACTATTTCTTTCATTCCAGTTCTTTTATATAAATCTCAGCTTTTCTTTTTTTAACTTTGGCTTTTTCTTTGGACAATTAATTTTTTTTTTCGTTCTAACTGTGCTTCCTTATATTTTGAACAAGCATTTCTCATTGAAAGAACTAATAATTTTGGTGTATTAAATTTTTCAAGTTCACTAGCATCATAAACAATTCACTGAGCTACAAGAGAATTCTCTTTCAAATTTTCTATGAGAATATTGTCATTAAATCCTCTCTCTAGATTAGCATTAGCATGTGACAGTATTAAAACATTTTATAGCCCTTTTAAAATTCTATGTAGACAAAAATTGGGTAAATATTTGAACCAGCAGTCATCCAGCATGTATTTCACACATGAAGTGTTCTTGAGAAAGCTTCTTCTTCTTCTTAATCATAATTTGTAGGATTTTCATCCTGTTTATTTCCAAAATCACTCCTCGGAGGAAGACGTATTGGATGTGCATTCACTGTCTGTAGCAAAGTACAGTAAAACTTGCTCAAAGCGGAATCGCATGGGACCAATTTTTTTTTCCACATTGAACAAAATCCCGCATTATAAAAAAAACTAAAATAAAACTGAAATAAACGTAATTGGTTTGAATATACAAAGAATGCCAAACAATCGTTTATCAAAACAGCTGCTTCATTATAGGCCTCTAGGCCAAAGAAATGTAGGAAGACCAAAACGTTGTTGGAAAGGCAATCTGCACCTGCAGCATATAGTGCGCCGGGGAGCGGAACGGGCCAACAGGCCCATACCTTGAAGATGATGATGATGAAAAAAAAACTAAAACTTATTAATAATCTTAGATTATAGACTACTGTATATGTCTTTTTATGTACCTTGGATTAATTGTAGTTCAACTGCCATTGAAAAGTGAAGTATAATATGTATGAGCGACTTTGATGGTAACGCGTGAAAAAAAAGTCCCTAAAAAATCTCTCTTAGGCGTGTATCCTGAAATTCAAGTATGTAGTTTCGGTTATCACTTTCATCCATATTCTTTGATTCCCTGCAAATTTCATTCCACACTCCATTGTGTCATCTTTTAAAACTGTCCAGCCAACCTTAAGATGCCTTGAAATCGTTATTCCCTTAGAGATTTAACAAGAACTAGAGCTTGACTTTGGGGCATCGGTCCAGGAAATGTTTGTAGATTTTTCTTCAATCACTTTTTTGGTTAATGAGAATGATACATACGTTTTAGCCATCTTTATTCTGTAAATTAAGAATGCTACCTGTGAAAGATCGGTCTCAGGACTTAACTAATTTAAGATTTTACAGTGCAATTGTTATTTGCAAGACAGGTATCTGTGTTTTGCATAACGGGTGTGCAAATGAGGCCGAATCTATACAGTAAAAGCTATTTATTTGCAGGGGATATGTTCCACAAATATGCCACGAATACAGAAACCGCGAATATGGAATGGTAATTTGTATGGGTATATAGGGGATACACTCCAAGGTTACAGAATAAAATTAAAATTATCAAAATAAAATAAATTAATGAGAGATTTTGAACAATTTCTATTAATTATTATCATCAGGTTTAGGCAAGGACTTAAAGAACTTAGTAATTTTTTCCTGTTTTGCCGCTTTAAAAGGTCTTTCAATTAAAATTATATTCAGTTGTGAATTCTGCGATATAATTCCTTATTTTGTCTTCGGATTTCTTGATTCATTAACATTGAAACAGCTTGATATAGACGCAAAAGACTCGCCAACGTGTATAAACTGTCAAACATTTTTATTTTTATTTTAAGTGGCAACACTAATTATTTTCTGTTGGGTACTAATTATTTTTCTTTCCTTTTACTTGACATTATAAACTGGGAACATAGCACAAGAGACACGTGTTATTCAATCAAATTATTGCAATGAATAGTTGAAACAATAATATACTGATCGTGGCGACGGAGGCATTTATCATAGTACATATCAGCATGTGAAATAAGACAACAGCATTTAACAATGAACTTTAGGTTCAGTGACAATTAGGTTTGTTTTGATATTTTTGTCCATTTGGTTTGAATCACTATTTGTAAAAGCTGTCATGGCACCTGCCTTCAGTAAAAAAAAAAAAGAATAAGTAAAATAAATACATATACCTTTCCACTTTATAAAATTTTTTTCATGAATTGTGTAGAAATATCCTTCCATTTCCATGTTGGACAGATTCTGTTTTATGCAAAATAAATACATGTAAAATTACTATTATTTCGCCGGGACCAATAAATTTGTTCACATTAGACAGATTTCTGCATTATTCACGTTCCGGATTAAACAAGTTTTAGGGTCGAATCTTTGAACGCATTAGACCGTAAAAGGCGTTTTCTGCTGAGAAAGTTTTATCCTAATACGATTTTGCTTACTCCGAAATCTATTCATGCGATAATAATTCGTAAGCTATCTGACGAGGTAACTTAAGATCATAGCTTAAGATAGAAACTTATCGTGAGAATCCCGAAGGGAATCGACGGTAACCGATGTAGTTTGAAACCTTGCGGCTTTATCCAAGATGTCGGACCTTGAAGACTTCGATCATATTTTCGGTATATGCGGAGAAGAGGAATTGATAGAGTCTACCAAAGAATTCAACTGGAAGAACAGGAGAATCGGCGTAATATTGCACGACGCAGACGTCGTTGTATACGGTATTATTTGCGGGATGTAAGCGTAAATGCATTCCTCTATAGCAGACGAAAATAACGGAAGTAGTTTTATCGCTGAGAATTCTGGGTAATTCGTTGCCAATATTACGAAAACTACGACTTTCATGCATGACCAGTTTGTGGGTAGCTAATTCGATCTTTGCACTTGCTCACGGTGAGTCAGCTCACCAGTGATTGGAAGTAATTTGAGTAGAGACTAATGTATTTGCACATTCTTGGTCAGTATTTTGTAATATTGTAGGAGGCAGGAGGATTGCTGTCAAAGCAATGTCAAAAGCTTTCATCAGATTAGTACATGCTACATCATTGCTGGCACATATATCTTCTGAATTCCGAAATGTCAGAGCTTTAGTCAACGGATATTTAAGAGGAGATCTTCCTTGTAACTTCACTATGAAGAATTTGAGACGATTTCTTACTTCTTGATGAAAAATAACCAAATCTTTTTTACTATTAATTAAATAAAAATAAAACTGTTAAAGTTTTATATGATTTTCATATTTATTAAAGTACAAATTCGTTACAGCTGTTTCAGTACTTTGTACCTTCTTCAGACGAATTTTATCGTGATTACATTTTTTAGTGGGCTTATGTATAACATTATAACATATTTATTTATGTCTTTCTTGAGTAAAGGAAAGTTTGTTAATAGATTTTTTGTAATAAATTTTCTTAATTAAATTGTCTATAATTTTAGGGTCAAAATTATTATTGATAGCTAATTGCTTAATAATATTCAGCTCCTCATTATATTCCAAGGGTAATAGAGGGATATTTAAAAGTCTATGACTGTAACTATTAAAGTATATTGTGAGTATATGGATGAAGGGAAGAACCATGGATAATGTGTGAGATGGTTTTTGAAAGATACCAAACTCAAACTTATTATTAATGTGTTGTATTGATAAGTCCAGGAAATTTATACTATCATTTGTTTCTAATTCCATTGTGGAATTAATACTTTTGTAAATGCTATTAATAAAATTTAAAAAAGTATTCAATTGTCTTTTAGTTCCTGTGAAGTCTGCAATGACATCATCTACAATAACAATACCAAAAAATACAATCTACAGTTTTAGAAATATAATCATCTTTATTTAAAACTATTAAAGTTTGTCCTTTATCTGCATGTGTAAGAACAATATTATTTAAAGTTTTCTTTTTATATCTTTAGCTATCTGATTATAGAATATATGCCTTGGTGTAGTTTTCTTACCATCATTGATAACTTTTGTGAGAACATATTTTACTGACTCAACATTAACATATTCAGATAATATATTGTTCTATCTATCTTCGGGTTTTTACAGCTGCTGCCGTCTTCCCGTGCAAAACCTCCAAAGCCTATGATCTTGGGCATCTTCGATGCTTACCCCTCTAGCTTGCATTCCTGTCTTCATGTTTTCCTTGCATGTTAACTTTGGTCTCCCTCTTTTCTTCTTTCTGTTTGGATGCCATTCATATAGTTGCTTCGGCCATCGCTCATCTTCTATTCTTAAAACATGTCCTAACCACTTTAATTCCTTCTCCTCAATTCTTTCAATTATGCTTTCTTCTGCTTCTATTATGTTTCTAATTTCCTCATTTGTGACATAGTCTAATTTAGACTTTCTGGCACTTCTGCGTAAATAATTCATTTCTAGAGCTATTAGTCTATTCTTGTAGTACTTATTGATTGTCCATACCTCACTTCCATACATTGCAACAGATTATCATTTAAAATCAGTTCACATTCAACACCTAAATTTTGTAGTAAAGTATTGCTATTGTCAACATTAAAATTAAATTTAAAACCCTTATTTAATAAATCAATTTCATTTTTAGTAAAAGTAGTGTCAGAAACATTAACAAACTGATAAAAGTAAAATGTGATTAGAAAAACTAATAACTTCCCTGAATTTGTTTAATCCATGTAATTTGGAAAGCTTGTTTTTTTTAATTAAGTATTTCTTATGAATCAACACACTTAATTTATGTCTTGTCGTAAAATCAATAATGTCAAATTCAATATTATTTAATCTAAACGTCAGTTCTGAATGTATATACATCAAATATACGCTTAAAACATCTCTTCTACTATACTGCAAATTTCTATCTTCTCGGAGCCGTGTTCTCACTGCTACAGCAGAAGCCTTCCTTGAGGCTGAGTTATTAAAGTTAGTCTTGATATTAATATATTTTGGTTTAAGATTATGTTTGATACAACTGTTGTAAAACCAAGTATTCTGTATGCACTGTTTAATCCAAAGTAATAATTTAAAATACCAAGTCACCAAGAAACTCGTCTCAGCTTGTATTAGGTAATCAATTGATTTGGTGTTTACTTGATGAAAATCCATATTTATCATTAATTAAATAAAAATAAAACTTAAAGTTTTATATGATTTTCATATTTATTAAAATACAAATTCATTACAGCTGTTTCAGTATTTTGTACCTTCTTCAGAATGAATTTTATCATAATTACCGTCTGAAGAAGGTACAAAGTACTGAAACAGCTGTAACAAATTTGTATTTTAATAAATATGAAAATCATATAAAACTTTTAGAGTTTTATTTTTATTTAATTAATGATAAATATGGATTTTCATCGAGTCAATGCCAAATCAATTGATTACAAATCTTTTTTGTTGATATTTTTACACTTTTGAATAGCAGCGCTTGTTTCATAATTCAGCTAAACATCTTTTGTGTTTTTTCAGATTTATTGATAATTTATCTTCTACTTTCAGAACATAACTTCATCCTTCACAATTCTAAGCATACAATTTTTCATCAAATGCATAAGACTTCTATATAAAAATGGAGCTAAAGTTGCATCAGATTATAATTTGGTGAGAAAAGGTTTCAAATCTGAAGATAAAGAATGGAAAAATGCAAATTTTGCTAATAGCAACTTGTCATTTAATTCAGAAGCAATAATTGGCTCTTGAGACTTGCCTGTCACCTTGTTCACATACTTTCGCACTTTCTCTAGAATTGACATGACTGTATGAGAAACTTAAGCCTTTTCTGTCCAGCATATTTGGGAAAATTACAAAGAAAAATGTTGAACCAGTTATTTCAGTGCAATTACTTCTTTGAGCAGCTGATTCTTTGAATAAGCTATATAAAGCTTTCATAAATACATGCAACTTCCAGACATTTTTCTCAAACCCCTATTTGAATGAACCATTCACAATGTGCAAAGCACTAGAACCTAACTCCAGTAACTGAGGTGAATATGGAACTACGCAAAATTCTGCCTTTAAAAGGCATAAGCAATTCAGTATTCTAGAATGGTTAAAAGAAATTAATGTTAAGTATCTTGCATTAACTTGATTTTTTAATTATTCCAGAAGTGTAAACTTACATCAATTTGCTGTTATCGTGTTATGCGATTAAAACTTTCATCAAATGTAATAACAAAAAAAATATTGCTTAACCATATCTTTGAGAATATTTTTTTTAAAATATGGAGATATTCCATAAACAATACTATAAGACATTTTTTATTTACCAAGTTGCATGTCTTTCGCTATAGCACTATCTGGAAATATTTTTCTAAATATAGGAATGCTAGATTCTGCAATACATAAAGAATTGTGTTTAAGCAGTATGCAAACACCAAATTACTTCTGCCTCAGTTACACTGTCTTTTAACTTGAATCTGTCAAGGGTACTAGTAGTTTTAGGTTGTTTAAAATCACTAAATTAACTATATTCTGATCTATTCATAGAGTTTTGTGTTTGTATTTAAGTTTTACTTCATTGGAGCGTAAGAGTTGATGGTAGAGATTCTTGTGAAGAGAAGCAAGATTTTTGCTGCGACTGAATTGAAGTGTAATATGTCTGCAACGGAACCTTTGTTTTGATGTCTGATTCTAGTTGGCAATGTTTCTTACCATTAGCATGACTCATTAAAACCAAACAACCTACTGATTGAAAAGTAAAAGATATTCGACAAAACTTACAAAAGGCTTCATATGTTGCAGTAGGTGAATGTTGCATCTATGGAAACTCATCTAGCCAGAATTTTTTGGAATTGAGTATTGCTGGTCGTCATTGTAAACCCAATAGTTCAACAGAGAGTATAAAAAGTTAATTATTCGAAAAAATGTAATGTTCATTTTTAAACTCGGATACATTTTTTTTTGCAAATTATACATTCAAAGTTGTGTCAAAAAGGAGTAAGAGTTAATTAAATATAATGCTAATAATTTCTCTGTAAAAAAATTGTAGACTTTCACGGCCGGTGTCTTGATTTCTGTTGAGTTTGTCTTTCGGGCTAAATGGCCGTGGTCTTGTTTTCTTAAAACTCAATGTTTCATCTACTACTGCAATAGACATCCTCAGGAGATTCTGTGTGCTCTATGAACTCCTAACTTCTTAACTGTCGGCTGCAGACTGGCTATGCGTTGGAAATTGTGTCATTTATAAATGAGTCTTGGATGGTGATGTTTTCTATGTGCTCCATTACTTTGGAGCTATTTTTTTATTGGTTGTCACTGGCGTGAGTCATAGGCTTTATTCTGGTGTTATATAGTGCCGGGATCCAAATTTTTTTTATCTTCATGGTTTCTTCTTTCTTGTTAAAGAAATGTTTGTGTTTCTAAATTTCAATATCCTCTGTGAAGTCTGGTGTAGTAATGTTGTGTTTTGGACAAAACCTGTGTTTCTTCAAATTTTATGGCATGTTCTTTGTTATTCACTAAGTGTTTCACTATAGACAATTTTTCAGTTTGTTTCAATCTACAGTTTCTCATGTGTTCTTGTATTCTTGTACTTATCATCCGTTTTGTAGTTCCTATGTACACTTCACCACAACTACATGGAATATGATATATACTGGCAGTGCTCAAAGGTTCTCATTTTACCATTTGTTGGATTTAGTGCATTGCTAATTTTATGTGTAGGCTTGTAGATAGTCTGGATCCTATGTTTCTTTTCAGAATCCATCCTTTTTTGTCTGTTATAGATTTAACATAAGGTAGAAAAATCTTATCTTTGATCTCTTCTATAGTTCTGTTGTTAGTTCCATGTCTTTTAAGATTTACTGCAAGATGGAAATCAGTTTTGCTACATCCATTTGCTTGGAAGACTGTTTGAAGATGATTAATTTCTTCTTGAAGATATTTGGTTCAGAAATCCTGTTTGCCCAGTCAACCAGAGTTTTTAATAATGCCAAATTTTTGCCTAGGATGATGATTTGACTGCTTGTTTAGATACCTGTCTGTATGAGTATTTTTCCTGTAGGCCTAAACCTGGTGTCCAAGTGTCATAACTTTATTTCGGATTACTAAAAATCCAAAAACAGTAATCTGTTGTTTTCTTCTTATTCCAGAGTGAATTGAATACTAGGGCAAATGCCGTTTATGGAAGTTTTTTTAATTCCTCTTTGTCATGTTCCCATGTGCATCTCATGTGTGATTGTTTATTATTATTCATATTATAATTATTATTATCCACCGCTGTGGTCTCAAGATAGCATGTTGCCTTGTCATACAGTGGGCCCTGGCTCGATCCCAGGTCGGGACAAGTTTCCTAGGTGATGTTTTTTTTTTTGGGTTTTTCGTCACCTGTAAGACAAATGTCAGGAAACTTTAAGGCCCAAATGATCCCCGAATATCATCTGGCCATCATTGACATATTAATTTAAGTTTGGAATTAACGCCACATTCCTTAGCCATACCGTGGGTTTCAATGTATTTGTATTATTAAAAAAAAAGTATCCATGTTTTAACCCCTCAGCGTGGTTTGCCATACTTATATGTAACCAGTTTCTTTCCTTCGGTGCGGTCCAGACTGATTCCGTGTGCAATAGTATTTTTAAACTCTAGTCACCCAGTAACTTATTTTAGATTATATATATATATATATATTAAATTATGAATAAATAAAAATTAATTAAATTATATTTCTATTATTACCAGGGGGCATGCCGTAGCATAGTGGTTAAGGTACTGTGCTACACGCCAGAAGGTCGAGGGTTCAAGTCCCAGTGGGTCAGGATTTTTAAACTGACCCAAACCTTCTGGCGGCACTATGGCCCTGGTGTCGACTCAGCCTCTAATGGAAATGAATACCAGACGCTTGTTCTGGGGGTAAATGCAGTCGTCACGCAGGGCTGACAACCTGGCTGACATCAAGTGCCGATTGTCCAGGAAAAGTGGGAGCCTTAACCTCCTACAACCCGAAGGGCCTCCTGAGGTTGTAGTGGGATTACTTTACCTTCCTTATAAATATTCTTTGCTCACGGAAAGTTTCCTATTGTGTTTCTGTTCACATACACAGTGTCAAGTTCCATTCCCCATCCTACAAACAATGAATGACAATACATACCCAGTTCTAGATTCACACAATTCATATGTTTTAATACTAAATTTGGTAATTTTAAGTGAAAGGAATTGTTTGAAAGATAAATGCCCCTTCCATAACCATAATGATCAATTACAACTTCTTGATTTGAAAGGTAAAGAGACTGAAATTTATTAATTAAATATTCAATGACAGGGAAATTTTTGAGAAGTTTGATGGGCATTGGAAACCAACTTGTTTTGTGTTGTCATTGAAATTAATGGCATCATCATAAATGGATGTCATGGTTTAGAATTATAATATAAAATTACACCAAACAACATTAACTTTCTAGCCGGTGAGGGGAAGCAAAAGCACTAGTGTTGAAGAGGAGAAAAGTGTCTCCTTCCACCGTTGGTACAAGTGAACGACTGGGCAAGTGGTATAATCAGTGGCAAAATGGCGAAATACATAGTGGTAAGCCTATTTGAAATAGGACATGAAGTTAATGAAAGATTGTCGGAGTTTGTATGCCTATGATTTCTGTATGATGTGACATACAGCTACTGCCTACCAGACAAATGTTGTAGGAAAACAAACATTACTATGGAATTAGCTATTCATTTATTGTATTTGTTTCAAGTTCAAATGGAGAGATTATTTTTATTATATCTATTATTAACTAACCAACTCACTGGCACTACCAAACCCATAGGCTCATGGCCGTTCAGACATAAGCTCTCTATACATCACTATCCTGACCTAATGTTTTCAAATCATCCCTTGTATAATCTACTTTCTCAAATCATGATTAACGTTATTCTCCCACCTCATTCTTGGTCTATAACTGGGTGTTTTCCTTCTGGTTTTCCTACAAGATGCTTCCATTGTACCTGTTGCATTCTACATTTGTGCCACATGTCCTGCCAATCACAGTCTATGATACTAAACTGTTCTTATTACATCTGGTTTCCTATAAAGACCATATAGCTCACTGTTACGTAGTTTTCTCCATTCATGTGTCTGTTCACCTCTCTTTGAGCCAAAAAATTTCCTAAGATCTTTATTCTCAAATACTCGCAATCTCCTTTCCTCCCTTAAAGTAAGAGTCCATATTTCACATCCATACAATTTAACTGGCACAATAACAGTTTTATATATTTTCAGTTTAACGTTTTTTGAGAGGATTTTGGACAACTAGTCTCCCTGCAATTCATAATAGCATGCATTTCCAGAATTGAACCTATGTTTAATTTCTTTGTGCATCTCATTCCTATTCGTGATTGTTTATTATTATTATTCATATTATAATTATAATTATTCATATAATACATTAAAAAAGTAAAGTGATCCCACAACAGGCCCGGAGGCCCTTGGGGTAATAGGAGGTTAAGGCTCCCACTTTTTCTAGACAATCGGCACTTTATGTCAACTGGGTTGTCAGCCCTGCGTGACGGCCGCCTTTACCCCCAGAACAAGTGTCTGGTACTCATTTCCATTAGAGGCTGAGTTGACCCCAGGACATAATAACAATAATAATAATAATAATTATTATTATTATTATTATTATTATTATTATCCACCGCTATGGTCTCAAGGTAGCATGCTGCCTTGTCATACAGCGGGCCCCGGCTCGATTCCTGGTTGGGACAAGTTTCCTAGGTGATGGTTTTTTTTTGAGGTTTTTCATCACCTATAAGACAAATATCAGGAAACTTTAAGGCCCAAACAATCCCCGAATATCATCTGGCCATCATTATCATCATTAACATATTCCCTTAAGTTTGAGATTAATGCCTCTCCTGGTGCATCATTACCATCATCATACTATCATATATCATCGGGGCAGCATAACTCCATCTTCCAGGTGCCCCAATCGCAGAAGTGGGTTATAATAATGCCATGCCAGGAGAGAATACCAGAATGTCAAAATGAAAATGTGGTTGCATCGAATAAAAAAATATTACTATTACTAAATTATTATTATTATTATTATTATTATTAATTAAATAAAAATAAAACGTAGTTTTATTTGATTTTCATATTTATTATATAATTCAGTGACAGCTGTTTCGGTACACTGTACCTTCTTCAGACATGTTAAATTATGAATTGTGAAACAGCTGTCACTGAATTATACAATAAATATGAAAATCAAATAAAACTACGTTTTATTTTTATTTAATTAATAAATATGGATTTTCATCAAGTAAACACCAACTCAATTGATTATTATTATTATTATTATTATTATTATTATTATTATTATTATTAATATGGATAGGAATTTTCAAATCGTCCTTTATTTTCTCCTCTTCGCAAAACTAGATAACTTTCTTAATAATTTCACGGCCATAATTGTGAATATTGGGTTCGCACTTGACATTGTAACTAACAATTGACTATACACAACTAATGGAAAGTAAACACTGCCACTGCAGCCTAAGACCAGTCTACTACCACAAATCCCTACTCACCCTTACCACATTCTTTTAGTTTGCAGTTTTTCTGCATTGGAAGTTAATGTGGTCGTTTAATATATACCTTTTATGTACGTCTCCTCAACCGTTGAAACATGAAGTTAGTGTGGGCCTTTAGGGACTAGTTCAATCATCAGCAGAAGATACATCTGCAACCACTGGCTTCAAATGTAAGACTGGCTGGTCCGTTATAGCTTTAAAGAGTGGGTTTGAATTACTGGATGTGTTCTCGTTTAATAGCAGGTCATTGTTGATCTGTTTAAATATTTCCAATTCCTCCTGTATGTTGATACTATTTGAATTAATATCTTTGTGCTAATAGTCAGTGTATTATTATTTATTAATGTCCAGAATGCGGTGTCCTGCTTAAATTACATGTTTTGCAAAGCTTGATTTATCTTTTGCTATAAATAAAATCCTTGAAAAGATCTTTGTATCTGATGTTAAAACTTCTTCTGGTTCTTCTGATATAAAATTTATTACAGTATTTGCACGTTAGTTTATACTTACTTACTCACTGGCACTATCTAACCCGTAGGTTCATGGCAGCGCGGACATAAGCTCTTTATATACACATTTTTTTTTTTAAATTATGTTTTTGTCACTTCTTTTTATTGTGTTAGCCAATTTTGATGTTTCTTTCCTGGTGTAAGTGAGTGTTATCCAAGTTATAATGTTTTCATCAGGTTCCTTTTCGAGTTTAGTTATGTTAGATGTATTATATTTTCTTTTTTTTTTGTTTACTAACTTGTTGATAATATCTTCATTGTATCTGTTAGTTTTTACCATATGTTAATATAATTCATTTCTTTAATGTACTCGTAATTGTTTTTATTTAGACCTTCTGCTTATCAAACTATTGTTGTTGTTGAAATATTTAGTGACAGTTAAATCCAAATAATTTATATTATTGTTAAATTCTATTTCTTCATTGAAAGTCAAGTTTTTATGCATATTATTTAGTTCTTGCGAGATTTCATGTTCTTTTTCATTTTCATTTTCTTGCTATTAAACGAGAACACACACAATAATTCAAACCCACTCTTTAATGTAATAATGGACCAGCCAGTCTTATATTTGAAACCAGTGATTGCAGACATAATTTCTGCTGATGATGAGACTAGTCCCAAAAGACCAGTAACTTCATGATTCATTGGTTGAGGAGACGGACCTAAAAGGTATATAATTTTATATTATAATTCTAAACAGTGAATAACACCTCAATGGAGTTTAAAACGAACCTTAAAAATGATGGATGTCATGGTTGCACAGACATAAGCTCTCCGTACATTCCTATCCTGAATAATGTTTTCCAATCATTCCCTGTATAATTTACCTCCCTCAAATCCTGGTTAATATTATTCTTACACCTCATGGTTATCCCTACCTAGAGGGAACTTTCCTTCTGACTTTCATATAAAAAGTTTCCACGCCCCTCTACAATTTCCTATTCGTGCCATATACCCTATGCATAGCAGCCTATGAGACTTGCACTGTTTGATTACATCTGGATTTCATAAATATAGTAAAACTTATTTTTAATATAATAAATTTGGGAATTTTTAATATTATGAGGTTTTATTAATAAGAATAAAATGAATAGTGAATTCTTCTTACCTCATACTTCTATGTTTTTTTAAACACAACACTGCAGTGCTGTGTTTAAAAAAAAACATAGAAGTATGAGGTAAGAAGAATTCATGATTCATTTTATTCTTACAGTAAAACTTGTTCAAAGCAGAATCGCATGGGACCAATTTCTTTTTCCACATTAGACAACATTCCGCAGTAATGACTTTGGCAGTAACGCGCGAAAAAACAGTCCCGTTTCTTAAGAGTTAAAAGTCTCTCTTAGGCGCGTATCCTGAAACTAAAGTATGTAGTTTTGGTTTCCACTCACTAATTATACTTTCATCCACATCCTTTGATTCTCCACAAATTTATACCACACAACATTGTGTCGTCTTTTAAAACTTCCCACAAGCAACCTGAAGATGCCTTGAAATCGATATTCCCTAGGGATATAGCAACAGCTAGAGCTTCACTTAGGAACATTGATCCGGAAATTTGGAGATTTTTTAATCGTGGACTTGTTTTATTTATTTTTGTTTTCAACTTTTATAAGATTCATGATGTGTTCCGTTGAGGTTTATTAAAATTAATATAAAATTATAGAATATTCACCTGAAAGGTCCGTCTCCTCAACTTAATTATCATTTAACTGTAGCGCTTTCGGGACTTGTCCCATCATCGGCAGGATTCAAAACTGGTGTTTCACTGAAGATCTGGTAGAGGGGGTTGCATGTATTTGGTTCGTTTTCGTTTATCAGGCTGTCGTTGTGAGCTGCTTTCATGATTTCCATCTCTTCGAGTACGTTTATCTTCGCTGGATTATTTTCTCTGTGCATTACTGTTAGGGTGTTTTCAATATTTAACATGCGATGTCCTTCATGGATAACGTGTTTTGCATAGCTTGATTTACCTTCTGCGTGAATGAAGTCTCGAAAATGTTCTTTGAATCTGATGTTAAAACTCCTGTTTGTCCTTCCTATATAAAATTTGTTGCAGTCCTTGCATGTCAGTTTATAAACTCCTTTGCTGTTGAAAATGTTATTTTCTTCAATGTTATTGTTTATTATGTTGTTTAATTTGTTATTGGTTCTGTATGCTATTTTTACGTTTTTATCGGCTTTCAAAATTAGCCAATGCACTAAAGAAAGCCGATAAAAACGTAAAAATAGCATACAGAACCAATAACAAATTAAACATAATAAACAATAACATTGAAGAAAATAACATTTTCAACAGCAAAGGAGTTTATAAACTGACATGCAAGGACTGCAACAAATTTTATATAGGAAGGACAAACAGGAGTTTTAACATCAGATTCAAAGAACATTTTCGAGACTTCATTCACGCAGAAGGTAAATCAAGCTATGCAAAACACGTTATCCATGAAGGACATCGCATGTTAAATATTGAAAACACCCTAACAGTAATGCACAGAGAAAATAATCCAGCGAAGATAAACGTACTCGAAGAGATGGAAATCATGAAAGCAGCTCACAACGACAGCCTGATAAACAAAAACGAACCAAATACATGCAACCCCCTCTACCAGATCTTCAGTGAAACACCAGTTTTGAATCCTGCCGATGATGGGACAAGTCCCGAAAGCGCTACAGTTAAATGATAATTAAGTTGAGGAGACGGACCTTTCAGGTGAATATTCTATAATTTTATATTTATTTTTGTTTTGCTTTACTCTTCATTTGGCCATTTCCTTGCGTCCATTCAAATATTATTTTCTGTGTATTAAAATCTCATAAACTTGAGTTTTTAAATTTAGTCATTATTTCGCGTACTGAGAGTTTGTTTTTCTTTATCTTCAATCACTTTCACTTTTTCGTTTAATGACAATGATACATACGATTTAGCCATCTTTATTCCGTAAATTCAGAACACTACCTGTGAAAGATACATACACAATCGGTCTCAGATCTTAAAGTAATTTAACATTTTACAGTGCACTGGTTATTTGTAAGATAGATGTCACATGCCAAATATTAGTTAAACGAACCTGTATTTCACGAAACGGGGTGCAGTGAGACCGAAAAATTCCACATCAGGTAGAAACTCTACTTCACCCAGCGGTAGAAATCATCATTTATTGTTAATTCACCTAACAGGAATTCAATGAAGTGATAACTAATTGGTCTTTCCACCTTATAAACATTTTCTTTCCTGAATTGTGTACAAATATCTTTCCGTTTTCACATTGGGCAGACTCTGTTTTATTCAAAATAAATACACGTAAAATTACTATTATTTTCCTGGACCAATAAATTTTTTCACATTGTACAGATTTTTGCATTATTCACATTCTGGATTAAACAAGTTTTACTGTATCACGTTGCTCAGTGTTATGTTAATCTCTCTTCTAACTAATATTTTAGTTTCCAACTAGATGTCTCATTGAGGCAATGTGCTAACCACACGTCACTCGTTGACATCTGTTGGTAAATGCGTATAAGTGTCATTAAATAAAACAAATAGATTGAAAGGGTTAAGAAAATATTAATTAATGAATTATTGTATTGTAAGCCCACGTTTTCCCTTTACAGAGATTTAGGCGCTCTCCCCCTACAGGGAAGAATTTGAACCATATTAATTTAGTTACACTTGTTTCCGTACAGATGTCATTTTGAGTGGTCCATGGTCAGCGTTCTGCCTCATACTGACATCTAGAAAACCAAGGTAGTACTAGGATGGGAAAATTCGGTAAATTTTGCTTTTCATTCAGGCTTAAGGATTTTTTACGAGCCTGAAAATCTTCAGACTCGGGACCCATGGCTTAAAGTCCCTCCCGGAGGACTTTTGCTCCTTGCATTTTTCCGTCCTAAAAAATCCATCGATCCTGGCCGGATTTGAACCTTGGGACCAGAGGCAAGGAGCATAACCACTAGTCCACCGTAGCCGACAATTATTGAATGATATAATTATATAAATGATAAGCATATTTGGAAAGATACAAAAAAATATATTGGTAAAACATTGGCGGAATCTGTTGCAATGTATGGAAGTGAGGTATGGACAATCAATAAGTACTCTAGAAATGGATTATTTACGCAGAAGTGCCAGAAAGTCTAGATTAGAACATGTCACAAATAAGGAAATTAGAAACATAATGGAAGCAGAAGAAAGCATAATTGAAAGAATTGAGGAGAAGGAATTAAAGTGGTTAGTACATGTTTTAAGAATAGAAGATGAGCGATGGCCGAATCAACTATATGAATGGCATCCGAACAGAAAGAAGAAAAGAGGGAGACCAAAGTTAACATGGACAGCTGTAAAAACCCGACGATAGATAGAATTATATAAATATTGAAACAAAATTATCAATAAAACTAAATATATGTTCACGTATAGATATGCGTTATATAATGGAAATGGACAACTAATAACAATTTGAGGGAAACTTTGAAGAAGTAGCTGATTTCAAATATCTAGGAACAATAATTACAAATAGGTAGGAGATGCACAAAGAAATTAAACATAGACTCAATTCTGGAAATGCATGGTATTATACATAACAGAGACTCTTGTCATCCCAACTCCTTTCAAAAAAGTTAAACTGCAAATATATAAAACTGTTGTTCTCCCAGTTATATGGATGCAAAACATAGACTCTTACTTCAAGGGAGGAAAGAATGTTACAAGTATTTGAGAATAAAGTTCTTAGGAAAATTTTTGGGTAAAAAAGAGATGAACAGGTGAATCGAGAAAACTACATAATAGTGTGAGCTACATGGTATGTATAGGAAGCCACAAAAAATAAGAACAGTTAAGTCTCGTAGACTGTGATGGACAGGACATGTGGCACATATGGGGAATGAAAGAGCTGCATGGAAGCTTCTTGTAGGAAAACCAGAGGGAAATGTCTAGTTGGTAGACCATGAATGAGATAGGAGAATAACATTTTCCATGATTGGATGATTAGAAAACATTAGCTCAGGATAGGGACACCATCTTGAAAGAATGAGTTCAAATCGGATCCCCAAAGCTGTTTATAATTATATACTACAAGGACGAAGATCTCTGGGCTGTCCTATGAAACACTGGAGGGAAAATTTTCTATAGGATCGTAAGAGGCCTTGGCCAAATACTTGGAAGGAAGAAGTAGCTTAGGATACGGATGTATGGAGAGCTTATTTCTGTGTGGCCTGTACCTATTGGTTTGATAGAGTCAGTGATTTAGTTATTGAAACAAAGAAGGAGAAAGCATACAAAATGAGATATAGAATGGAGTCATTCATCGGTTATTTGCAAGTTATATTTAATTGTAGATAGGGAAATTCCTTATACTTTCATTAATTAAATAAAAATAAAATGTAGTTTTATTTGATTTTCATATTTATTATATGATTTAGTGACAGCTGTTTCGGTACATTGTACCTTCTTCAGACATGTTAACAATTATGAATTGTGTTCCAACTGATCTAAGCAACAATACAACAATATTTATTTAAATTTTTTAATTTAACAAAGGGGATTTATTCAAATCAAGTTGAGAATTTAACAGTTTGTTACTACTTTTAAATTTATTTATGATTTAAATTTATTAGGACAAACTGGTAGACCTTTTATCTCTCGGATAAAGGAACACATGAGAGCATATAACAGAAATTTAGAATATTCAAAATATGCTAATTCAATTATTCAATTTAATCATTGTTTCGATCCAAATTTTGAAATTTTACATGTTTGTGATAAGGGTAAGAAGTTAGATCTTTTGGAGGCTGTAGAAATTAATACATTTAAAAGTAGTAACAAACTGTTAAATTCTGAACTTGATTTGAATGAATCCCCTTTGTTAAATTAAAAAATTTAAATAAAAATTGTTGTATTGTTGCTTAGATCAGTTGGAACACAATTCATAATTTGTTTACATGTCTGAAGAAGGTACAGTGTACCGAAACAGCTGTCACTGAATTATATAATATATATGAAAATCAAATAAAACTATGTTTTATTTTTATTTAATTAATAATTATGGCGACACAGTCAAGAGATCAAAACTCTTAAATATATTGGAAGACAGAAATATACCAAATTTACTTCGGCAGAACATACAAAATATTTACAAAGACAACACCATAAAGATTAAATTAAATAACAGATTTTCTGAAGAAGGAATTACAAATCGTGGTGTGAGACAAGGCTGCCCCCTATCCCCAACACTCTTTGCAATTTATATCAATGAAGTAATATGTTGCTGGAACAAAAAATATAAATTTGGAATAAGAATATCAGAAAATAGAAAATTAAACACCCTATTGTTTGCAGATGACCAAATAATAATAAGCAAATTCCGAAGATAATCTACAGAAAGGTCTGTATGAACTTAACAAAATTACAGAAGAATATGGATTAAAGATATCTACAGAAAAAACAAAAATTATGGCATTTCAAGGTGTAGATCCTGTCAGAAGTAAAATTGTACTGGACAATAAAATTTTGGAGCAGGTGAATAATTTTACATATCTAGGATGCAATATCTCATATGAAGAAGAAAAGGATGTAAATGCAAAAATATCTAAATTTTTAAGAATTTTAGGGTTAATAAATTCTATCTTCAAGCCACAGTTAGTCCAAAAGCATTCAAGACTGAAAGTGTATAAAACACTGGCTCTTCCAACTCTTTTGTATGGTAGCGAAGTATGGACGTTGAAACAGAAGGATATACAGAGACTTAGATCTGCTGAAATGAGATATCTTCAGAGGACTGCAGGATACACACTACTAGATCACAAAAAAAATGAAGACATCTTAGAAGAATTACACATGGAATCTTTAGAAAACAAAATTTCTGATTATAAGTCAAGATGGATACAACATGTTCATCGAATGGAAGATCACAGAATACCCAAACTAATGTTAAGATATCAACCTGCAGGAAGAAGAAGACCAGGACGTCCACTCAAAAGACTTCTGGATGGTGTTTCTCTTGAGGCCGAAACAGGTCAACAAATGGCCTAAATTCGTGAATGTACTATGATGATGATGATAATTATGGATTTTCATCAAGTAAACACCAACTCAATTGATTACCTTATACTTTTATCAAGATATAAGATAAAACGCATGTATTTTTTGATAATCTCTCTCTCTCTCTCTGGTCTTCAAGCTTTCTGACAACACCGTAGTGAAGTTCTTGTACTATTGGAGTGACATATATGCCTTCTTAATTCATATGCACTTTAATAATGTGAAGACTATATTTTTCCAATTGTGATCTGATAGACTCTTTCTTGCCAACTTATGCATTCATATCATCTAAAATATGGTTCCTCTCAACCTTCTTTAAAATGAGTAATAGAAATTTTCCTGAGACTATTGTCAGAAATAGCTTAAGGCTAAGGTATCTTTTAAAACCTATTTACAAGGTTACCTTCAACCCCTTTAAAATGCTTTTCATTTTTATGATATAAAAATAAAGTAAAGGAAAATCTTGATTTTTTTACATTAATGCCTTGTTTGAATATTTTATTGTAATAAAACTGTTACACAACATAAAATTATTATATTATACAATAAAATAAGTGATTTAGACACAACCTCTAGCACTCTATCTCCCAAATTTGTGTCTTGGTCACTCACTCTATATAGGGTTTATGATGGAAAAATCGGAGGTAGGGCACATTTTTCTTTGAATTTCTCCCATTTTCCTCTGCCTAAAAATGAATTCCACCACTTCTTTATACTCGTTTTCCATTTTGTTCTATTTTGTACCATCTTCCCTTTTAATGCTGTGAGAGACTTGGTCAGCCAGCATTCTTGTATATCACAGACTCCAATAATAGGTATTTTATCTTATCTCATCTCATCCCTTGACACCAGACATAACTACAGAGATTTTCTTTTTATTTCCATCATCAAATCTTAAACACAGCACTACAGATAATAATTTAGGATTATATTAAATTATGTCCACCGCTGTGGTCTTGAGGTAGCGTGCTGCCTTGTCATGCAGCGGGCCCAGGTTTGATCCCCGGTCACGGCAGTTTTTCTGGGTAAGGTTTTTATCGGGGTTTTTTCTCACCTGTAAGACAAATGTCAGGAAACCTTTAAGGCCCAAATGGTCCCCGAAATCATATAGCCATCATCATCACCCTTATCGTTATCATCATCATCCTTCACCGGTGTGGAAAGCAACGGGAAGATACTACACCTACAATTCCCTAGTAAAGCTGCAAGCTTAGCATGAAAATGCTATGATTGCAGTGAAGGACCTGCCTTCGGGCAGAATTACTATGGATGGATGGATATTAAATTAAGATTCAAATACAATTCAATATAGTACTATGTCTATTGGAATTTTACATGGTTAAATGTGAAACATAAAATCTCATGTTTTATTATGCAGGGATGGTTACACAGCCCATTTTCGCCATTTGGTTTCATAGTTGAAAAGGCTGGTATTTCTCCATTCCTCAATAAGCTTCCCAAAGATGTTATTCTAAATGGCGAGGCTCAGAACATACCATGGATAGCAAGTGTTACTACAGAAGAAGGACTATATCCTGTAGCAGGTAATATTTTTTAATCATCATTAAAGCAATCTAATTGTTATATAATTTTGAATATTATGTAAGTAAGTAAGTAAGTAAGTAAGTATGTATTAGTAATATATGTTTAATGAAAGGAATAAAATAAATATTACTTTCAGAAACAAAATCCAGAAAAACAGCAGAATTTGTTTACCTAGAATGATTATTATTAAAAATATTTCAATTTTAAAGGAACAAAAATGTTAATTGAGATGTTAAAGTTTATACTAAGTTCATTCATTGTTCCTTAACAGAAAAAAAAAACTGCAATAGTCATAAGAAAATGTAATAAAACTTGTTTTTCCAGTTAATACTGGAAACAGAATTTAAGTTTTTACTAATTTATGAACTTCATAGCTTAATGGTATATCGTCTGCAGCTTAATAACCCAAAAAAGTTTTGTTCTTCACTGATTACACTTTCTGGAATTTAAGAAATTTTTAGTTCACATTTGTATCTACTCACACCTACTTTTAAATTTTTTTTATATTTCCAGTGTCATATTCAGATAATATATACTATTGGTACTATATCAAGCTTCCTCCATTTAACAAACGAATTCAAAAACAACTTGTGAAGGCATAAATCTATTTGTTCCACAGCAACTTTCAAAAAATGGGTTCAATTTGATTGAATTTAGTAGGTTATTCAAGTTTTATGAACAACTGTTACTGCTTAGGTTGTATACATGTTGGCATATCAATAAATATGATACAAGACTGGCATTTACATAAAAGTATTCATGTTGGATCAACCATAAAAGTAACGACAAAAAAATGTAACAAAAAAGGAAACTTTCATTTTCTTCTCTTTCATAACCGCAGAGTACAATTTTTTTTTTGTGCCTGTTAATGTAATTCAGATGATTAGGAGCAAAGGGATGCAAGTTTTGCAGTATTGAGAAAAACAGGTTTAAAGAAAAAATTGTATAAAAAAATCATAGGCAATTGAAACTCCTAACACATACAATTATATCCACTAAATAAAATTATGCTTTAAGAATGAAATTATGCACCAAATAAATGAGTTCGGTCTGACTTCATCTTATCTCAAATTTCGTTTCTTGTAAGACATGTTTCAAAGCAGAGATGTGGTCCTATAGCCTGCCAATGGCCAAGCCGCCGATGAATTGCAGCAAAAGTGTAGATGTCTCCTGTCGGGATACCGCTACTCGTACATGCGACAAGCCTCTCTCTTGCCTCACCGTAACCCATAATCATGTCTCTGAGTTCAGACAACTCAAACTGCATGTTGATTAAATTCTCAAAACAACAACAAACTATATCTACAGGCACTTATTGCTGCGACAGAGAGAGGGCTGACGGCACAGATAAACAACGAACGGGTGATTCCAGTGCATGGCGCATGCACCTTGATACATGCGTATAACTCATAAACGACATGTTTGGGACTATACGTTCCTTCACAAAAAATTATCCTCTTTGCTTGGCCTATCCCTATCACTTTGTTGGTGAGGTCCTGTTACATCATGTATATATGTGTGTATATATATAGTATGATAAGAAAAATCCCTCCATGGTATCTTTACCTTGTCGTGGTGGAGTGGCTTGCATGCTTAAATGATCCTGAGAGCTATGCCGGCGGTAGCATTGCTGCCGATAGGGTTACCCATGCCGGACTGGTCGAAGGTGATAAGCCAGACAAAAAAAGTACCTTGGGCGAAAGAGTGACGATCTTTCACCGTAAAAATACAACCGTCAAGAAATGCGGACATGGGTTCATCTGGGGTAAAATTTTCCGGAGGTCAAATAGTCCCCCATTCGGATCTCCGGGTGGGGACTACTTCAGGGAACCCATGCCAAAGGCTCAAACACAGGGACATGTTCCTAGGAACATGGAATGTTAGGACTTTATACAATAGCGGGGCACTAGAGATATTAACGCGGGAATTAGATAAATCGCCCTTGGATATAGTCGCTTTACAGGAAGTTAGGTGGCCAGGAGAAGGTAGTCAGGAATCAGGAAGCTTTGCATTATACTACGGGGGTGCAGAAAGACCTGCATTTGGAACGGGTTTTTTAGTCAGAAGGAGGATCCTATCCGCTATCCGAGATATTAAGTTTGTTAGTGATAGGATATCATACATAATTCTAAAGGGTAAACGACATGATTTTATAATTGTAAATGTACATGCCCCCACAGAAGATAAAGATGACAAGATCAAGGATGAGTTCTATGAAGAATTAGAATGCTTATTTGATAGCCTTTCACGATATCATATGAAAATTGTCTTAGGAGATTTTAATGCAAAAGTGGGGCGGGAAGATATATTCAAACCAACAATAGGCAAATTCAGTCTTCATGAAGATAGTAACGACAACGGGGTTAGATTAGTCACATTTGCCACATCAAAGAATCTCATTGTTAAGAGCACAACATTTCAGCATAAGGATATTCATAAATACACCTGGACGTCCCCAGATGGAGAAACTCGGAACCAGATAGATCATGTATTAGTGGATAAACGCTGGCACAGTAGCATCATCGATGTTAGATCAGTTAGAGGGACAGACTGCAATTCGGATCATCATCTGGTCAGAGTGAAAATCAGACAACGGCTATCGCTTATGAGAGGAACAAACGCTAAAGATGATTCTGTAAAATATGAATTAAAAAAACTTGAAAAATGATGAAATGCGGCAAGAATACCAAATCAAAATTGCTAATAGATTTGAAGTACTGGAATCTTCAGATGACAATGTGGCAAACGAAGAAGAAACTGATATAAATAAAGAATGGGAGGCTATAAGAGATACTATTAAATTGTCAGCATCAGAAAGCATTGGTTGTTTAAAAAAGAGGCAAAACAAGAAATGGTTTGATGAGGAATGTGCCGACATTGTAAAGAAAAGAAAGCTAGCAAAAATGAAATGGTTACACGAGCCAAATGAGGTAAATTTAGAGCAATTGGGTAGTGTTAGACGGGAAACCACCAAGTTACTAAAGAGTAAAAAGAGGGAATATTTGAGAGAGAAGATTAATGATCTTGAAATGAATGCAAAAAATAGGAACATTAGAGAATTATATCAGGGAATTAGTATAGAGAAGAAAGGGTTTCAGGCTAGAACAAACATAATTCGGAATGAAAATGGGGATATGATTGCAGATTCTAAGAGTATATTAAATAGATGGAAAAGTTACTTTAATCAGCTATTAAATGTACATACAGAACAGGACATTGAGGAGGATAAGTTACAGACAGCAGAAATGCTAGTCGCAGAGCCAAGTGCATTAGAGGTTGAAATGGCAATTGAAAAATTGAAGATGTATAAAGCATCAGGTTCAGATGAGATCCCAGCAGAACTGATAAAATCAGGGGGAGAAAAATTGATGGACAAGATACGCTGGTTGCTTAGTATGATTTGGGAAAAAGAAGCTCTTCCAGATGAATGGAAGGAATCAATTATCGTACCAATTTATAAGAAAGGAGATAAAACTGATTGCAACAACTACAGGGGCATCTCATTACTTTCAACTTCGTACAAAATTCTAACAAATATATTAGTAAGCAGACTTACTCCCTATATTGATGACATTCTAGGAGATCATCAATGTGCATTTAGAAGAAACAGGTCTACAACAGATCAGATTTTTAGTATAAGACAGATTTTAGAAAAGAAATGGGAATATAATGGTACTGTACATCAACTATATGTAGACTTCAAAAAAGCATATGATTCAATTAAGAGGGAGAAGTTATATAGTATCCTGCTGGAGTTCGGAATTCCTAAAAAGTTAGTTAGACTTATACGAATGTGTCTAAATGGCTCAAAGAGTAGGGTGCGTGTAGGCAAACAGTTTTCAGACACTTTTGAAATCCAGAATGGGTTGAAGCAAGGAGATGCACTATCTCCTCTACTATTTAATTTTTTACTAGAGCATGCCATTAAATCTTTAGAGAATGAGGAAGGCTTACAACTGAATGGTATTAATAAGCTGTTAGTTTATGCTGATGATGTAGTACTACTGGCCGATAGCGAGGAGATACTAAAGGCCAACACGCACACACTATTGAGTAACACTAAGAAATTAGGACTGGAAGTAAATATCAGTAAAACTAAATATATGGTCACACGTAGAAATTCATTATATAATGGAAATGGACAGCTAATGACAAATGAGGGAAATTTTGAGGAAGTGGCTGAATTCAAATACCTAGGAACAATAATCACAAATAGGAATGAGATGCACAAAGAAATTAAACATAGGCTCAATTCTGGAAATGCATGCTATTATGCATTGCAGAGACTTTTGATGTCCCAACTCCTTTCAAAAAACGTTAAGCTGAAAATATATAAAACTATTATTCTACCAGTTATATTATATGGGTGCGAAACATGGACTCTTACTTTAAGGGAGGAAAGGAGATTACGAGTATTTGAGAATAAAGTTCTTAGGAAAATTTTTGGACCAAAGAGAGATGAACAGACAGGTGAATGGAGAAGACTACATAACAATGAACTACATGGTCTTTATAGGAAGCCAGATATAATAAGAACAGTTAAGTCTCGTAGACTGCGATGGGCAGGACATGTTGCACGTATGGGGAATGAAAGACGTGCATGGAAACTTCTTGTAGGAAAGCCAGAAGGAAAACGCCCAGTTGGTAGACCAAGAATGAGGTGGGAGAACAACATTAACTATGATTTGAGGGAAGTAGATTATACAGGGAATGATTGGAAAGCATTAGCTCAGGATAGGGATGTATGGAGAGCTTATGTCCGCGCGGCCATGAACCTACGGGTTCGATAGTGCCAGTGAGTAAGTAAGTAAGTAAGTATAAGAATTAAAAAAATGTTTAATTTAACAGACTGTGATGTCTTTCTCTCAACATTATTGTGCTCCGGCATACCTAAGAGCTTGTGTAATTCTATATTCTATATATATATATGACACTTCCATAGTATAATAGCATGTTTGACTAGCATGAAGATATCCTGGATTTAATTCCTGGTTATACCATAGCGATAATACTTACAAGCTCTCCATACATCCCTATCCTGAGCTAATGCTTTCCAATCATTCCCTGTATAATCTACTTCCCTCAAATCATAGTTAATATTATGCTCCTACCTCATTCTTGGTCTACCAACTGGGCGCTTTCCCTCTGGTTTTCCTACAAGAAGTTTCCATGCATGTCTTTCAATCCCCATACGTGACACATGTCCTGCCCATGTCTACGAGACTTAACTGTTCTAATTATATCTGGCTTCTTATAAAGACCATGTAGTTTATTGTTAAGTAGTCTTCTCCATTCACCTGTTTGTTCATCTCTCTTTGGTCCAAAAATTTTCCTAAGTACTTTATTTTCAAATACTTGTAATCTCCTTTCCTCCCTTAAAGTAAGAGTCCATGTTTCGCATCCATATAATATAACTGGCAGAATAATTGTTTTATATATTTTCAGTTTTAGTGGTTAGGCACTGAGCTACAAGCCGGAGGGTCGAGGGTTCAAGTCCCGTTGGGGTCAGGATTTTTAAACTGACCCAAACCCTCTGGCGGCACTGTGGCCCTGGGGTCGACTCAGCCTCTAATGGAAATGAGTACCAGACACTTGTTCTGGGGGTAAAGGTGGCCGTCACGCAGGGTTGACAACCCGGCTGACACAAAGTGCTGATTGTCTAGAAAAAGTGGGAGCCTTAACCTCCTACTACCCCAAGGGCCTCCGGGCCTGTTGTGGGATCACTTTACACTTTACGTTTTTTGAAAGGAGTTGGGACATCAAGAGTCTCTGCAATGCATAATAGCACGCATTTCCGAAACTGAGCATATGTTTAATTTCTTTGTGCATCTCATTCCTATTTGTGATTATTGTTCCTAGGTATTTGAATTCAGCCACTTCCTCAATATTTCCCTCATTTGTCATTACCTGTCCATTTCCATTATATAATGTATTTCTACTGTGATCATATATTTTGTTTTATTGATATTTACTTCCAGTCCTAATTTCTTAGTGTTACTCAATAGTGTGTGCGTGTTGTCCTTTAGTATCTCCTCGCTATCGGCCAATAGTACTACATCTTCAGCATAAACTAACAGCTTATTAATACCATTGAGTTGTAAGCCTTCCTCGTTATCTAAAGATTTAATGGCATGCTCTAGAGCAGATAGTGCATCTCCTTGCTTCAACCCATTCTGGATTTCAAAAGTGTCCATAAACTGTTTGCCTACACGCACCCTACTCTTTGTGCCATTTAGACACATTCGTATAAGTCTAACTTTTTTAGGAATTCCGAACTCTAGCAGGATACTATATAACTTCACCTTCTTAATTGAATCATATGCTTTTTTGAAGTCTACGTACAGTTGATGTACAGTACCATTATATTCCCATTTCTTTTCTGAAATCTGTCTTATACTAAAAATCTGATCTGTTGTAGACCTGTTTCTTCTAAATGCACATTGATGATCTAGAATGTCATCAATATAGGGAGTAAGTCTGCTTACTAATATATTTGTTAGAATTTTGTACGAAGTTGAGAGTAATGAAATGCCCTGTAGTTGTTGCAATCAGTTTTATCTCCTTTCTTATAAATTGGTACAATAATCAATTCTTTCCATTCATCTGGAAGAGCTTTTTTTCCCCCCAAATCATACTAAGCAACCGGCGTATCTTGTCCATCAATTTTTCTCCTCGATTTTATCAGTTCTCATGGGATCTCATCTGAACCTGATGCTTCATACATCTTTAATTTTTCTATTGCCATTTCAACCTCTAATGCACTTGGCTCTGTGACTAGCATTTCTGCTGTGTGTAAATTATCCTCCTCAATGTCTTGTTCTGTATGTACATTTAATAGCTGATGAAACTACCTTTTCCATCTATTTAATATACTCCTGGAATCTGCAATCATATCCCCATTTTCATTCCAAATTATGTTTGTTCTAGCCTGAAATCCTTTCTTCTCTATCCTAATTCCCTGATATAATTCTTTAATGTTCCTATTTTTTTGCATTCATTTCCAGATCATTAATCTTCTCTCTCAAATATTCCATCTTTTTACTCTTTAGTAATCTGGTGGTTTCCCGTCATATACTACCCAATTGCTCTGAATTTACCTCATTTGGCTTGTGTAACAATTTCTTTTTTGGTAGCTTCCTTTCTATATAATGTCGGCACATTCCTCATCAAATCATTTTTTGTTTTGCCTTTTTTTAAATAACCAATGCTTTCTGATGCTGACAATTTAATAGTATCTCTTATAGCTTCCTATTCTTTATTTATATCGGTTTCTTCTTCGTTTGTCATCTGAAGGTTCGAGTACTTCATATCTATTAGGAATTTTGATTTGGTATTCTTGCCGCAATGCATCATTATTTAAGGTTTTAATTCAAATTTTTCAGAATCACCTTTAGCATTTATATCTCTCATAAGCGATAGCCGTTGTCTGATTTTCACCCTGACCAGATGATGATCCGAATTACAGTCTGTCCCTCTAACTGATCTAACATCGATGATGCTACTGTGCCAGTGTTGGTCCACTAATACATGATCTATCTGGTTCCGAGTTTCTCCATCTGGAGACGTCCAGGTGTATTTATGAATATCCTTATGCTGAAATATTGTGCTGTTAACAATGAGATTCTTTGATGTGGCAAAGGTGACTAACGTAATCCCATTGTCATTACTATCTTCATGAAGACTGAATTTGCCTATTGTTGGTTTGAATATATCTTCCCGCCCCACTTTTGCATTAAAATCTCCTAAGACAATTTTCAAATGATATTGTGAAAGGCTATCAAATACGCATTCTAATTCTACATAGAACTCATCCTTGATCTTGTCATCTTTATCTTCTGTGGGAGCATTTATATTTATGATTATAAAATCATGTCGTTTACTTACTTACTTACTCACTGGCACTATCGAACCCATAGGTTCATGGCCGCACGGACATAAGCTCTCCATACATCCCTAACCTCAGCTAATGCTTTCCAATCATTTCCTGTATAATCTACTTCCCTCAAATCATAGTTAATGTTATTCTCCCATATCATTCTTGGTCTACCAACTGGGCGTTTTCCCTCTGGCTTCCCTACAAGTCTTTCATTCCCCATACGTGCAACGTGTCCTGCCCATCGCAGTCTACGAGACTTAACTGTTCTTATTATATCTGGCTTCCTATAAAGACCATGAAGTTCATTGTTATGTAGTCTTCTCCATTCACCATGTCATCATGTCGTTTGCCCTTTAGAATTATGTATGATATCCTATCACTGACAAACTTAATATCTTGGATAGCGGATAGGATCCTCCTTCTGACTGAAAAACCCGTTCCAAATTCAGGTCTTTGTGCACCCGTAATATAATGCAAAGCTTCCTGATTTCTGACTACCTTCTACTGGCCATCTAACTTCCTGTAAAGCGACTATATCCAAGGGAGATTTATCTAATTCCCGCTTTAATATCTCTAGTGCCCCACTTTGTATAAAGTCCTAACATTCCAAGTTCCTAGGAACATGTCCCTGTGTTTGAGCCTTTGGCATGGGTTCCCTGAAGTAGTTCCCGCCCGGAGAACCGAATGGGGGACTATTTGACCTCCGGAAAATTTTACCCCAATTGAACCCATGTCCGCATTTCTTGACGGTTGTATTTTTACGGTGAAATATCGTCACTCTTTCAACCAAGGTACTTTTTTCGTCTGGCATAACACCTTCGACCAGTCCGGCATGGGTAACCCTATCGGCAGCAATGCTACCGCCTGCATAGCTCTCGGGATCATTTAAGCATGCAAGCTACTCCACCACGACAAGGTAAAGATACCATGGAGGGTACCATAGCGATAATAACTAATAAAATAGTGATTCATGAAATCTCACCTCTTAACTCCGTGATCTTCAAGCACAGTAATGCAGTTTGAAGAGACATCCTTCTTATCTTCAGCCGTCTTTACGACTGTTGAATTTTAATCTACAACTTCATCTTCAAAGTTGCCATCTGGTGTTGATTTGATGAACTTTCAGAGCAAATCTTGCTCGCCGAGAATTTCAAAATTCTTCTTCTTCTTCACTTCTTGGTTTAGCCATTAGTTGCCTATTCCGTCTTCACTAATAGATCTAAGACCATCTCTTCCGAGGATGTCCGACATCTCATCTTCTTCTCGGAAAACAATGTAAGAATTTATTTGGTAATCTACTTTCTTCCATTCTTTCTATATGTTATTTCCACTGAATCTTCTTGTTCAATATCTTTTCTTTTATGAAGTAGATCTGCAGTTCTTCACGGATATCCTCATTAAATTTTTAATTTCAAAATTCATGGATCTAAATTTGTTCCTCTGAATGTATATCTTTTCCCAAACTGTCTAATCCAAGATTTGATCTCAAAGTTCATCAAATAAACACCAGCTGGCAACTTTGAAGATAAAAGGTGTAGACTGAAATTCAACAGTTGTAAAAATGGCTGAAGATGAGAGGGATGCCTCTTGAAACTTCAGTACCATGCTTGAAGATGAGATTTAATGACTCACTATTTATTAGTTATTAACTTGAAAACCTCAATGTTACTCCCCATAATTATTTTTTAAATACCATAAGAGATTTTTTAATGAGCCTCGAACGTTGATCTCCTTAGCCTCATAGTAATTACTTGATAAGAGCTAAACCCAGTTAAAAAAATTGAAATTAAGGGGGAGATTCTGTCAAGTTAACCATATATAACTTTCATATTGTCTTCTTCTTTCCATAACAGCATCCAACTCAGTCTGCCTTGGCTCTTCAGAACTGTCATTTTACACATTTCATTTATTTATTTATATATGTATGTATGTGTGGACAATATTATTTTATATCTTAATTTTTATAACTATTTAAAACATTAAGGGTCGAATGTTTGAACGCATTAGACAGTAAAAGGCGTTCTCTGCTGATAAAGTTTTATTCAAACACATTTTTCTTACTCAGAAATCTATTCACGCGGTAATAATTGTAAAGCTACCTGACAAGGTACCTTAAGATCGTAGCTCAAGATATAAACTTATGTGAAAATCCCAAAGGGAACCGATAGTAACCGATGTAGTTTGAAATTTATCCAAGATGTCGGACCTTGAAGACTTCGATCATGTTTTCGGTATACGCGGAGAAGAGGAATTTGATAGAGTCTACCAAAGAATTCAACTGGAAGAACAGGAGAATCGGCGTAATATTGCACGCCGCAGACGTGTTTGTATACGGTATTATTTGCAGGATGCAAGCATAAATGCATTCCTCTATAGCAGACGAAAATAACGGAAGTGGTTTTATCGCTGAGAATTCTGGGCAATTCGTTGCCAATATTACGAAAACGTCAACATTCATGCATGACCGGTTAAGGCGGACGTTAATTCGATCTCATGATGATTGGAAGTAATTTGAGTAGAGACTAATGTATTTGCATACGACCCTAAGTCTTTTTTTTTTTTGCAAATTCATTATATAAATAGTTATTAAAAAATTCCACCATTCCACTAGGCTACTAAAACTTGAAAACATTTCCCTAACTTCAACTGTGCATGGCACCATACATATCAGTTCACAGTTTTGTAAAAGTGATATCTTAAATTGCATATTTATAATTATACTTTCAGACTTCATCACAAAAAAGAATTTACTACAAGAACTAGAGGATCGATTTCAAGAAATAGCTCCATATCTCCTTCATTACAACTATACGGTAGTTAAAGACAAAAAGAAAGAAGTTGCTGATAAAATCAGAAGTTTTTACTTAAAAGGAAAGCCTATTAGCCCAGAAACTGTAAAAGAAATTATACAGGTAAGATTGTGATATTATGTACAGCTAATTTATGACTGTCATATAAGGAACTTACAATATAATAATGAATTAGAATTACAGGGTCTTAAGAAACTTACAGAAACAATGAAATAACATGAAAAAATATTCTGTGATCTTCAAATCTGATAAAAATAAAAATTTAGGAGTAAAATTTCCTGCTTACCCATCATCATCATCAGCATCCATACCCATAATAAAAAGTGGTATTATCGCTAGCCACCAGATTAAATAGATCTCAATGAATAAAACATATATTTTGTAAACAAGCTTATCTTACTGCATTTCTCACTGATTCATAGATACTATATTTCACAGACTGATTGTTAATTCTCTTGGATTGCATTTAGATGTCACAGGTCACAGAAATGATAAAAAAATATAGTGAGAAGATGTGAATTTGGCATTATCATATTAAATTAATTAAATAAGTGATTCTGAAAACATTTTTAGATATTCATAATGTGATGATTTTGAAGTAATGCTCCACATTGCTCAGTTTGAATTTTTGCGGGCCACAGCTAGATTTTCAAGTTTCACCTTATAAGGTATAAGGGATTCGTCAGTCACGAATACCCACTGGGATGCGTCTATACACTGGTTTCTAGAGGAATCAGCATCTAAGCTTTCTCTTTGAGAAAGATCTAGACCTACTTCTTAAAGGCTAAAGGGTTTCCAGATGGTTCGACCCTCACATATATAAAGAATGTGTGTCATGAACAGAGTGATTGGCAACTTGTAGTCAGTGGAGTCAGTGCATGAAGAGGAATGCTGTGCATTTTCGAGCATGAAGGAAGGAACATATTAGTGATATTGTGATACATCAAATACTTAAATATGACTATTATTAGTCCACTGTTGTGGTATTGGAGTAGCAATGCTGCCTCGTATGCAGCAAGCCCAGGTTCAATCCCCAATAAGGACAAGTCTCCTGGATGATGATTTTTTGGGGAGGGGGGGGGGTTCTTCTCCTGTAAGACAAATGTGAGGAAACTTTAAGGCCCGAACATCATCTGGCCATCATAATCATATCATATTTACCATGTTTAGTATCAATGTGTATGTGAATGGTGTGTTGTCTTAATGTTGTATTGCCTTGGAGGAGGCCTTGACACTGACCTGATCACTCATTTGGGGAGCCTTGTGTGATCAAAAAAAGTAAACATGTTCCTCTCCTGACAGGTCATGCCAATGCGAGGCCTGGATGGCATGTGGTAAAAAGTACCTGCAGTAAAACTTGTTCAAAGCAAAATCGCATGGGACCAATTTTTTTTCCACATTAGAAAACATTCCGTATTATAAAAAAAATATTAAGCAATCTTAGATTATAGAGCACCGTATGCAAAAAAAAAGTCCCGTTTCATCTCTTAGGCACGTATCCTGAAATTAAAGTTTGCAGTTTTGGTTTCCACTCACTATGTTTTCGTCCACATCCTTTGATTCCCCGCAAATTGCATTCCACACTACATTGTGTCGTCTTTTAAAACTGTCCACAACCAACCTGAAGATGCCTTGAAATCATTATTCCCTAGGGATATAGCAACAGCTAGAGCTTGACTTTAGAGCATCGGCACGAAATTTGGAGATTTTTTATCGTGGACTTTTAAAACACTCGCACATTTAGTTGATTTCTTATTTGGCCATTTCCTTGTGTCCATTCATTAATTATTTTTTCTTTGTGTTTTAAAATCTCATATATTTGGGATTTTCCACATTTAAATTTAGTCATTATTTCGCATATAGAGAGTTTGTTTTCTTTACCTTCAATCACTTTCACTTTTTTGTTTAATGACAATGATACATACAATTTAGCCACCTTTATTCCATAAATTCAGAAAGCCACCTGTGAAAGCCACAATTGGTGTCAGATCTTAAATTAATTTAAGATTTTACAGTGCACTAGTTATTTATGTCACATGCCAAATATTCACTTTAAACGAATCTGTATTTCGCAAAACAGATGTGCAGTGAGGCCAAAAGAATATTCCAGATACAGGCAGAAACTCTACTTCACTCAGCAGCAGGAATCATCATGTATGGTTAATTTGCCTAACGGTAATTCAATGAAGTGGACACTAATTTATTTCTCTCTCTATCTTTTCCATCTTATAAACATTTTTTTTCATGAATTGTGCAGGAATATGCTTCCATTTCCGTGACGGACAGATTCTGTTTTATACAAAATAAATACACATAAAATTACTATTATTTTTCTGGGACTAATAACTTTGTTCACATTGGACAGATTTCTGCATTATCCATGTTTCAGATTAAACAAGTTTTACTGTATAAGGAGAGAGGTTAAACTGAGTAAAAAAAAGAAAGTGATTATTGTGAACCAAATAAAGAAATATAGATATTGTTAGTGAAAATCTGTGTTGAGTTATGTGAAGTCAGCATCAGAAAGCATTGGTTGTTTAAAAAAGAGGCAAACTAGAAATGGTTTGATGAGGAATGTGCCGACATTGTAAAGAAAAGAAAGCTAGCAAAAATGAAATGGTTACACGAGGCAAATGAGGTAAATTTAGAGCAATTGGGTAGTGTTAGACGGGAAACCACCAAGTTACTAAATAGTAAAAAGAGGGAATATTTGAGAGAGAAGATTAATGATCTTGAAATGAATGTAAAAAATAGGAACATTAGAGAATTATATCAGGGAATTAGTATAGAGAAGAAGGGGTTTCAGGCTAGAACAAACATAATTCGGAATGAAAATGGGGATATGATTGCAGACTCTAGGAGTATATTAAACAGATGGAAAAGTTACTTTAATCAGCTATTAAATGTACATACAGAACAGGACATTGAGGAGGATAAGTTACAGACAGCAGAAATGCTAGTCGCAGAGCCAAGTGCATTAGAGGTTGAAATGGCAATTGAAAAATTGAAGATGTATAAAGCATCAGGTTCAGATGAGATCCCAGCAGAACTGATAAAATCAGGAGGAGAAAAATTGATGGACAAGATACGCTGCTTGCTTAGTATGATTTGGGAAAAAGAAACTCTTCCAGATGAATGGAAAGAATCAATTACCAATTTATAAGAAAGGAGATAAAACTGATTGCAAAAACTACAGTGGCATCTCATTGCTTTCAACTTCGTACAAAATTCTAACAAATATATTAGTCAGCAGACTTACTCCCTATTTTGATGACATTCTAGGAGATCATCAATGTGCATTTAGAAGAAACAGATCTACAACAGATCAGATTTTTAGTATAAGACAGATTTTAGAAAAGAAATGGGAATATAATGGTACTGTACATCAACTATACGTAGACTTCAAAACAGCATATGATTCAATTAAGAGGGAGAAGTTATATAGTATCCTGTTGGAGTTTGGAATTCCTAAAAAGTTAGTTAGACTTATACGAATGTGTCTAAATGGCACAAAGAGTAGGGTGTGTGTAGGCAAACAGTTTTCGGACACTTTTGAAATCCAGAATGAGTTGAAGCAAGGAGATGCACTATCTCCTCTACTATTTAATTTTGTACTAGAGCATGCCATTAAATCTTTAGAGAATGAGGAAGGCTTAAAACTCAATGGTATTAATAAGCTGTTAGTTTATGCTGATGATGTAGTACTATTGGCCGATAGCGAGGAGATACTAAAGGACAACACGCACACACTATTGAGTAACACTAAGAAATTAGGACTGGAAGTAAATATCAATACAACAAAATATATGATCACACGTAGAAATACATTATATAATGGAAATGGACAGGCAATGACAAATGAGGGAAATATTGAGGAAGTGGCTGAATTCAAATACCTAGGAACAATAAACACAAATAGGAATGAGATGCACAAAGAGATTAAACATAGGCTCAATTCTGGATATGCGTGCTATTATGAATTGCAGAGACTCTTGATGTCCCAACTCCTTTCAAAAAACGTTAAACTGAAAATATACAAAACTATTATTCTACCAGTTATATTATATGGATGCGAAACATGGACTCTTACTTTAAGGGAGGAAAGGAGATTACAAGTATTTGAGAATAAAGTACTTAGGAAAATTTTTGGACCAAAGATAGATGAACATACAGGTGAATGGAGAAGACTACATAACAATGAACTACATGGTCTTTACAGGAAGCTAGATATAATAAGAACAGTTACGTCTCATAGACTGCGATGGGCAGGACATGTTGCGCATATGGGGAACAAAAGACTTGCATGGAAACTTCTTGTAGGAAAGGCAGAGGGAAAACGCCCAGTTGGTAGACCAAGAATGAGGTGTGAAAATAACATTAACTATGATTTGAGGGAAGTAGATTATACAGGGAATGACTGGAAAGCATTAGCTCAGGATAGGGATGTATGGAGAGCTTATGTCCGCATGGCCATGTACCTATGGGTTCGATAGTGCCAGTGAGTAAGTAAGTAAGTAACTTATGTGAAGTAATGACACCACAGCTAGTGACAATATTATGCACAACTCCATTCTCGTCACTTAAGGAAATTTTTGCTTTTTGTTTAGGGAACATATCCTGTTTGTTTCATTTTCAGGTCTTTCCCTAATAATATACAGCTGCTCTTTATCCATCTGTTAGGAGATCTTCCCTTACCTTTTTTTCCAGCGAAATATCTATCTTCTTTAGCTCTTTTTACTATTCCTATCATCCTCCACATATTTTTATTAGATAGAATAGAAAATGTATGTGAACGAGGGTAGGTGCATATGGCATCCACACTGAACAAACTTTCTTAACATGAAGATGCTCATGCAAAATTTTATGAATGGCTGGTGCAGGAATGTGGAGGGATTCCCCTGTATTGTAGTAAGTTATTTGCCTCTCTTTCTCCATCAGTTTCTTCACAGCCTCGATGTTCTTGTCAACAACTGACTCAGCCAGCCATCCTCAACCAGGATCATCTTCAAGGCCAAATTTTCCCTTCTTGAATTCTCTGTACCAGCGGAATATAGTCGTGGGATGTGGAAAATGATTCCCCAATATAGGAGCCATCTCCTCAAAGCATGATCTACAGTCAAATCACGAGAAAAGTTGTATCGAATAATGGCACTGTACTCAAGTGTGGACCACCCTAACATTCTTACAAACTTTCACTTCTACTGTTAAACTAAAACTGCATCTGCGAAACAATGCTCCCCCAATTTTATACTTGTTTGAACTCCTCTTTCTTTCCCTAATGATGTCTGTTTGGCCATGGATTATTGTGTATTACAAAAACTTTCCTAGTGCCCTTTGTAAATCACAAGTTTGAGTGTAAATTATGTTTTGTTGGTTATATTTTTATTCAAACTACTTCAAAATTAATATGATATTAACCCTTTGTACACCATGTCTGGTGTGCGCTGGTAAAAGTGTCTATACAGCTGTATGCCACACCCGGCAAGCTCTGGTTTTCAATCTCATTATTTTAAATATTTTTTTTCCGGAAGTTTTTACTTCAATTTATTAAAACATTTTTTTGTTCTGTGTTTGTACATCCTTTCTTAGCAATACTTTGCACATCCCTTACAGAATAATGGTACAGGCTGGTGGTGAAAGGGTTTTCTAAAGGAGGGTGTATATTCACGTTTCAAGGTCTTTTTTTGGCTATAGAATGTTGCAATTTCAGGATTTTCTCTTTCTTTATTTTATTTTTAGTTGAAAAGATATTTGGCCAAGGGTAGGTCGTGCAGTGAAACAAAGTGATTTATGTCTCGAAGATGACGAAAATACAATACGCGAGTTTATTATGTCAGTTTTATCAGAAGATGAAAGTAACAGTTCCTCAAATGATTATTCGTTTGACAAATGTGGTAGTAGTCCTGTTTCTAAGAGGATATTATTACAATCTAAGCCTGTAAATAGTAAAGCAAGTGATGTAGATCTAAATGAACAGGGTGTGAGTGACAGTGGTGGGCGTGTCTGCACCAGACGAAACACGTGGCATAGAACAGATGTTTGACTGGAATTGATTCGAACCCAAGACCCTAAAAAAATGTTCAACAATATTTAATATCATAAGTGTTTAGTGATAATACCATCAAAATTATTCAATGGGATAACTGTTTCAGTAATAGTGATAACAAATTTCAATGAAGACACCGAGCTGAATTCGAACCTGGGATCTTTACAAGTGGAAGCAACACCATCTAACCTTCAAATAAATGTATAATAGTGAGTTTCAATTAAATTTAGCATGGCATGTACACAGTAAATTATATTTTATATAGGTTTGCAGTGGACTTGTGGTTATGCTCCTTGCCACTGGTCCTGAGGGTCGCGGGTTCAAACCCGGCCGGGGTCGATGAGTTTTTTTAGGATGGAAAAATCCAAGGAGCAAGTCTTCCGGGAGGGAGTTTAAGCCGTGGGCCCCAAGTCTGAAGATTTTCAGGCTCGTAAAAGATCCTTAAGCCTGAATGAAAAGGCCTCTAAGCAAAATTTTCCAAATTTTCCTGGACCACTCAAATAACATCTATACGAAAACAAGTGTAACTAAATTAGTATGGTTCAAATTCTTCCCTGTAGGGGGAGAGCGCTTAAATCTCTGTTAAGGGAAACATGGGCTTACAAGATTACAAGAAGAAATTATATAGTCTGGCATAGTACTTTACATTTATAAAACTTGGCACCCACAGCTGGCAAAAGAAATTCGGCGGTCAAAAGGTTAAAAGAATAGAAAATTTCATTAAATCTCATAATTAAATGTTCTGTGCTATAGTCAAGCAATCTAAGACATCATACCGTGGCATAGACCTGCAGGAAATGCACTGGTTCAAGTTCCCAAGTGGTAAAAAAATGTTTCATGGAATTTTGGACAATTTGGGACTCTTCCCATCCAGCATTGTGAGCAATTTGGCTAGCTAATATAAGTAGTGGCTGTAGGTTGAGAAAACCAGCTATTATGGCTCCAGAATCTATGACCACATATCACCTCTATAGGGACGATCATCCACCTCTGTAAATGGTACTACATGTAAATGTCAGACCACCAGCTGACTAGAAGGCTAAGGATTTTCCACACCATACTTACTTACTCACTGGCACTATCGAACCCGTAGGTTCATGACCGCGCGGACATAAACTCTCCATACATCCCTATTCTGAGCTAATGCTTTCCAATCATTCACTGTATAATCTACTTCCCTCAAATCATAGTTAATGTTGTTCTCCCACCTCATTCTTAGTCTACCAACTGGGCGTTTTCCTTCTGGCTTTCCTACAAGAAGTTTCCATGCACGTCTTTCATTCCCCATACGCGCAACATGTCCTGCCCATCGTAGTCTACAAGACTTAACTGTTCTTATTATATCTGGCTTCCTATAAAGACCATGTAGTTTCATTGTTATGTAGTCTTCTCCATTCACCTGTCTGTTCATCTCTCTTTGGTCCAAAAATTTTCCTAAGAACTTTTATTCTCAAATACTCGTAACCTCCTTTCCTCCCTTAAAGTAAGAGTCCATGTTTCGCACCCATATAATATAACTGGTAGAATAATAGTTTTATATATTTTCAGCTTAACGTTTTTTGAAAGGAGTTGGGACATCAAAAGTCTCTGCAATGCATAATAGCATGCATTTCCAGAATTGAGCCTATGTTTAATCTCTTTGTGCATCTCATTCCTATTTGTGATTATTGTTCCTAGGTATTTGAATTCAGCCACTTCCTCAATATTTCCCTCATTTGTCATTACCTGTCCATTTCCATTATATAGTGAATTTCTACGTGTGACCATACATTTAGTTTTACTGACATTTACTTCCAGTCCTAATTTCTTAGTGTTACTCAATAGTGTGTGCGTGTTGGCCTTTAGTATCTCCTCGCTATCGGCCAATAGTACTACATCATCAGCATAAACTAACAGCTTATTAATACCATTGAGTTTTAAGCCTTCCTCATTCTCTAAAGATTTAATGGCATGCTCTAGTACAAAATTAAATAGTAGAGGAGATAGTGCATCTCCTTGCTTCAACTCATTCTGGATTTCAAAAGTGTCCGAAAACTGTTTGCCTACACACACCCTACTCTTTGTGCCATTTAGACACATTCGTATAAGTCTAACTAACTTTTTAGGAATTCCAAACTCCAACAGGATACTATATAACTTCTCCCTCTTAATTGAATCATATGCTGTTTTGAAGTTACGTATAGTTGATGTACAGTACCATTATATTCCCATTTCTTTTCTAAAATCTGTCTTATACTAAAAATCTGATCTGTTGTAGATCTGTTCTTCTAAATGCACATTGATGATCTCCTAGAATGTCATCAAAATAGGGAGTAAGTCTGCTGACTAATATATTTGTTAGAATTTGGTACGAAGTTGAAAGCAATGAGATGCCACTGTAGTTTTTGCAATCAGTTTTATCTCCTTTCTTATAAATTGGTAATTGATTCTTTCCATTCATCTGGAAGAGTTTCTTTTTCCCAAATCATACTAAGCAAGCAGCGTATCTTGTCCATCAATTTTTCTCCTCCTGATTTTATCAGTTCTGCTGGGATCTCATCTGAACCTGATGCTTTATACATCTTCAATTTTTCAATTGCCATTTCAACCTCTAATGCACTTGGCTCTGCGACTAGCATTTCTGCTGTCTGTAACTTATCCTCCTCAATGTCCTGTTCTGTATGTACATTTAATAGCTGATTCAAGTAACTTTTCCATCTATTTAATATACTCCTAGAATCTGCAATCATATCCCCATTTTCATTCCGAATTATGTTTGTTCTAGCCTGAAACCCTTTCTTCTCTATACTAATTCCCTGATATAATTCTCTAATGTTCCTATTTTTTACATTCATTTCAAGATCATTAATCTTCTCTCTCAAATATTCCCTCTTTTTACTCTTTAGTAACTTGGTGGTTTCCCATCTAACACTACCCAATTGCTCTAAATTTACCTCATTTGGCTCGTGTAACCATTTCATTTTTGCTAGCTTTCTTTTCTTTACAATGTCGGCACATTCCTCATCAAACCATTTCTTGTTTTGCCTCTTTTTTAAACAATTTTCTGATGCTGACAATTTAATAGTATCTCTTATAGCCTCCCATTCTTTATTTATATCAGTTTCTTCTTCGTTTGCTACATTGTCATCTGAAGATTCAAGTACTTCAAATCTATTAGCAATTTTGATTTGGTATTCTTGCCGCATTTCATCATTTTTCAAGTTTTTAAATTCATATTTTACAGAATCATCTTTAGCGTTTGTTCCTCTCATAAGCGATAGCCATTGTCTGATTTTCACTCTGACCAGATGATGATCCGAATAACAGTCTGTCCCTCTAACTGATCTAACATCAATGGTGCTACTGTGCCAGCGTTTATCCACTAATACATGGTCTATCTGGTTCAGAGTTTCTCCATCTGAGGACGTCCAGGTGTATTTATGAATATCCTTATGCTGAAATGTTGTGCTCTTAACAATGAGATTCTTTGATGTGGCAAATGTGACTAATCTAACCCCGTTGTCGTTACTATCTTCATGAAGACTTAATATGCCTATTGTTGGTTTGAATATATCTTCCGGCCCCACTTTTGCATTAAAATCTCCGAAGACAATTTTCATATGATATTGTGAAAGGCTATCAAATAAGCATTCTAATTCTTCATAGAACTCATCCTTGATCTTGTCATCTTTATCTTCTGTGGGGGCATGTACATTTACAATTATAAAATCATGATGTTTACCCTTTAGAATTATGTATGATACTCTATCACTAACAAACTTAATATCTCGGATAGCGGATAGGATCCTCCTTCTGACTAAAAAACCCGTTCCAAATGCAGGTCTTTCTGCACCCCCATAGTATAATGCAAAGCTTCCTGATTCCTGACTACCTACTCCTGGCCACCTAACTTCCTGTAAAGCGACTATATCCAAGGGAGATTTATCTAATTCCCGCGTTAATATCTCTAGTGCTCCGCTATTGTATAAAGTCCTAACATTCCATGTTCCTAGGAACATGTCCCTGTGTTTGAGCCTTTGGCATGGGTTCCCTGAAGTAGTCCCTGCCCGGAGAACTGAATGGGGGACTATTTAACCTCCGGAAAATTTTACCCCAGATGAACCCATGTCTGAATTTCTTGACGGTTGTATTTTTATGGTGAAAGATCGTCACTCTTTCGCCCAAGGTACTTTTTTCGTCTGGCTTATCACCTTTGACCAGTCCGGCATGAGTAACTCTATCGGCAGCAATGCTATTTTTCCACATCATGGATTTGTTTTTAGATTAATTTTACAATTAGATAATTCTGGTGTTTTTTTTTTTTTACCTTTTCAGTTAAGTAGTGACAGGTTATTTACAGCAGATATCGAACGAGCAGCCCGAATGCATGCTGCTGTATATACAGCCCCAGTATATTTCTATGTGTTTGGATACAGAGGAAAACACAGTCTTTCTGAATGGATGAGCGGAGAAACGACAAACTATGGTAAGAAATTCTAAATGAAAAATTAATAAAATGCACGTTGAAAAATTTGTTTAATAATTTTTTATTCATAGTTAAGTAGAATACTATCAAACTTAAGTGTTCTTAAGACTCAATTTGAAAAGGTACATGACAGTTACACAGATTGAATTCTTCTGCTGATACGGAGATATGTACCGTGTACTGCACACACCACTGTTTTAAATTGTTATTAAGATCTTTGATCTTCATGATTACATTAACTATTTCCCGTTTATATATTTTTTTATGTAGAGACTTCAAAGTTTATATTAGTGCATATATTAATCTATGACAGCTCCGAGTAACAAGGTAAAATAATTTTATATTTTCATTTATTCTTGCGGCCTCTAACATTTTTTCTTATACTTATAACTTGATAAAGGATTTCTTTAAAAAATTAATCAACCTTTTTTTTGTAGGTTAGCTTGTCTATTGATTTAAATCTATTTTCAAATCTCTTCATTTTTAACAACAATGACCCAAAATTCACTACATATAAAGACCCAAAAAAGTTATATCTGATTTATGCTATAGTACAGTACCTCAACAGTAAATTTTAGATTATATATATAAACAAAAAAAATAATTCACTTGATGATACTCTTACATTATGGAAAGGCAGTCTACTATTTACTCAGTATATAAAAAGTAAAGTGGTCCCACTAACGGCCTTAGGAGCCCCTTGGGGTATTAGTAGGTTAAGGCTCCTACTTTTCTGGACAATCAGCACTTGATGTACGCCGGGTTCTTATCTCTGCCTGATGGCCGTCTTTACCCCAATAACAAGCATCTGGTACTCATTTCAGTTAGAAGCTGAGTTGACCCCAGGGTCACAGTGCCGCCTGAAGGTTTGGTTCAGTTTAAAAATCCTGACCCACTGGAATTTGAACCCCTTGATATTTGGCTTGTAGTGTGTTGATCTTTCAAATCCACACCTCCCGTTGAAGTTATTATAAGCACATATCATCAACTGGTTTCACCTTGGAAACCAGAAGGAAGACAAGTGAAATTTAGGGTTGATGAAGGTCTTTAGCACAACAGGGATCATGTGTAGAAATATATTCTCTGAAGGCACATGACCTAAAATGTTTCCAGAGTGTTAGAAAGACACATTTTGAGAAGATTGCTCCTATAGGAAAGAAGGTCAACCCATAAAAGCAATGTGTTTGTAATACACATGGAAAAGGGGGGAAAACTCTACTTAATGGCACTCAACAGTGTCAAACTGGTTTATGCTTTGAAGATTTATCACACCAAACTAATTTCTCAAGCCCATTTTTTTTTAAGGTCCTTCTCTTTGTGTAAATATTTAATTGTGTTTAATATATGTAGGAAATAACACTATGAGGTTTCTTTTAATTATTAATGAGTTGTATATTTTGACTCGCCTCATATTTCTTGATTTTTATGCAGACCACATTGTTGATGCATTCCAACTCTGTGTTGTTAGGAAGTGGTGATTCTCTGAATTCTTCAAAGAATTCATAGTGCAATTCAATGTTTTATTTATGAGAGAAACTTACATATAGCACCTATTTCAACTGTGGTACAACAATCATCAATAAGTCTACATATACAGAGATGTTACATGTGAATCATAATAAGTTTAATGAATGAAATATTATATTAAGGGTACACCATAAACAAATCGCAAAATCATTTAAATTACTCAGGATATTTCCATTTAAATGTGTTATTAGAATACTCGCAATGAACAGCTGGATTTAAATCCCCGTGATAACTCCTCCTGCAACAGGGTATGGCTGGCCATTTAACTGCACCCACAGGGGTTACTTTCAATGTATAAGATGAATATATTAATTTTTCAATTGCATATTCAATAACTATCCAAATGTTTATAAATTATGTAATGAATGATAAAGGATAAAAATCTTTAAAACAGTTCACCTATAAAACAATTATCACATTCAATGTATATTTCTCATAATGACAATAATTATCCATCATCATCAACATCCTGCCAGGTATTAGTCCTAGAAGAACTGTTACGGCCTGAGAAAGCGGTATTCGTGCCATCTTTTCATAGGTCAACCAAGTGACCGTTTCCCATTTGGACAGAAGTTCATTATTGCCTTGGGGATCCTGGATCTAGCCATTCTTGAGACATGTTCCTTCCAGTTTAGCTGATATCTGGAGATGTAGTCCAGTATTGGTGACACATTAAGTTCTTGAAGGATTTCTACATTTTTCTTTCGATCCCATTTGGTGTAGCCTGCTGTTCGGCGCATAAATTTCATCTCACAAGCTGTTAGTCTGCTTTCATCTCTCGTCCTTATAGTCCACGCTTCACTCCCATAACATAGGACTGGTCGAGCCATTATTTGATAAAGACAATAATTATCCAAAAATTATTATTCATGTAATGAATGATAAAGAATAAAAATCTATAAAACAGTTCATCCCTATAACAATTATCATATCCATTGATAATTACTTGACTTGCTTCTTTAAACAATAACTTCCAAAAAAACCTCTGTCACACATTTATATTTTTCGTAACTGATTCCAAAACCTATATTTTAATACACCAATATTTCCATTTAACTTTCATCTTCCTCTTGCTCTCTTTATTTCTACATCATCATCATCTTCATGGTAGGCCGTCGGCCTGTTCCGCTCTCAGAATTCATCTTCTCATCATCTTCTAGGATGTCCCACATCTCTATAGCCTTGAGGTTGGTACAACAGTGCTTGTTTTGTTAGTCTAGAAGAGTCCATTCTTAAAATATGTTCATGCCATTTTTGTTTATAGTTTTGTATTTTTTCATTTAGATTACTTTATTTCTACAGTAAAACATTTATTTGCAGGAAATTAGTTTTGAAAGCGGTTCACTTATCCATCCACCTTAATGACAAGTTTTGTGTTGTTTATTTAAGGTTGCCTTTAACAGCTAAGGTCACTAACTAACTAACTGGCTCCATCATACCTGTAGGTTCATGGCGGCATGAACATAAGCTCTCCATACATCCCTATCCTGAGGTCACTGGATTGTAATTCAAATTTGGTCATGAAAGGGCTTTCAAATTTTGCTCTGAGGTCTCTTTTCAGGCTTGAGGTTCTTTTATATAACTTAAATCTTTTTCCAATTCTTTTCGTCTAAGCAATCCTTTTCTTCCAATCCCATTCCTTTGATGGTTTCTTAATATCGTTCTTCCATCTATGTTTAGGTCATCCCTCATCTCTTTGTACCTAGTGGTACCAATTTTAAAATCTTTGACAATCTTATGTCATCCATCTCAAATGTGTGTCCATACCACATTAACTGTCGCTTTTGTATTTAATCAATGATGTGTCTTCCTTCTCCCATAGCTTTTCTTATCTCTAAATGATGGTATTTTATCTAATCTTGTTTTCCTACATCATCTTAAAAAAAAACATTTACATAGCTAGAAGTTTCTTCCTTATCTCTGTTTTACACTCCACTTCAGTTCCATACACCTTAATAGTTTGGAAAGCACTGCTGTACATAATTATAAATATGGATGATCTCTGTAAACACAAAAATGGCTGTCCAAACTACCTTTTCCAAAAAGTATTGCCGCATCAATAAATTAAAATATCACAGAACGTAAGCATAAGTGTAATTGTAGTTACAACGGTATAAATTATAGTTTATTTTATCAAAAAGTTACCAAACCAATAAACAGTCCCATGTGCTGTCCCATTTCCAGAATTAACACTTTGAGATTTTATTTTAAGAGATTTATTTATAATATAGAATTTTGTGCATAATGTTTAAAAACACAATTAATTGACTTACTTTCTTTCAAAATAAAAAAACACCTAAAATTGATTTACTTTATTTCATTCATTTGATTAAATTTTGTCTGGGTGTTCGACAAATGCAATATTACTCAAATTGCGACATTTCAAATAAAGTTAAACTCATAGTGCAAAAGTACAAGACAACCAATATTTAGACAACTAGTGTCCGACGTTCGAGTAGCATAGATCGTTAAACCACTTACAAGAAAATGAAACATGTATGAAAGCCAGGGTTCGAATGCTTCAACAATTTTTTTATTCATTTGTATTTTTGCAAAATACATCCTGTAAGTGCTATAACATTTAATTCCTGCCATGTAATATACATCCATTTTACACTATATTAAGTAATATTCCTGCCTTCGTAAATTCTATAAAATTATTAAGCTACCGGTATAAATTTAATTGTGCATGCAGTACCACATTTTAATAATAATGTTATAAATTTATGTAATAAAAGATAATATAGCCTCATATATGGTGAAATTAAATGTTTCTTACCTCTCCTCATATAAATCTTATAAGTAGATCGTGATTTCGAGACCATAACGGTCTCATCTTCAGCACTTTCTTGGTGACTGATGTTATGTCGATCGGAAGAAACTCTTCTTCTTCCTTCTGTTGGTGGACCGATGAACCTCTGGATCAGGTCAAAATTTGCAGGAATTTCGAAGTTCGTAAGTTTTCGTTTGTTTTTCTGAATGTGGATCTTTTCCCAAACCGTGAGTTCATTTTGTTTATCTATTTGTTTAATTAGACTGGCTTTTGATTCAATTAAATGTTTTTCGGACCAAGCATGAGCAGCTACTGCTGACTTTTCCACTTCTCCATTTTTGATGTTTCTAAGATGTTCTTTCACTCTTGTTTTCAAATTTTTTTTCGTTTTTCCAATATAAATTTTGTCACAATCCCTGCATTTGATTTGTTAAATTCCTGATTTGTTTTCATTTTCAATTCTTTCATTTTTATTGGTTTTAATTATCCTATTAAGGCTGTATTCATTCTTTGGTGCTAATCTTATATTAAACTTTTTGAAATTTTTTTGAAATTTATAGTGTTTCAATGGATGGTAAGTGAATTTCTTGAATTTTATTTTTTCTGTTTCTTTTATAAGTGTGCTTTCATTCATTAATTTTTGTCTTTTAAATTTATTTATTTTCTTGTGTACCATATTTTCTTCATAACCATTATCTATTGCAACATTAATTATGTGTTCTTTTTCTTTTTCATAGTTTTCTTTGTTCATAGGTGTATTTACCAATCTATGTGTCAAACTATTGAATACTGCCTCTTAGTGAGCAAAATGGTTGAATTCTGAAGCTTTAATATAGTTGTCAATATGTGTATTCTTTCTATAAATTCCAATTCTATCTTGTTTTCTTCATTTCTTCTTAAAGTGAGATCTAAAAATGGGATTTGTCTTTCATTTTAAGTTTCCATGGTAAATTTTATAGTTCTACTCTGAATGTTCAACAGCTTTAAAGCATCCTCTATTTCTTGCTTGTGATTCACAATAGCAATTACGTCGTCAACGTATCTACTCCAAAATTTGAAAATCAAAGGATGTCCACTTGTTATTTTCTGCTTCAAAACTTCCCATAAATAAATTGGCCAAAAAGAGTGATAGAGGATTTCCCATAGAAAGCCCAGAATTTTTATTTGAAAAATTTTCCATTATATGTAAAAAACATTTGTTCAATGCACAATTTAGTTAGAATTATAAATTTTTTTATACATTATTTTTCTAATTTGTTTTTATTTAACCATTTTTCCAAAATTTCAAGAGCGGTTTCTCTAGGGATGCTGGGAAACAATGAAACTACGTCAAACGACACTAATCTGTCTGTTGGTTATATTTGTGTGTTCTTTAATTTTCCTATTAGTTGAAACGAGTTATCTATAGACAGGTTATCAAATTCTTCCATTTTCTTGTATCCATTGCATAACCATTTTGATATTAGGTACGTAGGTGACCTTATACTGTTGATAATGGGCCTCATCTTATCTCCGCCCTTGTGAATTTTTGGGAGACCACGCATTTGTGGATTTTTACGATTAGGGACTTTCAGTTTGAATTTATCTTGTTTCATTAAAATTTTGTTTACGTTTTTGAAGGTGTTTTTAACTTCTTTAATGCATTTTGCAAGTGGATCAGATTTTATTTCAGTATATTCTACAGATTCTAAAACTTTTTCCATCCTATTTTTATAATCTTCGTTATCCATGATTACTAACTGATTACCTTTATCAGCCTTTGTGATTATTGTATTTTTATTGTTAATTTCATGAAAATTAGCACCAAAGAATGAATACAGTGTTAATAGGATAATTAAAACCAATAAAAATGAGAGAATTGAAAATGAAAACAAATCAGGAATTTATCAGATCAAATGTAGGGATTGTGACAAAATTTATATTGGAAAAACCGAAAAGAAATTTGAAAACAAGGGTGAAAGAACATCTTAGAAACATCAAAAATGGAGAAGTGGAAAAGTCAGCAGTAACTGCTCATGCTTGGTTCGAAAAACATTTAATTGAATCAAAAGCCAGTCTAATTAAACAAATAGACAAACAAAAGGAACTCACGGTTTGGGAAAAGATCCACATTCAGAAAAACAAAGGAAAGCTTACGAACTTCGAAATTCCTGCAAATTTTGACTGATCCAGAGGTTCATCGGTCTACCAATAGAGGGAAGTAGAAGAGTTTCTTCCGATCGACACAACATCAGTCGCCAAGATTGTACTGAAGATGAGACCGTTATGGTCTCGAAATCGCGATCTATTTAGAAGATTTATATGAGGAGAGGTAAGAAACATTTAATTTCACCATAAATTAAACCTCATATTGATAAATTCCTATAAAAGTTAAATAGCTTCATATATTTATGTGTGTGTTTATTTATTTATAACGTATTAGTGAGAAAAAAGTTTCACCCTTCAATTAAAATATTTAGTTTATATATGTAAAGTCCGGCATAATAATAGCCCATAGATGACGGACAATAATAAAAAAAATTAATAATAACATTATTAATATTTTTATTATCCATCATCCATAGTAATAATAATAATAATTTTGAGAATCTTCCTCATCATTGACGGTTTTCTCCAACCAATCTTAGTAATTAACATGAATTACAAAAAATAAATATAAATGAATACGGACTTATAGATTATCAGTTTGCAACAAACATTCACAAATTTCCCTTAATTAAAGTTCTCCATCGTTCTCTGTCCTCTGTGCCTTAATCTGTTACATCAAATTTCCCTCATTGAATTTTGAATGTTGTTCTTCCAGGTTGTTCTTGGTCTTCCTTTTCTGCTGCTCCTTTCAATTTTCCATGCATAGATGGCCTTTGGTAGTCTTTCATCCTGGATTCTTCTTACGTGTCCATACCATTTTAGCCTTCTGTGTTCAATTTCATCTTCAATATATTTCTTTCTGCATACAACCATTTTCTAATTTCTGTATTTCTAATTTTTTTCCAGTCGAGATGTTCTGGCAGCTCTTCTTCAAAAATCCATTTCAACTGAAGTTATTCTGTTGACATGTTGTTGTGTAATTGTTAAAACTTCCGACCCATATAACATTATACTTTCTAGTACGGATTTATAAATTAGTTGTTTTGTTCTGTTACTGATGTTTTTATTCCATAGAATAGAGTTTAACATTCCTATGGTTTTTCTTCCATTACTAGTCATTTTTGCTATTTCTTTATTTGATGTTCCATCTTTCTCTATAATTGTTAATAATAATAAAAAATAATAATAATGATAATAATGATGATGATGATGATAATGATAATAATAATAATAATAATAATAATAATAATAATAATAATAATAATAATAATAATAATAATAATAATAATGGGATGTATCAAAGGATGTGAAGAATGCAATTAACTGGGGATCAAAATTAACTCAAAATGTACTCAAGAAAATTACATAAAATATAGAATTCAAAAAGGCAAATCAGTAATAACAATGTTAAACGGCATTTTGTGGGATATGAATGGATACCAAATTAGAAATTTATAAATCCATAATTCCAAGCACGCTAACATACGGTGCAGAAACTTGGCAATTGATTAAAAATTTTAGGTTAAACCAAATTATCTTAATTCCATCAAATGACATACAGTCACATACAATCACAGTTTCACCATTTTTATCATTTCCATAACTACATCAAATTGTAAAACTGCGAGCATGGTTTAGACTTTGTTTCTTTAAAAAAAACGATATGAGTTAGCATCAGAGTCTATAAAATGAGAGTTACAATATTAACTCAAAGATACAAGATTTCTCTAGGACAAGACAGAACATCAAATCTAGAGACAAGATACATAATCAATCTACACAAAACATTGTACGTTAAGTGCCTATCATTAACAAGAAATAAACTGTAATTGAACATTATAATGTGGCTTTATAAATGTAATGTTTTTATCCAAATTCAGATGTTTCATACATTCTTCTGGAGTTTAACTTTGCTACACAACATAGAAGTTAAAAATATCTATACATTGTACCTGAGCTCTCTGTCGTCCTCAACAAGGTGAAATGTTATAAAATACTTTTGGAAGAACATATATTACATCTTCACCCAGTAAAACAATGTTAACTGTTGCTAGTTAAAATTTTATATGGACGGTTCAGGTCACTGGGTGAGTTCTCATTGAGTAGGTATTGTTTATGGTTTCTTTTAATATTTCAATTTTTTTGAGAATCTCAAACCAAGAATATCCACCTACTCAATTAGAACATACGCAGTGACCTAATCTCTCTATATCATCATCATCATGAACAAATTCGTTTTAGGCCATGTGGCCTGTACGGTAAACCTAGCGAAGATGGTCTTGATCTTTCCACCGATGTTTTGGTCTTCCTTGGTCCCTATGTCCAGTTGGGGTATATTGGAATGCCAATTTTGGAAGTCTATTTCTTGCCATTCTTCTCAGATGATTTTTCCATTCTTGTTGGTATCTTTGGATATCTTCATTTAAACTTGCTACTCCAAGTTTTCCTCTGATAGTAGTGTTCCTTTGGTGATCCAGTCTATTAACTCCTAACAATGATCGTAAGAAGCGCATTTGGCTTACTTGAAGTTTATGAGAGTTTCTTTTATTTAAAATCCAAATTTCACTTCCGTATTTTAGAGCAGCTTTTGATGTGACGTTATGTAATCTTAGTTTTGTCTCTGTCCTCATCTGTTTACCAAAATGTCTTCGTATTACCCCATTCATTTTATTATATTTTTGTAATTTTGAATCAATGTCACTCTTATACTCTGCAAATACACTTCCTAAGTAAGAGAAATCTGACACTTGTTCTATAATTTTTCCATCAATCTCAATTTTCACCCGTTGTATGTTTTTTCCACACATTGCCATTGTTTTGGATTTTGATGTGGAAATTTTCATATTATATTTGCTGGCAATTTTGAATAATTGATATGCTGCTATTTGTAAGCTATCTTCGGAATCTGATAATATTATTTGATCATCAGCATATAATATTGTTTGAATTATTTTATTCCTAGTTATTGAAATTCCACTGTTTACTGTTTGTTTCCATTCTTGCACTATTCTGTTAATATATATATTAAATAAGAGTGGAGATAGTCCACATCCTTGTCGAACACCTTTGCCTGTGTTTATGTGTTCTGTTATTTTCTCCATCTGGTAATTTAATTTTGATTTTAGAATTTTGATATAAGCTTTGTATGGCTCGTATTACATGTGAGTGTATATGTTCTTCATGCAGTATCTGCCAAAGTTTATCTCGGTTTACATTATCATATGCCTTTTCATAATCTATAAATAGTATGTACAGTGGGAGATTAAATTCTCTCCTTTTTTCCATAATTTGTTGCAGGGTAAATATTGCATCTATAGTGCTCCTCCCTTTTCTAAATCCACATTGCTCTTCTTCCAAAAATGTTTCAGTACTTATTGATAACTTATTTTTAATTATGTTGGCATATAATTTAGATGCAGTTGGGAGTAAGGTAATGCCTCGGTAGTTATCACATTTGTTTTTCTGACCTTTTTTATGTATATTAATTACTAGACCCGTTTCCCAATCCGTTGGAATATTAAGACAATGCCAAATATTGTTAAAAAGTTCTAATAGTTTCTCTTTCAAGGCAGTTCCTCCATACTTAAAAAGTTCTAAATTTAAATCATCTAAACCTGGACTTTTCCTGTTCTTGGCCTTCTTTAAAACTTCTTCTAGTTCGTCCATTGTTATGTCTGGTTTTTCTATTTCATTTTCACAAGTTAAATTCGAAGTAATTTTTTCAGTGTGAGTGTTCGGTTCTGACCAAAGATTTTTGTAGTAAGTAATCCAGTCTTGTTTTGGTATCAGATTAACATTAATTTTGTCTTTTGTTTCCATCTGTAATTTTTGAATATTTTAAATCCCTGTCTTTGTGCTCCTGTAATATCACGTTCTAAGGATTTTACAAATTTATCCCAATCATCCCTTCTGTATTTTCTAGACAATTTACGAACCTTAGCTCTGAGTTTTTTATATTCTGTATAATGTTCCTCTTGTTTAGTTTGTAAATACACTTTATAGGCTTTTTTCTTTTGTTCAATATTTTCTTTAATTCGGGTTCCAGGTTCGTAATCTCTTTTTGTTTTTGATTTGTTTATATCCGAGACTCTCATATGCTGCTTCCATGATTGCTTGTTTTAGATTTATCCAGTCCTCTTCAATATCGCCCGTGCTTGTTTTAAGTTTATTCTTTATTCTAGTTTGATATAATATTTGTGTACTTTGATCTTCCAATAAGTGAATTTTAAACTTTTTTGGTATCTTTTTTTGTACTGTCTGCTTGTATTTTCTTGTGCTGATGTGTTTGTGATATAATTTTATTTTGCTTTCAACAAGAAAATGGTCACTATCAATTTCACTTCCTCTGTATACTCTAGTATCATTTACAGACTTTTTAAATTTATTATTAATTAGTACATAATCTATTATAGACTTTGATCCCCTTGCTGCCCATGTATATTTGTGTATTTTCTTGTGTCTAAAGAAGGAGTTTGTGATTCTTAAATTATTGAATATGCAAAAATCTATTAGTAGTTTACCATTATTGTTGCAAGTTGGTTCTCCTTCTGATCCAATGCATTCTCTTATCGGTTGATTTCCGACTCTTGCATTAAAATCACCAGCAATTATGAGATAATCTTGTTTATTTACTTTGTCAATGGTTTCTTGTAAAATATCATAAAATTCTGTGGTTTCTGAATCGTTTCCTTCTACAGGGGCATAAATTCCAATTATATTCAAATTATGTCCTAAAATTTTTATTCTAACTGTTACAATTTTGGGGAAATCCATTGGTAATATAAAATGTTGTGTTGCAAATTTTTCCTTATTAAAATTGCGACTCCTGATGATGCCCAGTTCTCTGCTGGAACTCCAGAATAAATCATTACATATTTTCCTAATTCTTCTGATCCTTTGTTCTTCTTTTTTGTTTCCGAAATAATGGCAATGTCAATTTTTCTTTTGTCTAACTCTACTTCTAACTCTTCTTCTTTATGTGTTATTCCTCTCACATTCCATGTTGCAACTTTGAGATCCTTAATCATTAACCTATTTCTTGCTTTGTCGTCATCAGTGTGATCATTCCAGTCTTTGCTTAAGTTTCTTCGAGTAGTAGGAAGTCCCCTGGGTTGGTTACCAACCATCCGCAGAGCAAGACTAGTGGTAGGGCTGCTACCTTATAGCCTCTAGTCAGGCGTTCAAAATATGGAATTTCCTCCATATTCGATGGAACGGTTATACCGCCGTGACTCGGTCCCCATTACCTCGTTAGTTAAAAGCAGGGTGTACCACGTGCAGGTGAGGTTGAGAATTAGGTAGGAGAGGTTATAGAATGCACATCACTACCTCTTACACATCTCTCTATATAAAATTTTAACTATCAACAATTAATACAGTTTTACAAGCTAAGATGGAACAGATGTTCGTCCAAAATCCCATCAAAGTATTTCATACAATTTACCTAGTTGCAGATGACTGTGATCTCAGGTAGAATTTTTTCTTTTTAACTTTTATATAATGACCTTGACGGTATTTCATATAAATTTTAAAAATATATAACATAATAAAAGGGTCTATGTATCTGAAAAAGAAAAAAGCTACAATCAATTTTTAGTGTTTATAAGCCCTTTTTTTATGTTATGTTATAAATGTTTATTTGCTTTTAACTCAAAATTATGTTTTAATACATTTACTCTTTTAGAAGCTTCTTCTTCTTCATCCAACCAAGTCTTAGGCCATAGACCTGTTATGATTTCACTGATGAATTTTGTATCCAGCATTTCTTTGGATGTCTCAGAGATCTCTTCCCTATTGGCCTTGAGAACTGTATCTGAACTCATTTGTCGCAAATGATTCTCCAGTTGTTCTGGTATCTATGTACGGGGTGAATCATAAATATGGCTATAAGTTTGATCGCGTTGGTGATGAAAATATTACCATTACAGGAAATATGAAATTACCGTTGGAAAGGCAATTATTCAAATTACAACAATGGAATAAAACAAAACACTGTAGAACTTACGTCATTAGTCAAAATGGCTTTGAATATGCAACAGCAAATTACAATTGCTGCATGGGCAATAACGTATGCTAATGATTGTGAGGCCGCAAGATGGGCAAGACGTGAGTTTAACGTAGCATTCCAGCCGTCAACTGTGGGGAAGAGGAGAAAACGACTGCTGGAAATGGGAAGAATGCAGAAAATCAAACCTCTTGGAAGGCCTCGCATTAGAACGGATGCAGAAACAACGAAGAGAATTGTGGAGGGATTCGACGCTAGCCCACAAAATTCAACTTGCCAAGCTGCACGTGAGCTTCATATCAGTTAATCGAGTGTATGTCATGTTTTGAAGCGTGAGAAGTACCACCCCTTCAAACTGATTCGTGCCCATGAACTTAATGAAGACGACCCTGACAGGCGGATGGAATTTTGTGAATCTGTTGTAAGGGAATCAGCAAACGATGAACATTGGTACAGAAAATTGCACTTTTCTGATGATGCTGTTTTCCATGTGAACGGACGTGTTAATCGACACAATTGTCACTATTATGGTAAAGAGAATCCTAATGTTATTTAAGATATGGCAAAGTCACTGTTTGGGCTATGATCAAATGGGAAGGACTGTTATGCGAATTTTGGATGAGACTGTTAATGGTGATCGGTATAGTGATATCCTTAGACAAATTGTCCTGCCGGTAATGCAAAGTGCTGAACATGAACAATGTTTATTCCAGCAGGATGGTGCACCTCCTCACTATGCAATTGCGGTGAGGGAAATTTTGGATGATCATTTGCAAAACAGGTGGGTGGGAAGAAGAGGCCCCATTGAATGGCCAGCCCGTTCCCCCTGACCTCACAGCATGTGACTATTGGTTGTGGGGTTATTTGAAGGAGAAGGTTTATGCCCGGAAACCTCAAGACGTCGACATGCTGAAATTAGTGATTGAGGAAGAAATTAGAGCTATTCCTCTAAACATGTATCATAACGCAATGAATGACTTCCCAAAGCATTGCCAATTGTGCTTGGATGTAAACAGCGAACAGTTTGTAAGTGATTTGTTTTGTTTTGTTCTATTGTTGTAATTTGAAGGATTCCCTTTCCAATGATAACACCATATTTCCTTTAATAATAATAATTTTCGTCACAAAATGCAATCAAACATATAGCCATATTTCTGAATCACACTGTATGTATTCAATGACTGGTTCTAAACATAGTTCCTTCAAAATATCATCATTGCATTTGTGATCCCATTTGGTATATCCTTGCTGCATATCTCATGAATCTCATTTCACTAGAAGTTATCTTGCTCTCCTTTTCTCAAAGTCCATGCCTCACTGCCATAGCAATGTGCAGATCTTGCTAAGGTTTTGTATAACCATACTCTGATAATTCTCTGGACAAGTGAAGGTTTCATTATTGAATTTATTATTCCCATGGTTTAATTAAAATTAATAATTTTATTTGCTATGTCTATTTATGTTAATGTATATCCAAGGTAGGTAAATGAATTTCCTCTTCCCCATATTTTTTAATCTATACAAATTTTGCTACACACAGGATATTTTCCTTAAAAAGCCATTACTTATGTTTTTTCTGTATTGATTTTCATGTTATATTTGATGGCTATTTTGTTAAAATTATATATTGAATATTGTAATTTGTCTCTGAGGGTGCCTCTAATACTACATCATCTGCAAAAATTAATGCATCTATTTCATATTTCTATTCAATTGTACATGTCCATGATGATGTTCTCTATCTGACTCATATATATATATATATATATATATATATGATAAATTATTACATGGATTCAGGGAATCAATGAAACTAAGAGGGAATGGGGAATTAGAAGAAGATATATAGATGAACAGACAAGAATGGAAAAATGTGTTGAAACAAATGTGTAGTTAACTGTGAACATGGGTATCGGAAAAATGTATATTCATTGTAAAAGCCGGAATAATAAAAAAAAAATATGATAAATAAAAGTGGTAATAGGGAGCAACCTTGTCTCCTTCCTGTGTGAATTTCCTGTCATTGTGATAGTTTATTGTCACTTCTTACTGCAATTAAATTATATTTGTACAGGTTATATATATTTAATATTATTTGTTGTAGAACCTGATCTGTGGCTAATACTTTTAATAGTTTGTTTCTATGTACTGTATCATAAGTCTTTTCTAAATCTAAAAAAGTGATGAGTTTCCACATTGAATTCTCTTTGTTTTTCTATTAATAATTTTAATGAAAAATACCCGTCACAACAAGTCCTTCCTTTTCAGAAACCATTTTGCTCTTCACCAAGAAGTTTTTCATATTTATGTAATTTGTTCTTAATTATATTAGCAAATATTTGATATCCTGTGTTTAGCCCAGGTTTGGGTACATCTTCTCCACTCCAAATTGTGTTTAAAAAAAGAATAAATCTTTCTAAAAAGTCTTACTTGCATATTTGGATAGTTCAATATTTAATTAATCTTCTCCTGGGGCCTTATTATTTTTTATTTTCTTCAAGACCTGTTCGAGTGCAAAATAAGATATTGGTTCAATTTGATCATCTTCATTTTCCATTTCTGGAAGTTCAAGAGGTTCTATTGTATCTGACCATAATTTCTGAAAATATTGTAACCAAGTGTTTAATGAGATAACATTTACCTTAGAATTTTCTTTCAATTCATTATTTAGCTGTTTTAAAATTTTACAATCCTGTGGTTGAGGCCTATATATATAATTTACCAAGTGTAGTGGCTACACACTAGTACGGAGAACTAGAGGTCCACGGTTCGATTCCTGGTTCAGACATTAATTTTTTCTTTTCACAATATTATAATATGATCCATTATTGGAACTGTGTTAAAATAACAGTATTGGAATATGGTAAATAACATCTTTTACTGAAAATACTCAAATATAGATACTTCTAAATGAAGCCGGCCATTGGTGATGGTAGTGACACCTACCTGGCAGCAGACGAAATGAGAATTATAGATTTGTATATGTGGAAAGAATTGTTAATGTTTGTGCCCAGTCTAGAATGGTGTAGTGGGCTGCACACTAGTACGGAGAACTAGAGGTCCACGGTTTGATTCCTGTTTCAGACATTAATTTTTATTTTCACAATATCATTATAATATTAAAATTCTTTCCAGTTCTATGTTTTTTCCGAACTTCTCTTTTGGCGATTGCTCGTTTTCATTTACATTCTATTTTATTTTCTTCTCTCTGCATAGAGATATGTTTTTTGTGGACCTCTCGTTTTTCAAATATAACCTTCTTTATTTCATCATTCCATGTTCTTAGCCTCTTTTCTTCTTTTTCACTTTTTCTTCATACCTAGACTTTCCTCTGCCACCTGATTAAAAATGTCTTGAAGAGTCTCCTATTCATTTTCTATATTGTTTTCAATTGGTTTGTCTTTCATAATTACATCTAATCTTCGTTGATATAACCATTTCATGCTTTGGTCTCTAAAAAGACTTACTTGAAAAGATTTTTCTTGATTCTTTTGTATATCCTTTTTATTTTTATACCATCTTGATTTGATGCCTATTGGGCTAACTAAGAGATAATGATCTGTTTCAATTTCTGGGCTTCGAAATATCCTTGAATCCAATATCATATCTGCGATTTTGTTGTTATCTTAATATATAAAAATTACGTGTCATGTTGTTTGTCCACGATGGAATCCTAAACTACTGAACCAATTTTAATAAAATTTTGCACACTGTGTGCAGTTTGATCCAACTTGAGACTTAGGGAAGTTTATAACTAAATTTATAGTCACATTATTTTATTTGTTTATTATTTAACAAAGATTTATAATTATCTGTGAGTTCCATACGATTCTAACAGATGGCCGTGTAAGGTAATTGGTTTATTATTTAACCAGGTGGCTGTGCTTTTTGTTGCAACCGCAAATTTCAATTGAATTACAAATATTGATTATTTCATAATTTAAGTGTGTTTGTGTTTATTTTATTTTCAATATATTGATAATAATATTAATTTCGTGTGTAAGTATTAGTTTTAAGTAATCTGGTTGAAAGACAGCAACTTAATTTAAATTTAACTGGACCGAGAAGGGACATTGAAAAATATGGCGAATCAGTTCTAGAGACCATGAATGATAAGATATCTAGTGAATTTCTGCAAATTGGTATAGGCTTATGTGACATAAATCTTACATTTAAGAAGAATGTCAATTTAAAAACATATGAAGGTCCTAAGGAACGGAATAACAGAACTGTAAGTAAGTCTCTTAGTTATAATAATATGCCTAATATTACAGAAACAATCTCCATGCCTCAATTAACCTTTTCACTGCTGAGATATTTCCAGCCTTTAAAACCCTCCTTGCTCAATGCAGGGAGAAATATGGAAAAAGTTTATTTAGGTTCCTAAGAGATGGCAGTATATGTCTGCTTAGTTTGAAAGCAATGCAATACGTATTATATAAATAGCAGGCGTTTGGAGTTGAGAATGGATATACCACACTCATAGCACGGCAAGCAGTTTCTTTGCCAACGGATATACCCGTTCGTAGCAGTGTAAAGGTTAAATGAAAAACAAGATGACTATAATATATCTTACTTACTTACTTACTCACTGGCACTATCAAACCCGTAGGTTCATGGCCGCACGGACATAAGCTCTCCATACATCCCTATCCTGAGCTAATGCTTTCCAATCATTTCCTGTATAATCTACTTCCCTCAAAACATAGTTAATGTTGTTCTCCCACCTCATTCTTGGTCTACCAACTGGGCGCCTTCCTTCCGGCTTTCCTACAAGAAGTTTCCATGCACGTCTTCCATTCCCCATACGCGCAACATGTCCTGCCGATCG